>OZ012661.1:39135450-39458450 GCA_963942545.1 Oxycera nigricornis | reverse complement strand
ATTAGGCGCACCTGATTTTTTTTAAGTTATCAGATTAAAATCTTCATTAACATTAAGCACTTTGGATCTTTCAGTTATATCAATTTTGCCACCTAATTAAATAAAAAAGAACAGCCATGAAGAGAAAAATACCATGTATTTTGAAAAAATTATATTAATTTCAGAAATATGCACAAAGAGAAAAAACAATATTTTGTTAAGCCACCCTTGGCGGTAATCAAGGCCTCGATCCGATTGGGCATGCTATTAACACAGGCCTGCACGCTCTCTTGGATACGTGGATGATGGTTGCACATCTTAATAGTCCTCTCAATTAGCCGAGTTTTAGTCGTTGTGTTTTTCTTTGCTTTCTCTCTCTTCGTAAGCTCCCAAACATTTTTGGTCGGGTTCATATCTGGCGAGTTTCCCGGCCAGCCTAATAGAGAGATATTAGTCACTTCGCACACTTGATCCGCTCAGCTCAGTTCAGCTCCGCTCAGGCCTGCAGAAAAAATCGAAAGCTATGCAATCAGGTGTAGGCCCGCACACTTGATCCGCTCAGCTCAGGTCCGGTGCTTTCGCTCAGACCGCTTCAGCACTTTTCGGATAGAAATCGAGTTTGTGCGGATGCCGGAACGAAATCAAATGAGCAACAGCTCAATCGTTTGCTTTTATTCTATGTAAAATTTTATTTGGTGCTTCGGAGGAAAAATTAATTGCATTAGTGCAACAGTATGTCATGCCGTATTGTACGAGCAAGGGCATAAAGACTATTATAATATTAATGTTAAGGAATCGATATGGGAGGAAATATCCGCACTTTTAAACGAAAAAGGTGAGCACATTACTTTTAAAGTAAAAAATGGATGAATGGATGTATATTCAATAAGACATGAGTTACACATAAAACTGCCTATTTAAAATATAGACATAATGAAAATATTAATAAGTAATTGTAGTTTCTACAGTAAGATTTGCAGCATACAAAGTAACGGAAAAACGTTTGTCGTCATTTTTCAGCCTCGGAAACAGTGTATGGTACTCTCCTTCCCGCTCTCTAGCAGCGTTTATTTCATGTACCCATAACTTTTTTTTCAAATTTGCGTTTTTCTCCAGCAGCTAACGCCAAAGCCACTATAATGATTTGTTCGTCACTGGTCCTAATACTCATTTTAAAAATTGTATAGAATAAAGAGCTTGGTATTCGTAATTACTTAATTTACAAGAAAAACTAGCTCTAATTCCTAAAACAAAGGTTTACGAAAAGTTCGTCCGCTTGTCGAGCACTGACGGATTCGTTTGAACTGAGCGCAGAAACATATTGAAAATATGTCGGACCTGAGCTGACCAAGTGTGCGTTAATCCTGCCGCAGCTGAGCTGACGCGCGGTGCTGAGCTGAGCTGTGTGGACCTGAGCGGATAAAGTGTACGAAGTGCCTTAGTCTGCTCTAAGTTTTTACTGAACGGGCAGTGCGGCAAAGAGATTCATCTTGCATAAAAATTAAACGCTCTCCTTGTCAGAACCAGTCCTTTATTTGAGGAATGAGCCAATTTTTGAGGACCTCCTTGCACTGGTCCTGTTTCATAATTCCGTTTACAACGTAGAGGCGTCAAGTTCCCTTTCCGCTTATAACGGACCAAATCATAACCTTTGTGGGATCTTTTAGAGTTTGGCTCACACTATCTGATCGAAGTTTCTCCCCAGGATGTCGACGAACAAATTGAGCTTCATTGGCTAATATCTCATAAGTGCTTTCGTCACTAAATCACACCTGTCTTGGGCTTAGAAATGATCATTTAAGATACCGGCGTATAATTATTTAAGGAAAATACCGATTTCCAAAACATTAAATCTTTGTCTTTGTGCTCTCTAGCTCATTTCAGACGCTTTGATTTCATAGCCTCCGTCAACTTTGATTTTTTGGCTGGTCTGCAGGCCCTTAAATTCAAATCTGAGAGTTTTCGGCACAAAGTGCGTTCAAATACATGCACATTGGACTTTTCTAAGCATAAGTTTATTTGCTTCGTGGTTGCAAACCTGTTATTTAAGCAGATATTCTGGAGACAGCGTTCTGACCTCGACGTAAATTGCGGCTTTAGTCCACAGTGCCCCTTTTATTTGGAGCCTAATTTTTGTCTTAATCAATTTTCATTCATATGCGTCTCATGCTTTCTTCTGAGATGCCAGTTTTTCTCGAAATTTCTCGGTTTGAGTAAATTTTCGTTTCGCGGTTTTGGGCGGGGGTATTAAAACGAAACCGCGCTTCGGAAGCGGTCTCCTGTTTGATTGGGATATATTCAAGGTCAGCCTCACATGGTGAACTACGGCTCAAAGAAGCCAGCAACGATACATCGCCGCAAGCACTAGCTCCAACAAGTCAGGAACGATACATAGCCGCAAGCGCCAGCTTAAAGAAGACTGCAACGATACATCTCTGTAAGCGCCAACTCAAAAAAGCTAGGAACGATACATCGCCGCAAGCTTCAGCCAGAAGAAGAAAAGACCCATCGCTGACGAGGCCCAGGCGCAGCGTGTGGCTGAACAAGTTAAGTTAAGTCTCCAAGAAACGATAGTTTGTAGAGCTGTAAAAATGAGTAAGTGGTGGCTTGGGACGCGTGGTGCTAATACGCTACGATTGTGCCTATCGGATATAGGAGTAATTTCCCATCCGTTGATAATAAAAGCCATGAGTCCGGAAGTTTTTGTTGTTTTGTTGTTGTGGGTAGGAAACAAATTTCTGGGAACATCGGTGAGTCAGATTCTCGCCCGACGGCTCAAGAGGCACATTGGGTGGACCACTGGTACGCACGATCTGTCTCCAACGGGAGGACTGGCACGCGAAGGCCTCGATCGATCGATTAGGAACCAATTTGGGTCCTTACCCGGGAGGAAACGATAACATTTGGCGCCCAATGTTGGGCAGCTTAATAAAGCAAGTTTGCCGTAACCACCCGTTTTCGGCCCGTAAGCAGTGAAGGTGAAGTGTATTAGTGTAATATTTTTGGGGAAAAGTACGCCCGTCCCAAACCAGGGGGCGAAGGAATTTGTAGAGCATCCAGCACCATATTGTGGTTAATGCGGCCAGACCGAAGGATGGCGTAAAAGTGGCCTGGAGGAGAACCATCTCGTCGCTATCCTCGCTAGTGATCTTCGCAATAGTGCTGTAATTGAAGTAGTGATTTGTAATTTAAGCAAGACGATTTTATAGAATACAGTGTGTTTCATTTAAGGAACTTTCGATAGAGTAGTGGAAGTAGGAAATAAGTTGGAAATTAATTATCTGACTTAGGGATAATGGCCAAGGCAGTTAAAATTCTTATAGACCGGTTCAGCAAAGATAAGTTGGCGTATGAGTTGTGCATTCGTGATCAGCCAAGTGGAAGTGTGAACGAAATGCGTCGGCCTATTCGAGCGGCGTTGAGGGCGGAGCAGGCGCTTGATGGATCGATGGTGAAGCCCACAAGCTATCCCTACACGCCAAAGGAGGACCTGGAAGCGGTATGGGAAAAAATCTCCAAAATCCGAGCTATCGAAGAGAAGTTTGACGGTGAAGTAGAAAATCAAACTCAAGATCGAGTTCGGTTTGAGGTGGTTGGCGAATAGCAGGTCTGAAAACTCCGGGGCGGGTGGATGTTTTAGTGATAGCAGAAAGTGACGAGGAAGAAAAAACGTGCGTGAATGCTCCGCGGAGGGCTCCGGCTTTACTGACGGAAGCCACCTCGCACTGAAAAGGGACCTGAGAAGTTTGAAGACGTATCTAAGTGGGGGGTAAAATTTTCAAGTGACACCCCTGGATCCATCAATGCATTCTTGGAACGCGTGGAGGAGTTGCGGGGGATGAGAGGTGTAACCAAGGCTCAACTGTTCCAACTCGCTACCGAATTGTTTGAAGGCAAAGCCTTAATATGGTATCAATCGGTGAGAGCACGCGTTGAAAGTTGGGAGGAATTTTGCCAGGTGTTGCGGGAAGAATTCCTACCGCCCGACTAAAATATACGATTGTGGAAAAAGATTCGGTACCGGACGCAGGGCAGAGACGAAACGATAGGGGTATACGTCGCCGTGATGGACGGACATTTTCGTGGTTTTACGGAACCTTGTCGGGAGTCCGAGAAATTGTGAATTTTGTGACGAAGCATTGCTCCGTTCTACCGGATTCAGTTGGAAATGCAGTCAATTGATTCCGAGGCTGACCTTAACATATACGGCAAAGTCACAAACTGGAGGCTACCAGAGTGCCTGTAGAGGCTTATGCGCCTCCGCCGACCCAAAGGACGGCCCGACTACTAGAGCTGACCTCGCCTACGTGCAAGCCTATGCTGTGAATGCAGTGTCAACTTCAAATCCCACCGGTCGCACCACCTGCTGGAACTGTCAGAGCACTTATCATTTCGTCCGCGAATGCCGGGAACCTAGACGTTGTTTCGGATGCAGTCGGCCGGGCATGATCTGATACCGTTGCCTGACTTGCTCACCTGGAAGGTCGCAGCGGGCTAGTTAGGAAGCGTTCGTACGAGATGCAAGACAATCGGAAAACGGGCAAGGTGCTAGCTAAGCGGCGAGTTGTGCACCGAGATCTCGGATTGTACGGATGCCGCAAACATTCGAGTGGATTACGTCTTCGAACCCAGTACCGTGAGACGTTCGTCCGTATTTAACCGTGTATATTATGGGAAAAGAAATAAGAGGACTGGTAGATTCTGGTGGAGAAGGAAGAGTTGAAACAGTTGGTGGTGAGAGAGCGTGGTGAGAATGGCTAACAATGAGCAGTGTGAGATTTTAGGGTAGGCATGGGTACTTTTTCGACTTCAGGGGAGAAGTAAATGGAAAGAGATCCTGGTGGTACCTCTTCCGCACATTTTGATTTTGGACGTGGGTTTTTTAAGGCAGTTTGGAGGGGAGGTGATCAATCTACAGGACAATCGTTGGGATTTTCTCCACGTAGCGAAACATGCCCCAAACAGTTTGGCTTCCAGCTGGTCAGATATAAATGTTGAAATCTTACAGGAAGGCTGCAATTTCAGCTCAGACAGGTGGTGGGGTTGGTAACGAGATCGAAGTTTTGTCAAGAGAGGAGATCTATTATAAAAAATTCAATGCCCAAAGTGTAAGAATGCTCTTCCAATTAAAAGAGTTCAGAGAGACCTGTGGATCTTATTAAAGAGTTCGAGATCATGTTCGACAGAATGATAGAAGAGTTAGTGTCTAATTTGGAGCAAGGCAATAAAATAAGCTTGTCTATTGAACTTCCAGCTTCATCTGAGATGAAGCCCATCTGGTCTAGCTTAAGACCTTTAAGCGAATTGAGTGGAGTTTCTATTGTCGGCTTCATTTCGAACGTAAATCAGTCTGACCCTGCATTTTTCTCAGACGCAGTTATGAAGGTAAAAGCAAATATCATAAATTTCCCCTTCGTCAGTGGTCGTTGAAGATGATTTTTCATACCCTTACGGTTTCTAAATAGTAAAATAACATAAATATTTTTAAGTTGGTAGCTCATAACCCGGAACACAATTGTGATAAGTGAAAAGTAAAAATTCATAAATACCTTAAAACTGAAAGGAAAATTTTTATTCTCTGTGGACATCTCATTTAGATATCATGACTGAGTTTATTTTTGATATACAGTTTGTAACTGGAAAAACTTCATAAATGAACTAGCTTTATAGCATTCGACTCGGTGCAAACTATCGTGCATCATTTTGTACCGCCATACCCATACTAATAATTGTCAGCGGAGGCCCGAAAACAGAATCAGTACGAATTCGCTCACATAAACGCACTAATGGTAACGTCAATTACATCACGCTGGCTGAAATCATGCAGGAATACTCAAACTGTACAATATATGTGCGAGGTGATGTGAAGGAGAAATTTATTAGAAAATATTCGTCAACAGCCAATATTGTTCAGCTTAATATACCGAAAATAGGGGAACTCAGAAATTTTACGACAACTAGCCCAGTTCATGGTACAGCTCCTACAACTAGATGTGCCGCACAGAACTGTATAAACATCTATATGGACTATCTTATGAATTTCATGCATTTTTGAAATAAAAAGAATATGTTTTCGAATAAAAAATGATATTTTATCATAAGCTCATTACATTAAAAACCACATAAAAAAAAATGGAATTTCATAAAATAATCGTCAATAATTGATATGCACATATGAAGCGCGTGATGGTATGAAAAAATCGTCGCTGTCCAGCTTGAATACATTCTTCTGTTTACAGCGCTCCACGTAATCTTGATAGAACTCCTTTACGCCGTCCGAAGTGGTATTGTTATGGAACATTACAAGATTGAAAAGTCCAGCATCTCAAACAGCTTGAATAGATCATCGGTTTTCAATTTGACATGCCTTCACCTACTCGTATCCGGAATATCTTGGAAAACCTGGTTGGTTTTGCAAATATTGTTCCTCGGTTCTCAACCTCCTCAAGTCTTCATACGTTCAAATCTACCCTACGTATGTTGTTGACAGTGGAAAACGTTCGTGCAAACCGAAAAAAAGTTTGCATCGAATGGCAAAACATCGAACCCTAGGACAATTTTTCAATTTCGACATTCATCAAGGTAGTAAGTATAAATCAGCAAAATATTCTCACACGGCACTCGAGATTTTGACCATTTTTTCTGGATTTTTTCATGTACCTTGATATTTCGAACAGTTGCTTTATCAGCATGATCTCCATTGGGCTCTGTAGGTAAAGAAAAAGACTTCTGCTTTTTCTCTAATGTATTGATGTACACTTTGGTCGGCTTTTTTTCACTAACTTGTTACTTATGCTTGAATTAATTTTACTTTTACTGGTAATTGAATCAAAACTGGTTTCGTTAGCAATCAAATCTCAGCTTTCATACCTCCAATCTGTCTTCTGGAATTGATTGATTGAATACAGTTACTACCTGCATTCTGTAATAAACCTGTTTTATAGATTTTCCGGTATAGATTCACAATCATCGTTGAATTCAAAGTCAAAGTGGGAGAAGTGCTTAAGAAATTTTCGGAGACTGTTACCGGTGCAACGTGAATAAAAGTAAACACAGCAATATTGCCCGCATGTAGTCGAAAACGCGCTTTGTAACCGTTGTCTATGGTTCAAAAACACTCTACTGTTGCATTTTAGGAATTGTTTAAAGTGTTTTCCACCTGGATATTTCCCAAACGAGTCAAAGTATTCAACTGGTCCTTTTTTAGGGAAGTAGAATGCTAACCAATGAATACTGCTCTTTTGGTACGGATCTGTGTTGGTAATGACGCATGCCGGTTCTCTGATTTTCCGAGGTAAACGATCACAGGGATAAACACCATTAAAAACCTTTTTGTTATAATATTACTTCTTAACGCATTGATGATCTCTATTGTCTTCATTCCTGTCCTTTCAGAAATATGTTTTCAAGGTTTACAACCTTAGTATGTAAGGTCATGTAGCTTTGTAAAAATTCTTTTTTCGATTCTCCGTGCACAAACACTGTTGATGACTTTCCCAAAGATCTGATAAGATCCTCATCGAGTCGCTTGAGTTCCAAGTTTCCAAATACGCCTGTCTGATCTCTAGCTATAGTCAAGGAGGTAGGATATTTATACGTAATTTCTTTCGAGTAAAGTTTGTTCTGTGATGCGAATCCAGTCAGCGATACTTTCCTAAAGAAGTTTAAGTGACCTTCTGGAAAGTATACAACATTTACAAGGCAATGTGCTATGACTTCTGCTGTGTACTAGAGTAAGCACTATCAAAATCTGATTGTTATTGCAGCATTTTTGTAGCCTTTTCAAAAGCTTCTAAATACATTCCGATTTTTGTCAATTTCAAGCCTTCTATCATATTCCGCGTAAATGATACAGGTGACGCTTTTCTTTAAAGCTGAATGAACACTTCCTAACAATACAGGCAAAAATCCTCCCTGCTGTACAACACTTCACGCTGTCGCAAAACAGATTTTCATGCCCCTGAAAGCTTACGTTGGCTCTTTTTATATTTGCGCAGTTTTGTGAATACTTTTCGAAATGGTGTATGAATACCCTTCAATGTGTTGTGTGTGATTTTGAATAGAAAGTTAATTACTTCAAGATTGACGGTTTTCAGTATAGCCTTTTGTAATGTTGCACAGCCGCTAGGTTGACCGCCACTGAGCTAGCCTCATGGACGACCAGTCATAACGGGGATTCAGTCTCGGCAGGTCCGAAAAATAGAAAAGAGCAGGAGGGAAAAAGATCCCGCTAGCGAATGGATCGCACCGGTGGGAGTGGAGTGGAAGTGTGATCGCGGCGGTGGACGGCCACTTTTGGGACGAGTTAATTGAGTGATAAATTAAAAATCAGACGAAATGAAATTGAGTGCTGCTTCCGCGATATAAACGTCGCACAGAGGGGTAAAGTTATAATTTAGCCGGTCAAAAATCTGTTTCACAAAATGCAGCGGAGGTGGGGAAACCCTATCGAATAGTCAATTAGAATAGTAGGGGATTCAAGTTAACGGCATAAATTGTTCCCTTGCTTGATCGAATTAGAAGAAAAAACCGTTTAAACTTTTCTGTTGTACTACGCTTATTTTGTTTCGCATCAAAAGTAACTTTGTGAGTGCATAGTTTAGTGCTACCTGTTACCGATCAAATTTTTATTAGACCAACTTATTATGGATTGTGAGAGACCAGGTATGTATCTATGTTATAGCATAATATTATTAATTAAAATATAGGATAAGGCAATACAAAAAATATGAAAGATGCTCTTTATTTTTTACTGCTTGGTATTGTGAATTTCAACATTCAATAAGGATTTAGTTATACTTCCCGATGAGTCCCGATAACTTTTTTAACATGATTGGTTGTCCAAGTTATTTAGTAAACAAATTTGAAATCAATAGCCACCAATAACCGCCACTATGGAAAATATTGATTTTTTTCTCCTGCAAATCTAAATAAAGAAGCAATGAATTTTAAAAGCAAATCTGAAATACGATAATATAAATATTTAGCTATTTTCATTACTTAACGGAAAATGTTATTTTAGGGCCATCAGGAGTGAGAATTATTATAATAAGCAATTGCCTAATTTCGACAAAAAATTAATTTTTTTTGGAAAATTACCTGGTAAACCAAGACAATTATTCTGAAGAGCAACAGAAGGATACCCAACATAAATTTTCAAGACTAAAGTCAGAATTTCAGCGAAGATGGCATAAAGCAAACAAATTTAAACATTATTTCTTAAAAGCTAATTCATCTTGGTTGGAAGGAACTTTTCAATTACATCAAGTAGCGATGTCTAGAGGTCGACCCCAGAAATCATTCGGGGAATGTAGTGAAAGAAGCAAGAGACAAAAAAACGGAAGAAGTGCGCAGAGAAGCAGATCTGCAGATCCTTTCTCATGCAACCACATCCCAACTTTATGCCGCTGGACATCCAAATGCATCTCTGGTGGTTAAAGAAATCACTCAAGAGCCACGACTAGCAAGTGAATATCAGGAACTATTGTCTGATGATTATGGTAAGGCCTGTACGAAGATTTCCACTGTGCAGGCGTTATCGATGTTCGTCAAAGCAAATTTATCAAGAACACAGTAGAGTTAGTACGATCTTCTTATAAAAATTATATCCATGCTATAGTATGCTACAAAAAGAAAAACTTAGCTGCTATCCGAATAAGGATTCATATCGAGTCACGGATTCCCATGCGGAAGTCCAGTTACCAGCTTTAATGGTATGGTCCAATGTTACAAGACTGTTGAACTCTCTGGAAGAAGTAGGAGAAACTTTAAGTGATGCAGAAGGTTCTTCACTTTTGCTGACTTGTAAATATGGATGTGACGGTTGTCAACAAAGAGAATACAAACAAAAGTTTAAAAATGACGCTGACTCAGATGCCCACATTTTCCAAAGCTCGTTTGTACCACTTCGACTGGTTGCTCAGTCGAACGAAAAAATTGTTTGGCAAAATCCGACGCCCTCCTCACCTAGATTCTGTCGACCCATACGGATAAGGTTCGTAAAAGAGTCTGCCGACATTACTAACGAAGAAATTTCGTATGTTGAACATTCAAGCAACTCTTTAGAAGCGACAAATGTAGTTGTAAATGGTAATTCGTATTACGTAAAACATAAAATGTTATTAAACATGATAGATGGCAAAGTTTGCAATGCTGCAAGTGAGACAAAATCAACGTTGCGGTGTTTTATATGCGGAGCTACTTCAAAGGATTTTAACAATCTAGACCAACCTAAACAGGTAAGAGAGGAAACACAGAGGTTTGGACTATCGATACTCCAAGCACGAATAAGGCTATTTGAAAGCATAATACATCTAGCCTACAAGCTGCCTGTTAGAAAATGGCGAACCCAGTCTGAGGAGGAAAAAAAATTTATAAAAGAGGAGATAAAGAGAATTCAGGAAGATTTCAGGCTGAAAATGGGTTTGATTGTGGACGTTCCCAAGCCTGGATATGGAAACAAAAGTGGCGGAAACACTAGTCGGAGGTTCTTTGCTGATCCAAATCTTGCCGCAGAAATCACAGGCATAGATATTAATTTAATTTTCCGTTTTAAGGTGATTTTAGAGACAACTTCAAGTGGATATAGGATCGATACCACGAAATTCGGCGAATACGCGATGGAAACGGCCAAACTATATGTGGAGTTGTATTCATGGCACCCTATGACTCCAACTGTTCATAAAATTTCAATACATGGTGCGGCAGTAATAGAAAGTGCACTTCTTTCCCTTGGACAGCTTTCCGAAGAAGCTGCAGAGGCTCGGAATAAGCATTTCAGGCTATACCGAACAAATTTCACTCGAAAATTTTCAAGAGAATCTTGCAACATAGATATCTTGAATAGATTGCTTCTAAGTTTCGATCCGCTTCTATCTGGTATGAAGCCAGTACCGAAGAAAAGAAGCAAACCATTTTTAAGCAAGACGTTAGCCCTTCTTCTCTCTGTTGAACCATTTAATTAAATAGCTCGCCACAGATTCCTGGATTCGGAGAGTGACCAAAGGTTGTGAATCTTCAGATGATTATTTTATATCGTAAATAAATTATTTTTAAGATGAATTATTGTATCTCTTGTTATTTTATTTTTATTTTTCCACCCCAAATATAGAAAAGTGTGTCAATATAATTCTTGTTTAAAAGCTGTTAAAACTTAAAGTTTGGTAAAGTAATTTAATTAATTCCTTCGCGCTGCAACCCCAGACAAAGTTGGTAGGATTGGTTATTATTTGCAAGATTAATACCATATTTCAAAAACCAGAGGTCCAAGATTGTTTAGAATATTTTTTTTTCGAAGTCAGGAGCCTAAAATAATAGAAAATGGTGATAAAATATTTTTGGCCGGCTAGACCTGTCATTTATCCCCTTTGTGCGTCAGTGGTGGCCGTGGCGCGAAACAAACAAAAGAATTACAGTGAGTGTCGCAAGTGCTTGCTGTTTTTAGTGTCTTGATTCCTCGGAGCATGTGGAAACGGGCCGGAATAAATGATAGTGAATAAAAAGAAATTGGACAAATTTTTGTTGGATGCACTTCAATCGAATAAGGTGTATGATCCTCCTTTCCGACGATTCTTCAGTTAATAATTGAATCCTGATCGTTATACGACACGGGCAGCAGATGTGCGTATGTATGCCGGCGATCTGGGGGAAATCCACACGGAACCGATGAAACGGTATTTAAACTAATTGCATTCCAGCTTAATTGATCGGCTCTGACATCCCGGTGACTGCTTCTCTTGCAAAGCAACTCCATAACGTCTTTTCAACGAAATACAAATGCAAAGCATCCCAAACCACAACTAAATTGGCCAAGCCGCCTGTCTCGACTCACCCCCAAACACAGACAATATAAAAAAAATTAATAAACAAATAGACGAAATTCTTATTGAAACTCAACTGAATCATGATCGCACACTCCGCTGTACTCTACATCTCTTATACATTAATATATATATTATTACATTTATACATATAAAAGTAAAAGAAAAAGAAAAAATCCCTATATATTAAAAGCAAAAAAAAATCGCCAATATATAATCGTTCATATTATATGTTAATTGAAAAATTTAATTGGAAAATATATAGTTGTGATGTATTAAGTGTCATGTTATATTAAAAGAAAACACAAAAAAAGGAAAAGCAAAAATCTATGTAACAAGGTAAAAAAAGAAAAGAAATTGTAAACGTATAATCGCACCGTTTCTAAGAAGATTTTCTATAAATGTCGTCTTCCCTACCATCATTGTAAAAGGGTGTTTTAAGTGTAGCATCTTTTTGTGTTTGGAGAAGAAAAACTTCTGATAAAAGCTATTACAAGACTTTTCTTTCTACTTTTGTCAAGATGTGTAAAAGACAAATTGTAGATGGACTTCATAGACCCACACGAAAAAACTTCAAACGAGGACGTGTTGTTATAAGAGGTATTGATGATCCTTGGCAGGCAGATCTAGTTGATATGATTGCGTATGCATCTGAAAATCGCAGTTATAAATTTCTATTGACAAAAATTGATACATTTTCCAAGTACGCTAGGGCTCTCCCCGTCAAAAGTAAAAATTCCAATAATGTGGTTAAGGCTATGGAATCAGTTCTCAAACAAGGACGTACACCCAGAAATCTGCAAACTGATGATGGAAAAGGATTTTATAATAAAATATTTCGTCAAAAGATGAAATACTTTGAAATAAACCAATATACTACATTTAGTGCATTAAAATCATCAATTGTCGAGAGATTTAATCGCACTCTGAAGAGTAAAATGTGGAAAGAGTTCAACATGAACGGCTCTGCTCTGCTCAGTAAATTGATGAATAAATACAATAAAACAAGACATCGCACCATCAATATGCTGTTCGTGTTAATTCATCAAATGAGGTTTACCTACTGTCAAAAGTATATAGGAAGCTAAAAGTCACTTCTTAACTTAAATACAAAATCGGGAAACGTGTTTGCGTAAGCAAGCATAAACATGTCTTTCAAAACAGTTACATTTCGAACTGGTCAACAGAGATATTTAAGGTGAAAGAAGTAAAGAAAACAGAATCAGGCACATATTTGCTTGAAGATTATCAAGGTGATATCATCAAAGGAGGTTTTGATGAGACAGAATTGACAAAGCACAAGTACCCTGATGTTTATCTTGTGGAGAGGATTGTGCATCGTAAGGAAAATCGCGTGTTTGTAAAATGGCTTGGATTTCCATCATCTCATAATTTCTGGATTGAAACAAAAGATGTTCTGTAGCACTCGGACTTTCCGTCAATATGTTGAACTTAAGGGACGAATGCGACCGTTTAAAGAAATTTAAGAATCTGGATCTTGAGGAAAGGAAGGTACAATAATTTGTAAAAAGTGGTTTCGTATACACCAACTTGAAGCACTACGTTAAGTGCTTCTTCTGCTCACTGATAATGAGTGCCTTCACTTCACCATCTGATGTTGAAGCAGAACATTTACGTCTATCTTCAGATTGTGTGTTTGCTAGCGGTAAAGACATTTGCGATAAACCACTTAAAAAATCATACAGATACCACATATCATCTTTTTCTATTATATTAAAATTTGTTATGCTAACACTTCTGATATCGCTTTTGGTGATCGCATTCGTCAACATCTGCGAATATGCCTGTAGGAGTCGTAAAATTGCAATTGACAATTTGATGCACATGAATATTTTGTCATCAATAAAATACAAACTATTTTCACGAATCCCGGTCTTTTAATCTTCATTATTAGCACAAGCAAACAATGTTGATGTTCAAGCAGGTATTGCAATTTATAGATAGCAACATATCCCCGTCAATCTGTCTTTTCCTTTCATTTATCTTCTGCAAATCATAGATTAAATACAAAACACTCGCCGTCTCTGCAGTCGACACGTGTCGGCGTCGCAACTGCATCCACCTATTATTGCAATTTACAGAAAACAACATCTCCCGATCAATCTGTCTTCTCCTTTCAATCATCTTCCCACAGGCAGTTATCAAGCAGCATCTCAAGCCAAATTCATGAGCTGACCAAGACAGCCGCCAAATTCATCAGCCTGCATCTACACGCTCTGGAGACCCGAAGCCCGTCAGAAAACCTCTCAAGCGAAAGTCATCATTTCATCGCCCTCCGATCGCGCAGACGTCGACTCAAGCAAACCGACAACCAGTCTCTGATTTTTACTCTTCGATTGCCATGTGGTTTTTTCCACGATAGTCTTTTACGCTACGATCGCCATGTGATTTCTTCCACGATACTTTCATTCAAAACCATTGATGTTTAATCTTGCTAGAACTATATTCATCTCTATTCAAACACCACCTGGGCTCTTCACCTGGCTCCCGAAACCTCGTATCAAAACCACTTTCCCCATATTCAAACCAGCTCCCAGCCAACCAGCGCTCTCAAAAACCCATCTCACGATTCATCGCATAGTACACACGCTCGCACACTCGCAAACAGCCAGCTAGCCTGACTCAAAACCAGATCCCCATATAAAAAGCTATCGATCCACTAATATACTTTCGTGTCGGTCAGCTCGCCGAGGTAACACACTTTAAGCATGTTAGGGGCACATGTTGTCCCTCACTAACGCCGAACTATTTTTTATGAAAGTGTGTGTCGTACTACTTGCGAAACACTCTTCACTCCTACAGCACTCGATTTAGTAATACACTTTGGCTTTGGCTTAGTAGTGCACTTTGGCTTCGTTTAGCTGTTGCTAATAGAATACTTTCAGGCTATTGAAGACAGCTTACTATAGTTGGCTGTCGCTACTAGTACACTTTGAGCATATTAACGTCGGCTTACTTTTACACTTTCAGCATGTAGTGTACATCATTTCCCGATCTAACCCCCAAGAATTTTTGTACGAAAGTGTCTGTCTTACTACTGGCTCAGCCAGCGCCTAGAGGCACACCTTAAACCAACCCCGCCAACGCCCACACAAAGTTTCCCTTCGATCAAGGCAAAAAGCTTGCGGAAGGCGATACATATGAAGAACCCGGGGTCGAGTACCCGCTCCTTCGCCCGAGGCCCTCGACTGCAGACAAAGAGTCTCGTTTGCCGCTGGTTGCGAGAACGGGCCAAGAGGTTTTGGCCAGGAGTATAAAAACGAAATCGCACTTTGGAAGCGGTTTCCTGTTTGATTGGGATATCTTCGAGGTCAGCCGCATAGATTCCTGCATTACCAGATCCTCAAGAGACAGCCGCTCGTTTCTATGGATTGGTAAAACACGTCTTGAAGAAGCCAGAAACGATATATCGCCGCAAGCACCAGCTCAAAGAAGCAAGCAACGATACAACGCCACAGGCTTCAGCCAGAAGAAGAAACAACGTCTCGCTGTGGAGGCCCCTAGCGCAGGTTAGTATAGACAATAGGAGGTGTATATCTATGACGTTAAGTCTCCAAGAAACGATAGTTTGTAGAGTTGTAAAAGTGAGTGAGTGGTGGCTTGGGACGCGGTATTAATACGCTACGATTGTGCCTATCGGATATAGGAGTAACTTCCCATCAGTTGATAATAAAAGCCGTGAGCCCACAAGTTATTGTTTTTGTTGTTGTTGTATAATGTATAATGGCTCCCTACATTTAACATCTTCTATAAATTTGTTCATTCCGCGGATAATCAAAGACGAGAAATATGGGAATACTATGTAGGAAAATATTAAAAGCAATCTGGCCTAAACAAAAACCCTAAAGAACTCCAGATTTGCAAGGAATAGAGTCTGAATGCTATTTGAAAATTTCCACAAAAATGTTTCTGACGAAGAGGAAACTGAGAAAACATGGGTGAGAGGCACTGGACGGTTACTGGATGAAATGCCTTTTGAGAATCTAAGGCACATGCAACAGTTCTTTGTTTTTCAAAGAATTTACGTCTGACCATTTATTGAAGCAGCATAACAGCGTTTTCACAAGAGCACCCAAACTGATATATGCGTATTAAGAGAGAAGATAAGAAGTTCTGCAGCAAATCCTTTGAGAATATTATGGGATATAAGAATATTATCTAAAAAATCCTCTTCGAAGTGTTCAGTTACCAGCATTTTTGATTTCAAAAGCTATATAAGGCTCAAGAAAACACCATAATATGTAGAAGTACCATTCAGATTGTCAGTGGAGTCTTTCCAATTTTCATGTTGAGCATTAATATCACCACTTATCAAATCATGTGAATCTGAGATACGAATAATTTTTCGAAGTGCTCCGGCAATTGTGGAGCATACATTAAATGAAAAATGAACTGAACTACTAAGTAATCTAGAAAGGGAACCATCAGGCTGTTTTAAATGAAGAGTAGCTAAGGTGCAAGAGATTTCCGAATGCCTGAAATTTTTCTGCTTTAACGTGAAATTAACATACTATTAAAATAAGGGTTTTGATAGTAGTGAAAATACAATTTGTGATTTCAATCAAGAACTGTTTCGTTTAACAATAAGACACAAGGAATAAATGGTGTTGATATGTTTTGTATAGAAAACTTAATATTAATGAGTTGAGTTGTCGTGAAAAGTTGACAAGTTGATTATAATCAATTTACTCGCCAAAGAAGGAATCAACTAAGAATTCAAACAGCGCTTAAGGTCTCTCAGAAAATCAGCTATAGGAAAACCAGAAAATCTGTATCTTGGCAATTAGAATTCCGGAAGATATTCCAAAAATATAAAGCTATATAGATATAAATGGATTCTTGTTGAAATAAGCGAAGAGTATTTTGAATAGAAATTGCAGCTTATTTGATGAAAAAGTTTTGAGTTCTGATGCGTATGTTAAATTTTGAGTTTTATGGGAAAAAATGGGAGTTGAAGGTTCAAATGTAGGAAAATTTTTACCGAAGTAGGTTTATCTTCTGTTTGTGCCCGCAGAGTTTTTCCGAATATAATTTTGTGTTCAGGACAACGAGAGAAGTTTGCTGAAAATATCCGAATACCATCCAATATGGCACAAGGTTATTTCCTATCTAGAAATTTACAAGAACGAATCTCTGTGCACATCTAAATTTCGTACTCTGTCATTTTTTTTATCAAACAAGACACATAGTTTGGTAGAAGTCAGCGCCTCTATTTACCAAATAGTACAATAGAACAATAGTATTTACAATACTAATAGTATTACTATTATAGTATTCCCCCCAGAGTTGATTACATGCGCATTTAAAATGCTTTGAACAGTTTCCTTGCTTATTTATAATATTTGCGTAGACAAACGTCAGCTGCAGCCATTTGAATACTGTTGGGCTCTTCTTTGCGTAGAACAAAACTGATTTTTATATCACCTTCTTCTTAAGAAATTTGATTTGCCAAGAAGAATATCTTATCAAGTTACTCTTTTCAAAAATAAATGTTTGTATATTTTCTTTCAAAAGAGTAAAAATGAGATGAATGAAATGTGCGTTCGTACTATAAGTTCCAATTTTACAAGAAATCTACTGTAAATTCAATTACATAATTTGAATATATGTGAACACTCAAATCGTAAAGCAATTCTATGGACGACTTTCACTTTCCTGTGAACGTAGACAAAGGGAAATGATAATTTTCATGTCGGTTTTTAAAGCTACGAAAATACAAAACTTTATGAAAAAGATGATATGCCAATTAAGTAAGTAACTTTAACCAGTATTATCTCTGACAACTTTCCTAACGTAAATACATACAAAAATTATCAAAACTTTTAAGCTCACCATCGAAGCTCTTAAGCTTTGATTTTGTTAATCTCTTTGAAAATATTTCACAGTTTTTGAATATTGCGAAGTTTGCTTCTAGTCTTACATTTTTTTCAAGTAATTTACAATTTACAAACAGCAAGCCTTTTGCTTCATGTTTTAAGACAGGTTAAGTGTCCAAAATCTAGTTATGTATTGAATTATAAGCAATGAATTAATTATGTTATGAGCGAAACTTCCCAAAACACTCAGACAGTTTTCTGCTATAATTTACAATAACTCTAACATGTATTTTAGTTCAATTAAGGTAGTCTCAATTCACAAACTTTTTTTTGGAATGTTCCGATGTTCTGCTCACGTTGAATTTCCTCAATAAACGAGTAGCATGTTATGCAGATATTTACATTTTGCACCCTTCCACGACGCCATCCTGCAATTGATCTACCTGTTTTTTTGTATAATTCTTTCGCAAAAGTTTCACGTTTCTAGCTAGAAATAGTGCATTCAGCGTCTCATTAGGACCTCTGAAGTTGAGAATCTCAAATCCAGATCGAAAACTATTGACTTTACAGGGATGAAATTGGATTAAAGTTCAAATTTCATGAGTTTACTGGACTATGTGGCGGACCTATCCACCACCATCTGCGAACCGACGCGACACCAACATATTGATCCGCCACCAACATATCGATCCATCGCCGACGCCTCGATCAGCCGTCAGCAGCAGTTCATGGCGGCGGCAACAAAATTGTCGCCGACAACCGATTGTGCCTGGGCCCGTCCACGGTCCCATCATTCGCGGCATCCCGTGGCGGCGGTATCCATAGCACCTCCGACGAACTAGAGTGCCCAAAACTGCTGACCATAGTTCGCGGCGGAAACTGCTGATGACATCCGTCGCCTCCACTTGACGACGTGCAACGTTGCATACGCGCCGTCGCCAATCGCTGATAACGCGCCGCATCCATGGTGGCAGAAGTGCCCACCGGCCGGATGCTGCGTCAGAAAGTGTGGCACATAAAGCTAGACTGATGCCAGCATTCGCCCCCCAGTAAATCAGCGACGTGACCATCGCGTACTTATCTCCGTGTTATTTTTTTACTTTTTTCGATTGCAATAAAGGCTATTCTTTTATACTCGCTCGTGTTTTTTGTTCCTGGCAAAAACAGCTTTCCTCAACTATATTAGAACAGAAGCCAACGTACGAAACTGTAACACTTGCATGGCTTCAGTTTTATGCTTAGTAGAGTACATATAGTATTCAAAAGTTGTATTCAAATGTTCATTTCAATACCATGGAGTGTATATAGTTGATAAAAGAATTACGACATTTTTTTAACAGTTTTCTTACCGACCATTCGGGGGTCAATAAACGACAATTTCACAATAAAAATATTAGTATTCTATTTTCCGTTAGTCCTGAGTTAAATTGCCAGAACAGCTCACTTTCTTTCGTTATCTTGTATTATTCTGGAAGTAAAATTTCTTGTCGCGTCAGCGGCAAAATTGATACTACTTGCTTTCTTGTTCAAATGTTATTTATCGTTCGTTTGAAACTTCATCTTCAAAGCTTGTACTTCATCTGAACTCTCAAAATAGCCGCAAATTCCATTTGCGGTTTTAATGACATCTCCTACTGTTGTTATACGAGTCCGACACTTGACTTCTGAAAGACTACAGATTTGCAATATGTCATACCAGGTTTTTTTTTGAAAATTAATAACAAACTTAATATTTGTAACTGGCTCTCTTTACTCGAAGAACTTTCAATAAACTGACCGACCCTCCACTGAGGTGTTGTAAGACATTGTTATTAGCGGGAGTACCTTAGATTTCATGTAATTTGTTTTGTTTTTATAACACTTTAAGCATTTTATATAAAATTAAAAAAAAATTGTTGTCATCGCCACATAATGCTTCAAATATAATAAGATTAGTAGTAATAATATTTCTATTTGAATGCGTTAGGTGGCGTTTGTTTCGTGGTCTGGTTATTATGATGCTTATCAGTAAAATTTCTAATGTATACTTTGCCATACTTTAACTGACTCATTCCAAACAATTCTATTGAAATTCTATACACCGTTTTACCTTAAAAAGTAAACTACGACAAAAAAAATATAAAACTCTAAGGTTTCGTAACTTTTTCTTAGACCATTTAGGCCAAATTTTGTCTAACCAATTGACTTCTTTTCAAATGATGAATCTGTAGGTAACATACGTATCTGAAATATATGCCATTGTTATCAGAAATCATTACTGTAGAATCGTGGATTATACATATATTCAACGAATTTCGTTACAGTGAACCTTTCAGACGATGAATGAGAGCTTACCATTGGTAAATTGCATTCAGTGAAAGTTTCGGCTAGCTTTTATTTGTATATAATCGGGAGATATTACAATTTTCTGATTTCGTTACTCAAAACAGCGTTCAGTTAAACAAGTTTTTGAAAAACTTCTATAATTTCATTGTTATGTAAAAATTATGGGTCATGATAAAAATGATCTGCAAATATTTTAAGAAATTCTGATGTTTTTTAATAAAGTCAGTAGTTAGAATATGGCGATTCTGGCCCACTTTATGTGGAAATTTCTTGCGGTTAGCGTTTGTAGATAATCGGGGAAGATAAAGGGATGAGGGCTATTACTGGCGCTGAGATGGTTTGGGCCTTGACTGCGCTCGAGCCGACTTCCGGTCTGTCGCGTGTCGCTTGACGGCTGCTTGAATGATATGAGGAGATTCCGAATATGACGTCATGTCTGGAGATATGCGAAGCTGGTTGGCACCTCGTGTTGGAGATTGAGTGGGTTCTGAATTTCAGTTGTGAAATAGATAAAAAGTGTTGGAGATTAGCGATGGCTGATGTAGTAATAGTGTGATAAGAAGTTGTGAATTGTCTTTCATGGTTGTATCTGATGAATGGGCTGATGATGATTCAAAGTTTGACGTCACGTATGCGGTTTGCAAAATTGTGAAGAAGTATTTGTATATTGGCATGATGAAATTTGGTTTCTTCTATAAATAAGTTCACACTGAAATATCAATGCAGGGAAGCTGGCTTTGAGCTCCAGCAACATAGGTCAGAAGGGATTGGAGTTCCACGAAGGGGATGTGAATGTGGCTGCATTTTCTAGTGCAATTTGAAAAGAAAAATGTAAATTTAAATATGTAATCAAGTAAAATAAAGTTTTTGTTGGAAAAAAGTGTTCCTTCATTCTATTTTCAATTACATTTGTATTGTAGCATATATTGACTCAGAAATAAAGCATTTTGCTGGGCACAACATCTAGTATGCAAAGTACGTCGTGATGTTTCAGAGTAGTGTTTCTCAGAGCGTTTAGATTAGGACAACCATATTCATCCAAGTTGAAAATCATGACAGTGTTCCTCAGCAAAGCAAGAAGTCAATTTTTTTCTCTAATTATTTCACATATATTGACGCTTTTTTCATAATGAGAAGTAAATATTCGTTCCCACAACGTAGTGAATCCACCGTCCCATTTCAATCCGTAATAATTTTCGTATAACCAATGCGCTTGACATTGAAGTTCACTTAAAAGTGTTACAAAGCAGAAGGGAGGTTTGAGTATAAAGTGTCGATGAAAATACTCAACAGCTAGTTCTTTGACGAAAAAAGCATTTTTGTGTCCTCTAAATTCTTGCTTATAGTTAGAATATGGCAATTCCAAAGCAGTTTATATGGAAATAGTTTGCGATTAGCGACATCCGGTGTATGGCATGGTTTATCTGATGTTGCAATGACGTCTTTGTTTGTAGGGGGTCAAGGTCATTTTAGATTAAATTTCATATGGCCGGTATAGAAATAGTGTAGGGCCTTAACTAGATTCGAGGCTTGACTTAGATCGAAGCTTACTCGTGTTGTTTGTGATTGATATAGTAGAGTGATAAACACTGGATGACTTGCGGTTTCTTATATCAATGTTTTGAAGGAAATGTTTGTATTTAATGGGATGATAGATTTTTTGATGAGTAAATTGTTTCTTTTTTTAAATTTTTTATATAAAATAGAGCCAATGTATTGAAGAGAAGAGAATAGTGGCTGTATTCTAAAGAAATAGATAGACAGGTGATTGTTGAAGATGATGCGTTTATTCTGTTCCAATGTTGGGAGAAAGCTGAAATAAATTAACCTTTCAAATTTTGGTCGATGTCCTAAATGAGGGGAGATATTTAGTTAAACAATTTTTAAAGCGAATGTCTCTATTCAAGTGGCCAGAAGGTGGTGCATTTGCTATATAAATATATAGATAAGTAATTGTTTTTAAATATTTGATGTAATTGCTTGTTTGTTTTAACTTCGAAACCTAAAAAATTTAATTTCAATTTTAATATAAACTGAACTATTATTCGTGTTTTTTTTATTTGAGCATAAAGTTACTATGTAAAAGAAACGCACATGAAAATGTTACTGCTAATGGTTATATTCAACACATCATCAAAGAGGGTTTATTTAAATATCTACAATATTAATCAGGAATAATTATATTTTTTGCTACAGTACGTTCATATTCTATATTACAATAGCCTCTGCTTGAAAGGCAGTATAGTCAATAGAAATTATCGAAAATAAACTTACAAGTTACCAATTTAGCTCCCGTTTTAACTTGCAATGGCTTCCGAGATAGCCCGTCGTGCAATGTGTTCAATCTTTCTTAATCTGACAGGATATATTGAATCTGTGATTACAGTGAGGGGTCGAAATCGATCGATGCATTCTATTGGCTTGATTCAGCCCAGGTTTACTTAAATCTCTGAGGAACATTTATTCGAATAAATAGAATTGTTACCTTTTTTCAAGGAGCTATAAGGACCTCAAAACGTGGGTTTCCAAGATACCTCAGTCAATATGCCAGTGGAAAATTTTCTGAAATTGTTTATTAGCGTTTGATTAAATTGTCTTTGTATGGTCTACCATGAAAGTTCGGTATAAAAAATGGGTTAGAGTCCTTGTGCTTACTACTGGAATAAGATTTTATGCTCTACTTTAAACTCACTACCCATCAATTGATGGCCGATAGTTAAGGCTCCAAGAGATTCTAATCAAATGTTTAGATAACTGTATATTGAGGTTCTCTACTATTGCTTAAAGTCGTCAACCAAGGTGTTTTGTAGTTTTAAGAATGATTTTTGATTTGGTATGTAAATATGTATTGGTGATAAGATGAGTGGCTGTAATCATGGAAAATAGATAATCAGGCGCTTGATGGAGATGATGAGGTTTTTTTCCAATATTGGGAGGGAAGCGAAATAAATATTTAAACTGACGAAATGTTCTTTCAACATCACATTTTTAGTTAATAGAATACCGGACCGGTATTCAATTTTTTTATGAGAAACTGTTTATTCCAAAATATATGTAGTTCATGAAAAAAGAAGTATTTAACCACAGGTTACGCGAAACAAAAGGTTACATGAGCTATGAGCTGGACCTTTATATTTCCCAGTCAAGTCACAATGGTCACGCACTCTATCACTATCAAGATGTTTCGTGCAAATATAACATAATATTGGTGGGTTGGTTATAGTGGCAGGCCTTTTTATCCAAAGGTGGCTCACTTGAGTCCATAAGGCCCATTGTGATACCACAGAAGATAAGGGCGATACTAGAACCTGCGGGATGACGAGAACCATCCAGATTCTCGAATAAAGCCGGCTATGCAGCCAATGTCTAACTCACCTACTTCCGTGAGGTTGTCCAGAAAGGGCGTTCCCAAGGTTTGCATGCGCTTCCTGGACAGCGCCGAACATTCCCACATAAAGTGTTTGAATGTTTCTTATTCCTCCCCTGATCTGCAACTACCGGTAGAAATCATTGAAAGGGACACCCAATCTTTCTGCGTGTCTGCCGATCAGACAGTGTCCCGTCAGTACGGAAACGACGGAACTCAGGATTTGACGGCTTATATTGAGGAGCCGCTTGGTGCGTTTGGAGCACAGTGCGTGCCAAGTTTTCCTGGTTGAACTACAGCTTTCTTCGAGCAGCCCGGCCCTATTCGCAGCCTCCACGTAGTGCTGCTTAAATCCTAGCTTTATGGAAGCTAGAGGTTGGCCGACTTCGGGGTTAATTGTATATTCCTGAGCTCGGTGCCAGTTCTAGCTAGGGTATCTGCTTCGCAGTTTCCAGGTATATCACTATGCCCCGGTACCCAGCAAAGAATTACTTCACAGTAAAGAGACATCACGTTCAGTTGTGAGCAGCATTCCATAGAAATTTTAGATGAGGTATGTACACTGGATAGTGATTGGATAGCAGCTTGACTGTCAGAATAGATGTTTAAATTTTTCATGGAAAGTTTCTGACTTCTCAGCCAGTCAACTCCCTTATAAATCGCAATGACCTCTGCCTGAAAGACGCTGCAGTGGTCTGGTAATTGAAAAGGTAGTTTCAGGCCTAGCTGTTTGGAGAACACGTCACAGCCAACTCTTCAATCCATTTTTGATCCATCAGTGTAGATTTCGATCGATTCCTGTATCCCACCTCTTTCTGTAGTCCAGTCCTCTCTATTCGGAATGACCGACCTGAAACCATGTTTAAAACAGGTAATCGGAGATGCAATTTTGTCAAAAAATGGCGACACTTAAACATATCTTGTGTTGTACTTATTGCATATGGTCATACTATACGGCGGTTTAAAGACAAAAATCTGTGCTACAAGTGTTTCTTTGACAGTGTTGTGATCGTTTGTTTCAGTCTCAAGTTATAGCACGTCAAAGATGGAGTCCACCAAGCAAGAAATTCGTCATATTTTACGTTTTTAATACCTGAGAGGTAAAAATTCAACGAAAGCGGCCGAAAAAATTTGTGAAGTTTATGGGCCCGATCCTGTAAAGATTCGCACAGCACAGCGTTGGTTCGATCAATTCCGTTCAGGTGTAGTGGATGTCGAAGATACACCCCGTACTGGTAGCAGTGGCGAGGCGTTCATATAAGCCGATTCCCATCGGCTTCCCTTTCCAAATATGTTCCAAAAATGTCTAACACTTCCGTTTTATAAGGGGATGAAGTGTTTATTTATTTGCATGCATCACTGTATGCTCAATCGTTCCACTTGATCTCAGTGTCTATTCCATCATACTCCATTCTCTTCATTCTACACATCCTCATAGTTCCATAATAGCCAGCAAAGCGATCAACATCTGTAAGAGTTGCAGCAAAGCTTTCCGAGACTGAATTTCATCAATAATTTAAGGTGCCGTGGGCATTCAACTCCGGTTTGTTGGAATGGCAGCTCGGTTTTCCTCAATAGGATATGGTAACAAATCAAAAATACGGTAGGGTTCCCGGCTTCTCAAATAGTAAGCGGCTTCCCCAAAGTAATTTTTCACCCCTCGCCACTGACTGGTAGGCCAATCGTCGTAGAAACCAATAAAATCGTCGAAATCATCCAAGTAGACTGGCATGTGAGCATTCGTTCGATTGGCCAGGAACTGGGTATAGACCATAAAACCGTTTGAAACCATTTGCAGAAGATTGGATTCCAAAAAAGATGGATGTTTGGGTGCCACACGAGTTGACGGAAAAAAATCTCTTGGACCGAATCAAAGCCTGCGATGCACTGCTGAAACGGAACGAACTCGACCCATTTTTGAAGCGAATGGTGACTGGTGATGAAAAGTGGATCACGTACGAAAACGTCAAACGAACAAGATCGTGGTTTAAGCGCGGCCCAAACCATCGCCAAGCGCGGATTGACGGCCAGGAAGGTTTTGCTGTGTGTTTGGTGGGGTTAGAAGGGAATCATTCACTATGAGCTGCTCAGCTATGGCCATACCCTCAATTCGGTCCTCTACTGTGAGCTATTTGACCGTTCGAAGCAGGTGATTGACCAGAAGCGGCCACAATTTGTCAATAGGAGTGGTGTTCTGTTCCACCAGGACAACGCTCGGCCTCACACATCTTTGATGACCCGCCAGAAGCTACGGAAGCTCGGATGAGAAGTCCTATCGCACCCATCGTATAGTCCAAACCTGGCAACAAGTGATTACCATCTCTTTTGGTCCATGCAAAACGCTCTAGGACATACTAAGTTGGCCTCAAAAGAGGCTTGCGAAAATTGGCTGTCTGAGTTTTTTGCAAACAAGGAGAGGGAGTTTTATAAAAGGGACATAATGAAGTTGCTTTCTAAATGACAACAAGTTTGCGAACAAAACGGCGCCTATTTGACTTGAATCGTATAATTCTGAGTATGTTAAATAAAGTGTCAAATTTCGATCACAAATACGACATTTCTTTTTCCCCAACCCAATATATATACATATTCGCAGATTTCCTTAGTAGGTTAGAAAACACACCAAAAATCCAAGATGATAACGATAATGATTCCAATTTAGCTTTAACTGCTACTGCTCATTCTACAGACGAACAACAATTGGATCATATAGGTATTAAGGAAGAAATTGTCAATAAATGTCGGCCACAACTTATATTAACATATAGTGTTCGGAAAGAGATAGAAATTTTACATGGAAGAAGAATAATTTACTTAAATCCACTCGAAGGAATCGATAAAATTGAAGATGTATTAATAAGATTTATTAAAAAGGGTAAAACGGGAATATTTTCAGAAGTTGAGGATCATGATTATAATCGGGTTCTACAAGTTATAATAGGATTATTTTCGCATGATAGAGGAGTGAATTTTTTAAGATGTTCAAATAAGTCCATAGACCGATTTCACTTTATTAAATCCAGGAATCTATGCACAGTGGCATTAATAAAACTTATTATACACTCAAATCCAAAATATAATCCAAAGCTTCTGGAACACATCCAATTAATGATTAACAATTGTATTAAGTGTAAGGAGATAAAATACGGTAAAAATCCCATCAAACCAAAATTGCATATCACAGAAGCACCTACCGAAAAAAATTAAATAATCAATCTAGATATTTTTCATTTACAAAAAAGAACATTCGTAACTATAATAGATAAACTGTCAAAGTTTGCAGAAGCTTACGCTATCAATGACAGGAACTGGTTAGCTAAAAAACAATTTTAGTAGAGCATTTCTCTAAGTTTGGAAAACCTAAATGAATTATAATGGACAATGAATTTAAATCAGAGCAAATTAAGGAGTTTCTTAGTAAAATTGATATTGAGGTACATTGGACCAAACCCAATAACCATACAGGTAATGCAGATGTTGAGAGGTTGCATCCCACAATTCTTGCAAAAATTACAGGTATTGATGATAAAAGTTTACAGGTTGAAGCGAAAATTCAGTTGGTTGTTGGAAATTATAATGATAGGTATCATTCAACTATTCGAACATCGCCTAGAAAAGCAAACGAACAAATAGAGGAAAGCAAACTGAGTAAGTAAGTTTAGGAGGCAAAAGAAAACAAGCCGCGAAGTGCGACCCTTGAGAACCACACGGTCAACTTCCCAGTAATATCTAGATAAACATTAAAAATATTAAACACAATAATAATTTTGAAAATACTACCACTTTAAATAATAATAATGAGAGGCATTCATAGCATAGTAACAGGAATGAGTTAATACTAGTCATATCATCTACGGGAGCATACATTGATTACGCAAGGCTTTTGGTGGATAGGTGATGATGATTGATTACCACAAATGCAAATTTGATTGAAATTTTGATGATTTTCAAAATTTAAGCTGCTTATTTTAATTAAAAGACTTCAAAAACTACTAAAAATCTGCTCAAATTATCCAAACATTTTAAAACTTTGATTGACTTTACAACAAAGTGTTTAGAATAAAAGATATAAGGTAATATTATTCGGATGAACCCTATTCATATGCTAACTTTGAATGATTTTTTATTTTTCATTAATTTTTTTTTCAGAATCATGAAAAAAGTTTTGCTGGTTTCACTTCAAAAACTGATAGGAATGTACAAATTTTATAAACATTTATTACTGTGTTGTGCAAATGAGGTTAAAAAATATTTTTTATGAAAAAAACGGTAAGTTTTCGCATTTTCTTCTATTCAATTAAAGAAAAACCTGCAACAGATTTTTATTATGTTGAAATAATCACAAAGATGTTAAAACATGTCGATTGACCCCTTAATGATGCAAATATTTTATCTGGTTCGTGAGATATAGTGAATGGAAGAAATGACCTTGATGACTGTTAATGATTTTTTATTTTTTATTTAATGTTTTTTGTTGTCATGAGAAAAAGTTTTAATGACGTTTTTTTAAACATGGCTTGAAGTATATAAATTTTATAAAAATTGAATACTGTCTTCCGTATATCAGTTTAAAAATTTATCGTTTATAAAAAAACCTAATTTTTTGCACTTTTTTTTTTCTTAAATTAAAAAAACGGCTCCACCGATTTTTTAAAAATACAACAGATTTACGCAAATTTTAATACGCGTTGATTGACGCCATGACAATGTAAATCGTATGTTTGGTTAGCGAGATATAACGCATGACAGAAATGACCTTGAAGATCATGATGCCTGTTAATGTGTTTTTTAGTTTTTATTCAATTTTTTACGTAATCATGAGAAAAAGTTTTGATGTTGCTTTTACAAGTATGACTTGAAGTATATAAATTTTAAAAAAATTGAATACTTTCTTCCGTAAATCAGGTTCAAAATTTATTGTTTATTTTAAAAAAACCTAATTTTTCGCACTTTCAAAAGAAAAGGATGCCGATGTAAGCAGTCCAAATTCTCTAGTATGGATGTTATTTTATTAATTGATTCCCATTTCTTTTATACAAAAATATTCCTCGTGTACAACTTACTAACTAATCAAATATTATTTACATGTTCCTGAACTAAATCTTTTTCCGATATTTTCCCATGGTCACAAAATGCAAGTGCAAGCAATAAAGTGTAGTTTATTGGCTTCAGGAACCTTACCGCAGATGTAAGCAATAAAATGCCAATAACCCCGGATTCGTTTTCATTCTTATGCCATGCCCATGCTAAGTTCATTCCCAGTGCACATTGTTAGTCTTCAATTGTTTTGCTGAGTCGCTCTTATTTCATTGTTTATGATAGAAACGCAAACGCCGCAGTACTAGGAATATAGGCAGCTCACGCATGCCAACAGCTTTGGTGCTAGACGCCGATATTTCTCCCTCTGGAAGTTAAAAAAAACACAATTGCCCCATCTAATAAAGCGTATTTCACTGTTAATGTATGCTTGGATTTGTTGTTTTTATTGACACAGTTATGTGCTATTGTTTTCCATGCCTTTTTTGTTTTTTTCTTCGTTTTTTTACACCTAATCTTATTGACCAAAGTTTTATTTAGTTAGTTAACCCCTTCGAGAATGGCAAATTAACCACCGTAAAGATAATTGTGATATTTTTTTTGAGAACATTTTGAAGTCTTTTGAATTCATGCCTGGGTATTGGTCTGTTAAAAGTATTATGATCTGTCGGAACATTCTCTGTCAATTTAATGAAGTTTTCCGTGCTTTGTGTTTTGGATGTTAATATTTATCAAATCTAGTAAAATGATCTAATAAAAGATGCAAGTATTTTTTAGTGGATCGTGAACCGCCAAATCCACTGATTGTAACTATGGAAACCATTAGAAACGGTCTTGTTGCTGGACCTGGATGTGACATCAGACCAATTTTAATATTTTTTCTTGTTATATTCTGTATGCAAGTTTCGCAATTTTTACAAGCTTTCTCAATAATCTTCGATTTGTTTTTTCTTTGTATAGTAGGGCAGGTTTTTGCTCTGCATTTGTCTTATGCCTATGTGGCAAAATTCTCTATGGATATTTGCTATCAATGTCTGACAAAACTCGTCTGACATAACGATTTGTTTTCTTTTTTTTCTATAATATAGAACATTCTCGAATACTAGATTATTTTCATATTAGATTAGATTACTTTTGCTATTTTCTAAATTCTTGCTATCTTTTTGGTCTGGTATTATGTCGTCTAGTTGTATTAGATTAACAACTTTCAATATTTCTTCTTTGCCTTCTTGAGGCTCTAATACTGTGTTTCTGCTTAAACAACCTGCTTGCAGGTTCTCTTTTCCCGGACGGTATATTATTTCAAAGTCGTATTGTGATAAATAATAAGTGAGATCTCTCCTAATTCCTTGTCTGTTCTGGCTTTAATATTCATTCTCTCTAGCAACTTATGATCCGAAAATACTTTGAAGCGTTTTCCCATCAGGAAGTGTTGCCAATACTTCACTGCTTCTTTTGTTGCTAGGCATTCGAAGTAACTAGCTTTTTTCTTTTTTGGGATTCATTCAGTTTCTTTGAAAAGTATGCTATTGGTTTTTCTATTTTTTAGTGCCATTCAGTTGTGGTTGTCTCATTACAGCTCCTACACCTTGTAAACTAGCGTCTGTATAAATGTGTACTGGTAGTTCAGGATCAAAAACTGCTAGTACTGGCTGGCAAAGGAAATTCTTCATGTATTCGAAGACTTTTTGACATTCTGTTGACCCAGTAAATGGTTGAACTTTTCCTAGTACATTATGTGGTGGTTCCAGAATAGTGGAAATCTTCGGAACATATTCATTATAAAAATTGATCTTCCCTTAAAATTATCAGACATTTTTAACTTCCCAGTATATGGGAAGTTCTTGTAATCGCCTCAAAATCGAAATTGAAAGTTTCAACATTTCTTTAGGTTTTGAGGTCTATAGAGTATATATAAAGTGTTTTTAGAAAGGGAGATGTGTGTGTGTGTGTGTACGTACGTCGGTACGTTCGTGGACAGTTTTTTCTACGAGCATAACTCACGTAAAAAAGTCGTATCGACTTTGCTGGGGTGTCAATCGAAGCGTGTTTGCAATTTTAAGAGCTGATTAGTTTTTGGGATACTTCGGTCGGGGGAGTTTGTTGTTTTGCCCCTTTGAAGGTCATTTCTGTCATGTGCTATATCTCGCGAACCAAACATACGATTTGCATGGTTAAGGTGTCAATCGACGCGTATTAGCATTTGTGTGAATCTGTCAAAGTTTCGAAAAAAAACCGTTGGAGCCGTTTTTTAATTGAAGGAAAAAAAAGTGCAAAAAATTCGGTTTTTTTAAACAATAAATTTTTAACCTGATTAACGGATTTCTATAAAATTTATACACTTCACGCAGTGCTTGTAAAGGCAACATCAAAACTTTTTCTCATGACTACGTAAAAAATTAATTAAAAACTAAAAAAAACATTAACAGGCATCATGATCTTCAAGGTCATTTCTGTCATGCGTTATATCTTGCGAACCAAACAAACGATTTGAATCGTCAAGATGTCAATCGACGCGTAATCAAACTTGCGTGAATCTGTCGAAATTTGAAAAAAATCGTTACGGCCGTTTTTTAATTTAAAAAAAGTGCAAAAAATTAGGTTTTTTAATAAACAATAAATTTTTATCCTGATTTACGGAAGACAGTATTCAATTTTTATAGAACTTATATATTTCAAGCAGTGTTTGTAAAAACAACATCAAAACTTTTCCTTGTGATTAGGTAAAAAATTAAATAAAAAATAAAAAAATCTTTAACAGGCATCATGATCTTCAAGGTCATTTCTTCCATTCACTATATCTCACGAACCAGATAAAATATTTGCATCATTAAGGGGTCAATCGACGTGTATTAACATTAACATTTGATTATTTTAACATTATAAAAGTCCATTTCAGCGGTTTTTTAAAATTAATAGAAGAAAATGCGAAAATTCAGTTTTTTTTCATAAAAATATTTTTTAACCTTATTTGCACAACACAGTAATAAATTTTTATAAAATTTGTACATTCCTATCAGTTTTTGAAGTGAAACCAGCAATGATTCTGAAAAAAAATCACTTAAAAATAAAAAAATCATTCAAAGTTAGCATATGAAAAGGGTTCTTCTGAATAATATTACCTTATATATTTTATTCTTAAGACTTTGTTGTAAAGTCAATCAAAGTTTCAAATTGTTTGGATAATTTGAGCAGATAGATCTTGATAGTTTTTGCAGTCTTTTCATTTAAAAAACGGCTTAAATTTTGAAAACCATCTAAATTTCAATCAAATTTGCATTTGTGGTAATCAATCATCCTCACCCATCCACCAAAAGCCTTATGTAATCAATGGATGCTCCCGTAGATGATATGCTTAATATTAACTCATTCCTGTTACTGCTATGAATACGTCTCATTATTATTATTGAAAGTAGTAGTATTTTCAAAATTATTATTGTGTTTAATATTTTTAATGTTTATCTAGATATTACTGGGAAGTTGACCGTGTGGACCTCAAGGGTCACACCTCGCGGCTTGTTCTGATTTTTTTAACTGGAAAGTTTCCATATTTTTTTCTATATTAAACATTTTCACTTTTAATGTTGCCATACCATCAGACTTATGTACACCATTAATTGTCTTCAAGTTGATCATTTCTGTTGCTTTGTTTTTTTCCAAATGTATTAATTTAGAATTTATCAATGAGGCATTTGCGCCTGCATTATAAATGGTGAGCACTTCTATGTCATTGACTTTCACCTTGATTGTAATTAATGGTGGGATTAGTAGTTTTTTGGATCATTATCAGTCAACTCTACTTGTAGTGTGCATTTGTTTATCTGTCTTGTAGTGTTTTTTCAATTCTAGCTTGGTTATTGGTTTTATACTTTTTTCTAAATTTTTCTTAGATGATAATGTTCAAATTCACCTATTTCATTATAAAGGTATTCAATTTTCTTGAATTTTTCTCTGTCAATTTTATCAGCCACGACAATTGGCAAGCCAGTTGCGATCAAATCTATTAATGTTCCGTTATCAATGGATTTGCGTACTTCTACTTTCTTTCCTAGCACATAATCAAGCAAAGAACTTGATTGATATTTAAATGATATTGCATATCTTATTAAAGATCAGCCTTTGCTTGAAAATGTATCGCAATTTTTTTTTCAGTCTTCCCATTTTCCTATGATCGTGAATTTTAAAAATGTGTTGCTACACCAATCTGTAGCTCCTTTATCCATGAATGATTTTCAAATTTCAATTTTTTGTCATTTTCTGTAATGATGAATCTTTCACATTCCTTTTCAAAGCTATTGTAATGTTACAACTTACGTGGGTTCACCATGTGAAAATACCGTATCGTCGCACTGTCGCTTCCGTTGCCTATTTTCCTCTAGGCTGATGCGAGGTATATAAGTTAAATTACAACACCTTTGTCTTTAAAAACAATGACAAACTGCAAGACATAAGTCTTGCGTCTTTATTCAACTAAATTTAATTTACAACTCCACTTATTCTATTCCTATTTCTAAATTTATAAGCTAAAATTGCTGATGTCAGCGTCTGGTGCGTATATCTAAACATGGGTTTCTTAAGAGGCTAAAATTGCTAATGCAGCGTTTGGTGCGTATATGTAAACATGGGTATCTTAAGAGGCTAAAGTTGCTGATGCCCGCGTCTGGTGCATTTATTGCACCAGACTTCTGCTGGCCACTGCATTCTCCTTCATGCTGCGATACGCTGGCCTGCTTGCATCTTATGTTAACTCCTCCCCCTTTAAAAACAATTGTCCTCGATTGTCGAAAATGTGAAATGTTGAACTTTAGCGCCGGTCACAAGTCACAAGTGAAGGATTCTACGTGTTGCGATGCGATGCCTGATGATCAGTACTGGAAGGATATTTTTTAATTTCATTTCGTTTATGGCAAAATTGAGCTAATCCTATTGCAAGCACTATTGTTATTGTGCCAATGAAATAAGTTCCGTTCCACTTGTGCAAGGATTCTTTCGTTGTTAGATCGCCAGAGAAGTTATTTAGGAGTAAGATGTCAGGAGAGCTGTTGTTGATGATGGAAATGTTTTCATCACTGATGACGTTGTAGTTTGCTTTTAGGCTGCTCAGCAGATTTGGTGTACGGGAAGTATTTATTATATCTAACAAATCTTTTTCCTTACAGATAGAACAGTAATTGAATTTTTGCATTCCTTAATGATCCCATAAATTACATTGTGATATTTTATTATTTTTGAAAATGGAATTTGGTTTATTCGAGTTTTTGAGAACATCATTAATTGCTTCTTTAATGGTAGCAAAATCCTCATGATCCGAGTTTCCTTCGAGCCATTTTCAGGCTGTACCGCTAAAATCTAGTGACTTTTTCATTTTCCGTGGTTTTAAGGTTGTCAACAAAAGTTTTAATTTGTCTTAGCTCATGTGATAGATTTAATACTGCATCAGTTTTTGCTATGAATCTCTCGTATTGGTCTAAATCAATCTTATGTGTAAATTTAAAGTTTCCATTTTGTATTCTGGTTTATCCTAAAAGGAGAGTCACTACCTGTGAGTTCGTAAGGTCGAGAATTTGCACTTTTGCCCGATCAATCTAAAATAGTTAGCTGCGAATTTTATCTTTATGGACGATTTTTCCTGATTCGGTTACTATGGTAGTGTGGTTATTTTCTTTAACTTTCTCCTGCTTGTAGCGGGGGATAAGTTTAGAGCCTTTACGCCTATTTTGCTTAACAAATATTATCTCACCTATTTGATAGCTCTTTGCTGGCTGCCGAGATTTATTGTGAAATCACAAGTCTTTATGTTGCTTGGCCTTGAGCTTCTCAATGTTTTTCTTTTGAATATTCTCGATATCTTCAGGCGTGGCATTATTAAAACGCCCGAAAAATAAGTCTACTGGTTTCTTGCCAGTGACAGAAATGACGGAGTGGTTATACTCCTTGACTGCTCTTTCTAAAAGCAGATCAAATGAACTTGAGGGTTCTTCCCTTTTTAGACATCGCATTGTTTCGGTCAAGGTTGAATGCCATCGTTCTATTTGACCGTTCACCTCACTTTTATAAGGTGGCGTTCGGAATGTTTTAATTTGCAATTCGTCCTCCAACATTGACATTAATGTAGGAGATCTAAGTGCTCCTTCATTAACGATCACTACGTTTTCCGGTATGCAAAAATAAAATAGGATATCTCTTAGGGGGTTTTTGATGTCCTCTACTGATTTCGAAGGAATTTGCTTGGCTATGGTGAATTTCGAAAATTTATCTATTGCTGTAAGAACACGATGTTTCCCAGTGGCAAATAGATCTATATGTACAGTGTGGCCTGAATATTTTGGAATCGGAGTTGAATGGATAAAAGGTTTATTGGGATGTCGATCATATTTGCACTCTTTGCAGATGTTGCATCTTTTCACTAATCGTTTGATTTTGGCTGCCATAAATAAAAAGTTTTCTAGCAATTGTACACGATTTTCTTCTGCATTTCTATGTGCTCTTTTATGCACTTGCAGAATTCTTTCTTCTTGTTCGATTTCATTCACGACATCTTCTACAATTTTTCGTGTAAATATCACTTTATAGTTTCTAAAATGATGTGGATAAATTGACTGAATTGTACCAAATGTGGCTTCGTCTGTAAGTAGCCCGTTAATGGCAGATGGGTTTAGATACCTTTTGAAAATCTGAATGATTTCCTCTTCGATGTAAGTTTCTTGAATAAAAATATGCCGTGCGTAGCGGTCAAAAGGGTTTTTGAGTTGATAACTCCTTTCATTACCAATTTTGAGGGTGACTTGGTTCCGAAAAACATTAATAGGTGTTTCCACAATGGGAATCAGATCATGCGCTGAACTTTCAGCACTGTGCTCGGTGGGGGTCATTGAGTTGATTTCCGGAAGATTCGGAGGCCTGGAAAGTGAATCAGCGACGCCGTTAGCTTTGCCTGGTTTGTACTTAACCTCGTGATTATACTCCTCCAAAATAGCTTTCCAGCGCTTCATTTTAGAATTTGTATTTTTATTGCTTAGCGCATACGTTAAGGGTTGGTGATCAGTGAATATCTTCCCTTTTTTAGAACCGTAAAGGTAGTTTCTCAATGAATTGAGCGACCATATTATGGCTACCATCTCCTTATCGTTTGCCACATAGTTCTCCTCAGTTTTGCTGAGCGTACCGGATAAAAAGGAGATAGGTTTGTCATCCTGCGACAAAACTGCGCCTATGGCAAAATTAGAAGCATCCGTGGTTAGCTGGAAAGGTTTGGAGAAATCTGGATGCGATAGAACCACTTTTTTTTAGATGCTAGGGACTTCTTTAATTTTTCGAAGGCTTCTCGCGCTCCTTTGTCAAGCACAATAGCTTTATTTGTTGAGAGGTGTTTGGACACTTGTCCATCCTCCCCTCTTAACAAGGATGTCAGAGGCTTGGCGATTCGAGCGTAGTCTCTGATAAATCGCCTGTAATAGCCTGACATACCAAGAAAAGATCTGAGTTCCTTGAGCGTTCTCGGAGGCGGAAAGGAGGCAACAGCTGCTACCTTTTTAGGGTTGCTCTTGATTCCTTCAATGCTTATTACGAAGCCTAGGAATTCAACCTCTTGTTGAAGAAATTCGCATTTATCGAGATTAATTCTCATGTTGGCTTTTTCTAGGGTTTTTAAGACTAACTCGAGGTTCTCCAAGTGCTTTTCTTCGTTTTGACCAAAAATAATTATGTGGTCAATGTAAATATAGCAGCAGATTCCGATGTGTTCCCTTAATATGTCGTCTAATGCTCTCTGAAAAATAGGTGGACCATTTTTTAGTCCAAAGGGTAACCGAACAAACTCATATTTACCATTGTTTATTGAGAATGCTGTCTTTTCGACATCGCATTCTCTGAGGTTTATTTGATGAAAGCCACTCTTAAGGTCTATTATTGAAAAAAACGTAATATTACCAAGATTTGAGAGAACTTCATTTATCTCTGGTATTGGATATGAATCGGTCATAGTAATGGAATTCAATTTCCTATAGTCAAACACAAGTCTGAATTTATTTTCTCCAGATGCATCTTCCTTTTTAGGGACAACCCAGACAGGGGCGTTGTATGGGGATCTTGACGGTCTGATTCTTCCGTCATTAAGAAGTTTTTGGATTTCCGATTCAACTACGCTTTTAAGAGCTTGAGGGTATGGATACGATTTCGAATACACGGGATCGTTCGTCGTTGTGCGGATTTCTCCTTTGACTGTTGTAGCGTAGGCCTTTTTTAAATGTGGATCAGAAAGAACATTTGCGCAATTTTTAAGAATAGCTTTAACGCGGTTTATTTGTAAACTAGTCATGTGCTTCGTTCTGATATTCATATGATTAACATTTTGAGAAAGTTGTTGTTTCAATGGAAGACATAAATCCATTTTAATGGTCATATAATCGTTATCAGTGTGAATAACGGCTTGTAAGTTTTTCAGTGTATCGTTTCCAATGATGCCTGCAAAAGTTTGTAAGTTCGGTAAAATATAGAATTTTAGTTTTTCTGTATGAGGTCCAAAAATATTTACAAAAGCATGGTGCGTCACGTTAACTACACCACCAACAGAGTTTACTGAAAAAGGTTTTTCATTCGCTATAGGATTCCAGATGAGTTGCTGTTGAATATAATTTTTGTTTGATTCTGTATCGATAAAATTTTTTAAGTGTGTTCCGCTTTCCGCTTTGAATTCGAAATATGGAAGCGAAGAGCTCATAGATCTAAAAAATTAACGGTGTCATTTCCCTCCTGCTGCTCAGAACTGTTTATATATATGGCATTCATATATTTCTCGAGAGATATGTCTTCTTCCACACCTGATGATTCTTCTGGCTGCATGCTGAAGAGCCTTTGTTGTTTGTTAGGAACATTCACTTGAGCTGATGGTAATTGCTGCGGTCTTTTGCTATGAAATTGGGGTCTTCCTATTGGGTTCGGTTTTGATAATTGACCGCACGAGAATGTATGGAATGGTCAATATCCATTGGTTCGTACATTCTTGGCTTTGGAGGCAATTGATAATAATTTGGATTCGGATTTGAAAACTGTATCTGTCTGTGAAATTGGTGTGTTTGAGGGATCCGAGGGTTATGAGAAAGCTCAGGATGACAACTTTGTTTTGAATTATATTTATTGTTTTAAAAACGTGGAGTTTCTCCTTTTGATGGCAAAGGCGGCCTTTGCGGCACTTGCGAATAGTTTTTGCGAAGAAAATTATTCGCATGCTGTGTACGATAATTTATATTTTCCAACTTCAGACATAATAACAGAGCTTGTGGAAGGTCCACTGGCTCTCGAATACTTAATAATCTAGGTAAATCACCTCTAAGGCCTCTAACAAAAGTGTCTAAAGCCTTTTCTCGATAACATTGGGTCAGACTGTTGAGGGAATCCTGATTTAGATCCATGGCAGCTAGTTTGTTAAGAATCAAGGAAAAATTATGGTAGACGCTTTGGTAAAATTCGTTAATAGTGTTTACACCTTGCACAAGCGTAGTAAGCTGGTATTCCAAGGTACCTAGGTCTCGCTTGTTGGCATAATGTAAAGTTAAACACTTGGATATCTTCGGCCAATTTAGTGGAGTGTTGTACGACTCCAACGCAATGTCGGCTTGCCCAATTATTTTGTAACGAATGACCGAGAGTATGCCGTAATATTTCGGGGTTCCCTTAAGGTGATCAAAGATACGCAGAATATGTTCTACGCTTTTTCTCCTCGAGTTATATTTACTGGGATCCCCGGAAAACGTTCGGAAGCTTTTAACGACGTCTGGAATTTTATCCATGTCAGATAAGTTCCTATCGTTTTCAGCATTGATTGGCACGTCCGTTTCATTATTGATATCTGCCTCGGGATTCATAATGGACGTAAAAAATTGGCGACCTTGCGTTTGCAAGGTTTCCGTAACAACGCGAGTGGTAATCGATACCAATTCGCGATGATTATTTTCGTTTTTACGCGCTATGTTGATATTTTCGTTTCTATTAGCACCTTCCGAACCCACATGAGCACTCTCTACGCACAGGATCGAGGCACGAATCAGATTATTTGGATTTGTAATTTTTTTTGTCAAGTTAACAAAGATCACGAGATTCTCCGCGGTGGTATAAATCTACCGAACTTCTAATCGTGAGGATTTCACTATTTTTTAAAACAGACACGAAATCACTTTGTCACAGAAATGGCAATATTTTCAAATACAAATCAATATTAAATATTAAAATTTATACAAAAGAGCTACAATGTTATTCAATATATGTATACAAAAATATAAACAATATGTAAAAATATGCCAAAATTTTCCTTTATGCTGAGTATTTCTGCTTTCTTATACTTCCTTTGGGTGTCGCTTTTATTGTGGCAGGGTATGCCGCGTTTGGATGGCAGGGTATGTATCCTCTTCGATGGGCCGCTCCGCTGGTAAAGGTTGGCAGCTGCTCTTTTTTGCTGTATCTGCTACTTGGGGGCCTTCCTTCACTATCACCACTATCCTTCAGCGTTTTAAGCAAAGGTCAACATGCACTTTTTACGCACGATTGAAAATGTATTTCGTACACTTGGTTTTTGCGTACTTGTTCTCGTAGCAACGCGGATCACGGTCCTTGCTCGGGCGCCAGTTTAATTACAACACATTTTTCTTTAAAAACAATGACAAACTGCAAGACATAAGTCTTGCGTCTTTATTCAACTAAATTTAATTTACAACTCCACTTATTCTATTCCTATTTCTAAATTTATAAGCTAAAATTGCTGATGTCAGCGTCTGGTGCGTATATCTAAACATGGGTTTCTTAAGAGGCTAAAATTGCTAATGCAGCGTTTGGTGCGTATATGTAAACATGGGTATCTTAAGAGGCTAAAGTTGCTGATGCCCGCGTCTGGTGCATTTATTGCACCAGACTTCTGTTGGCCACTGCATTCTCCTTCATGCTGCGATACGCTGGCCTGGTTGCATCTTATGTTAACTTATATCTTAAATACAATCTTTAAATTTTTGTGGGCTCGCTTATCTAAGGGATACCTACAGGCAGTGAGTCTGCTACATATTTGGCGCAGAAACAAAGTCTCAGGCGGCCGATATGTCTACTTGTGTAATTTTACACTTTAAATTGTCAAGAACAGAGGCAATTTATTTTCTGCCGAACTAGAAAGGCAGTCTTTGCTCTATTAATCAGAATTAAGAACTTTTACGATGGTAAGCAATGTCGCTTAATCAAACAGTAACCTTAGTTCCTCGATTGTGTATTAATGAGAGTGATCCTAAGCCCAACTCGTTCTTTTATTCAAAATTTTCTTAAACTAATATATAATATATCCCTACTCTAAATAACTAAATTAATAACCAGCAATTACGCGCGCCGTGTTTTGGTTCTCACGGTACAGTATCTCCCGTACCCCCATCACTATACATATCCCATACTATTCAGTTGCAATTATGACTTAAATTAATTGCACTCGAATGCATATGGTTAGCAAAGGGCATTAGTCAGTACACAGACATTAATTGGATCAGTATTTAAAACACTTGACCATATCTTCAAGTATGAATGAGTAATTGAGGTGGGTCGTGTCTGAGTTCAAAACTAATTATCGATCCCTTATGTGTTGAGAACAGGGGTACTCTATGAGTTTATCGAAAAGTGGGAAATGCATGTAACAAATGTATATATGATTGGTGGATATGATGTTGTATGGCAATTATGAAAAAGCGTCAATATATGTGAAATAATTAGAGAAAAAAATTGACTTCTTGCTTTGCTGAGGAACACTGTCATGATATTCAACTTGGATGAATATGGTTGTCCTAATCTAAAAGCTCTGAGAAACACTACCCTGAAACATCACGACGTACTTTGCATACTAGATGTTGTGCCCAGCAAAATGCTTTATTTCTGAGTCAATATATGCTACAATACAAATGTAATTGAAAATAGAATGAAGGAACACTTTTTTCCAACAAAAACTTTATTTTACTTGATTACATATTTAAATTTACATTTTTCTTTTCAAATTGCACTAGAAAATGCAGCCACATTCACATCCCCTTCGTTGAACTCCAATCCCTTCTGACCTATGTTGCTGGAGCTCAAAGCCAGCTTCCCTGCATTGATATTTCAGTGTGAACTTATTTATAGAAGAAACCAAATTTCATCATGCCAATATACAAATACTTCTTCACAATTTTGCAAACCGCATACGTGACGTCAAACTTTGAATCATCATCAGCCCATTCATCAGATACAACCATGAAAGACAATTCACAACTTCTTATCACACTATTACTACATCAGCCATCGCTAATCTCCAACACTTTTAATCTATTTCACAACTGAAATTCAGAACCCACTCAATCTCCAACACGAGGTGCCAACCAGCTTCGCATATCTCCAGACATGACGTCATATTCGGAATCTCCTCATATCATTCAAGCAGCCGTCAAGCGACACGCGACAGACCGGAAGTCGGCTCGAGCGCAGTCAAGGCCCAAACCATCTCAGCGCCAGTAATAGCCCTCATCCCTTTATCTTCCCCGATTATCTACAAACGCTAACCGCAAGAAATTTCCACATAAAGTGGGCCAGAATCGCCATATTCTAACTACTGACTTTATTAAAAAACATCAGAATTTCTTAAAATATTTACAGATCATTTTTATCATGACCCATAATTTTTACATAACAATGAAATTATAGAAGTTTTTCAAAAACTTGTTTAACTGAACGCTGTTTTGAGTAACGAAATCAGAAAATTATAATATCTCCCGATTATATACAGATAAAAGGTATCCGAAACGTTCACTGAATGGAATTTACCAACGGTAAGCTCTCATTCATCGTCTGAAAGGTAACGAAATTCGGTGAATATATGTATAATCTCCAATTCTATAATAATGATTTCTGATAACAATGGCTATGATATTACCCGCAACGATTCAGGCAGAAAAACCCTTATTTTATAAATATGTTAATTTTACGGAAAAACGGAAAAATTTCAGGCATTCGGAAATCTCTTGCAACTAAGCTTCTATTCATTCAAAACACCCTGATGGCTCCCTTTCTAAATTACCTAATGGTTCAGTTTATTTTTTATTTAATGTATGATCCACAATTGCCGGAGCACTTGGAAAAATTATTCATATCTCAAATTCACATGATTTGTAACCATAAGTGGTGATAATATTGCTCAACATGAAAATTAGGAAGACTCCACTGACAATCTGAATGGTACTTCTAGACATAATAGTGTTTTCCTTAGCCTTATCTATCTTTTGAAGTCAGAAATGCTGGTAAAAGTAAGTGACGTACCTTGCATCCAGGTTTTGTATAGGTGAGAACCTGTTTTTCAATCACTTCCAACCAGTGCAGGTTGGTGCTTAGTGTACGCGGATACAAGGTGTTTGGATGGGGAATCAGTGCGTTTTAGAGTCTGGTGTATGGGTGCCTGGTGGCGGTGATGTGTTGTTTTTGGAAGGGGTGTTGCGGTTGGTTGGTTGGGGTTGTCAGGTGGTATGTGGTGATTTGTTTTGTAAGAGGGGTGTTGTGGTTGGTTGGTTGGTGTGAGGGGGTTGCTGACCGTGATTGGTAGAAGGGTGTAGAGGTTTTTTCAACAACGAATGATGGGGACAGGGTAAAGTCTTGCACGTAAATTTTCTGTGGCACTGTAAATTAGCTTAATGTTTTACGAACCCAATGATCTTCAATACGCCATGTTACTGTGCGTTATTTGTGCGAAAGGCAAGCCGAATGATGGGTGAAAAGAGGGTGAAGTTTTGATGGTAATTGGCATTCATACTGAATTCTGATACTACTCTTAATGCATCACGAAAAGTATCCAATTAACTTCATACACATGTACGTTGAGATGTATTTAAATAGCCATGATCGGACAGAAGTATGGTAGTACATATAACTATGTATTAATTTTCTTAATACTGCGAAACAGTCTACCATGAGTACTATATTGCGAAATGGGGTAATTAAGTGATAGGACTCAATTTACAATGTGAATTAATTAGTTTCATGAGAAAACGACGTTTGGTTAGCACGGCTTGTAGCACAGACTACATGCATATGCTTGCAATTTGTACATTGTCCATTATGGTTCGTGTGTTTTGATTGAAGTCGCTATAGGTATGTCGTGAAAGGGTTCAGGTGGAATGAAAGTGACCAAGCTAGGATTACCGGGGTGGAAAAAATCCTATAAATTGCATGAAGGCTACACAGTTAAGTCATATTTGAAATTTTCAGCGTACATACTGCCAGAAATTCGGCGCTGTGGAATATCTGAGGATACTAACAACAGTAAAAGTTCTTGAGTGAATTATTTATATATATATTATTCATAATTAATTTTACTTTCCTGTTACATATAAAAACCAATTTTGTAAATTGCAGCTCAATTAAGGTCTACTTTGCAACTGATGTAAGCTAGCTTAAGATTCACCATCTTACGTTTTCAAATTGTTTCAGTGCGAATATATGAAGAACTTTGAAAATGGTATGTAAGGTTCGTTGAACTAAGTTTGATAGCGGCGGTTTACTATGCATTTTTCCTTTCAGAAAACCGTGGCACTTTTAGACAATATTTGCAACTATACCCCTGATCAACATGTTGCACTTGCTACATTGGACGTAGGTTAAAGATACAGAATTAAATGTTTTCGATTGATAACCACGCAGTATGGAGCACATATCACTGTACATTTAGTGGAAGGGACCTACTTTATTCTACCGCCATGATTCTCGGAAAAAATAAAAAAACAACGCCAGGTTGAGGAGCTGAACGATATCACAAATTACAATCTCATATTCGAGGGTAAAGACGACGCAAGGGGTGGTTATTTCAAAATAAAATTTGTTCAAGATAGCAACGATGAATAAAAAGCCTTTTTTGTCATACAACATGGTTTTTATTTTCAATTCACTTTTTCGATATCACAACTGTATGAAGAAATAATAGACTGATTTCGAATGTAATTTAACATTGTATTGAAATGTCACTTATATAATTTCAAAACTTAACATTTCTTACTCTGTAATGAAATCACATTAACTTCTGTATTCTGTTGGAGGCTTTTTCAACATCACAACACTCACATGTATCCGGTCCGGATTCGGCATTGTCATTAAACCATGGACAGGAATGGTAGTGTATTCCGTGAATTGATGTGGTAGACGGGATCTTTGAGTATAACTTCAATGTTTTGATATCACTTAGCAGCCTCTCACGATGTTCATCCAGAAGTACATCCATGTATTTCGCAACAAAGTCGTCATATTTGCGTAGTTCCACAGCACTAGTCATCTTGTTCGCACAACGTTTGTTTGTAAACTGACAATTTTTTCAAGGGATGGTTTTGAACTATACAATATGTGAAAACCTCTCATTAAAAATGTTCTCCCTGAAGTTGTTAGAGATAACTGGTTTTATAATTTCATGTAGTTGTGAAATGCGATGTTTAAATCTAAACCAATCACGAGCATGCATTTCCCACTCTCCTTTACGACTCATGCGATACGCATAGCCCCAGGCTATCATATACCTCATGTGAACGCTTTCTGAGAATCTAACGTGTTTTGCAATTTCAGCAAGCTGTGATAGGATTCTGGTATGCATTCACATTACGTCTTTTATATTTATCCATGAATTTTGCGCCGAAGGAAAACCTAGCCATTTTACACAAGCTCGATTTTCAACCCTTTTCAAAATCTTTTCAACAAGGTAAACATCGGGATATTTCACCTTTAATAATTCTGTTTCATAGAAACCACCTTGCTAATCTTCAAGAGAGTATGTCCGTGGTTGTGTTTTTCTCACTTCCTTTATAGTGAATATTTCAGTCGACCAGTTCGGTGGGTAGCCCTCTTCAAACACATGCTTGTACTTATTTGCACATGATTTCCAATTTTAAATTTAGGCTTTGAAACCACCTTAACTTTCTTATAAACAGTTGCAAGTAGATGTAATTCATTTGTTACGTTAACATATATGGGACGCATCTTAATTATGCGATGTTTTGTTTTGTTGTACTAGTCCGTCAACTTCTGTATAATGCTTATCCAATGATAATTCCCATTCATAATGAATTCTTCTCACATGATACCCTTCTAAGTTCGGTTGAATCTCTCGACAATTGAAGCTTTTAACGCACTGAATGTAGAATAATGGTTTATTTCAAAGTTTTTCATTATCCGATGAAATGTTTTATTGAAAAATTATTTTCCATCATCGGTTTGTAGACTTCGGGGTAAACGTCTCTGTTTGAGAACTGATTCCATAGCCTTAGCCACATTATTGGAATTTTTACTTTTGACGGGGAGAGCCCAAGCGTAATTGGAAAATGTATCAATTATTGTCAATAGAAATTTATAACCATGATTTTCAGATCCAAACGCAGTCATATCAACTAGATCTGCCTGCCAAGGATCATCAATACCTCTTATAACAACACGTTGACCTTTGAAGTTTTTTCGTGCGGGTCTATGAAGTTCATCTACAGTTTGTCTTCCACACATCTTGACAAAAGTATAAAAAAAAAGTTCTGTAATAGCTTTTATAAGAAGTTCTTCTCCAAACACAAAATAATGCTACACCTTAAACACCCTTTTACAATGATGGTGGCAGGCCCGTCTGGCTGCGGGAAGACGACATTTATAGAAAATCTTCTTAAAAACGACGCAATGATTCAACCATCAGTGAAAAAAATTATTTGGTGTAACGCTGAACAGAGTTCTATACCATGGAGAGCGCCATTTGAAAATATCGAATATTTGAACTCTATTCCTGAGGAATTTCCAAATAGCACGAATCAACCAATCCTAATTGTACTGGACGATATGGTGTTAAATGCGTTTTCAAGACAAGCATGCAAATTGTTTACGAAAGGATCGCATCATCGTAGCCTGTCTGTCGTTTTGGTGACTCAGAATGCTTTCCTTGAAGGCAAATTTTGCCGAGATATTTCGCTAAACTGTAAGTATCTAGTCTGCTTCAAGAACCCACGAGACAAGAGTCAATTTCAACATTTCGCTAAACAAATATACCCTGACAACAGTCCGCAACTCATGAGAATATATAAAGAAATAACTCAACAGCCTCATAAATATTTGCTAATAGACCTAACACAGGATATAAATGACATCTTAAGTTTTCGAACTGACATATTTAATACAACCTTTTAACGTGCTATTGCTCCCCAGATAGTTTGAAGGAAGACAATGGTGTCACGAATGAGACAATTAAAGGAGAACAAGCATATGCTTTACGTTTTATATACTGAAAACCGCCGATCCTGAAGTAATTAAAACTCTATGCGGAATCACACACAATACACTGAAGGGTAATCAAACACCATCTCGATAAGTATCCCCCAACTGCGCAAATATAAAAAAAGCGTGCGTAAGCTTTCAGGGGCAAGAAAATCTATTTCGCGACAGCGTTAAGTGTTAGTACAGTAAGGAGGATTTTTGCCTGTATTGTTAGGAAGTGTTCTTTTAGGTGTGATAGGATCTTTAATTGAAAAATATGCATAGAAATAGCAGTCTTAATAGAATGCTTCTATTATCTCAGAGGTATATGAACGTTTAAAGGAGACAATTGAGAGCGCTAGTACACAGACTATGTTTGACAAAAACATGAGTAAGATGATTCTTATTGGATTTGAACCTCCGTTTCTAGTCGAGACAAATCGCCTGCTAGTGTGCTTTTTTGTTTGGTTAGCAACGTGCTAACACTATTTTTGCACATTAATGGAGGTTCTTTTGTTCCAATGTTGTTGAGTCGGTAAACGAAATAACACCACCGAAGCAAGAATTGCCTGCTGCTTTTAAGCGACGATTATCAGCAAGTGGAATAGCAAAAAAGTCTTAAACCTGCTTCCAAAATAAGGAAAAGTGTGGCTGATTCATTTGAAGGAACCAGCGATGACTACAAGATAATAACTGGCAATGATGGTATAACGCAGTATACAATTCCAGCGGATATGACTGTGGATGAACTGGATGACGTTTTCACTGATTTACATGCAATAGATGATAGAGATGCTGTAGCGACAGAATTCGATGAAGTAGGTCAAAAGTCCGGCAAGCAATCTATATTAAGACCCTCTCGTCTAAACCATGATCAATTTGAGACTGACATTACCATAAAAAAGCCTGCTCGCCAAAGTGAACGGTTAAGATTGAAGACCGAGCCTAGTTCCAGAGTTAAAAACCTGAATTGGGACAGAATTTAAAAATGTCTACAAACATAATGGATGACGAGTTCTACGGGTGTCTCTTGAGCAACAGTTCCCCAGGCATTTACCCTGACAATACGCTATCATCTTTCGAAAATATATTACCGAGTGTGTGTAATTTTACCGGCAATGGGTTTGTCGGAATAACGGAGATCGCTCTACCCAAACTTAAAAAAAGAAAAGCGAATCAGGTAGCCGCGGAATTTCTAAACGTTCTATACCATCTGAAGATGTAAGCGTAACCGAAGCACCACAATCTTTACCAGTTCAAAAAGACCCAAAAGCAATAATCGCTAAATTTAATGAATTGGGGAAGTATCGAGTTCGTTTTAGATGGGATGCTAATGATTTGCAAAAGTTATGTTACAAGGAAAATGATATGAACTTTTCAACATCTCTTTCGTCATTTTTTCAGCAATTAGACCTGACTATTATAACTATTACCTGACCGAAATTAAACAAATAATGTACGATCGTATCGAAGAAGATGGAGGTGGAAAGGTAATCTCCGACATAAGAAGTATTATAGAAGAAAGAGATTTTTGCATACATATTTATCAGTCCGGAAAGATTGCTGAGAAAGTTTATTTAAAGTCAGATGCAAAATTTGAATCATTCTGAGCGCTTATAGACTACATAATTTAACAGATACCAAGAAACAAACAAAACCACAATGAATTATTACAGAAAGTTGATCGATATATTTATCCGTCAAATAGTTTAAGGAAGAAACGGGATAAAGAAGCGGGTATTCAACCGACCACCAATATATTTCATCTGAAAGATTATGGCATGAAGCTTAATGTAGAGCTGCCTATTGCGTCGCCGATTAACATAACAGATTTCATAGTTAATTAAATTGGGAAGCTTGGTTTCGGGGTGACGGACGGCATCCTCTTCATGGTGCAAAATAGTGTTAGCAAAGTAACGAACCAAAAAGCACACTGGTAGGCGAAGTTGTCAACTAGACAAGGAGGTTCAAACCCAAAATCAAAATGACTAAAAAGATTTCATAGCCTTGTTACTAAGCGGAAATGAATTCAATGACGAAGAGTTACTTAGTAAAGGAAAGTCATCTAGGACGACAACATCTCGATCATGAAAGCAGGTGTTTAACAAAATTGCCTCAGCAATCCGAGGATCTATTTACCGCACCGCATAAGAGTCTGGTACTGAAATATTACCCGAGGCGTGGATTAAAACTGATTTTCACACGATTATTAACATGCCATACAAAAGAGCCGATGATCCAAATGCTACAACTCCAGTTCCAATAGAAGTGGATAGAACTGATAATATTGCTGACTTATTCATCGACGAATTCTCAAGACACCCGTTGAGAAACGCGACCCCGAAACGATGGATGCAACAATAAAAGAGTCGTTTGATAAATCAATAATGCTGGACAGTATAAGTCAGCTGAAAAAATCATTGTCTGTACTTGAAAAACGGACACATTGTGACACGCCCTCCAAAGCTATTGATGATTGTGAAGGAAACAATTTGATATATGTTTATACGGATATTATCTAACCCAGAATAACTGGAAGCAGTGGCGGTGCTGTCATTATTTGCGCCCGGAGCAAAAAAGTAATTCCGCGCCTTTCCGTTAAAATGTGGCAGTCGAAGATACGAGTTATCCGTTAATGTAGGAAATGAATAAACACATCAAACTCATTAATATTTTCAAATGAAATCATGTAACAACTTGTTTCGATTGACAATATCCGATTTTTTTTCAACGTTGGGTGGTGGAAATCTGAATAAAGATACCGAGTCGCTTCTGCTTCTCGGCATGCCGGGTTTTACCGACTAAAACCACCTCCGTCTCCTCCAAAAATCACTCTATCCATCAATTTTCAGTGATAGTCATTCACGTTTGTTGAATTTGTTCCACCGTGCTTCCCAGACGATACGAATCCGTTATAAGAAATAGTACCTAATCTGAGATGTTTAAATATATTAAGTTTGATTTATATTTCAATATATGTATTATGATTTTCTTTCAGGTTGATTTGATTTAGTAAGCTTTGAATTTATGGAGCTTCAAAACGTAAAAACTTTAAAGATAATTTGAAAACCACTAAAATATCACAAGAATGTAAGATTGCATAGGCACAATTTAAGAAAAGTTTACTCGACGAGCTTTTATTTTGGCAAAATCATCAATCAAATCAGAAAAATCCAAACTTTCCACCAATTCTCTTTCAATTGACATTGTTGGAAGATGGACAAGCTTCTCCAGACCTAGTGTCGACCTCAAATAATTTTTAATTATTTTCAGCTTTGAAAAACTACGTTCGCCGGTAGCGACAGTAACTGGTAATGTTGCAAGGATTTTCAATAAAATTACTGCGTTGAGAAATATTGAATCCAAATTATTCTGGAATATATAATTTAAAATATGGATTTGAGAATCATTATCCTTTATAAGTGTAACATCTTTAATTCTTTTCACAGTTCTAAACCACCTAAATCGGAAGTTTTGTTGCTCGTGAGGGATTTTTCCAAGATGTTACACTTATTCATTAACTCATTGACCGGCAAAAGAGAATTTTTAATATTGTATAGGAAGCCAAAATTGTTGGAGTGATCAGTTAACTGCTCAAATCGTTAAGTCATAGAACTGATGGCTTGATCTGGTATTTTGAAGTAAAAGTCTACTTTGAACCTGTATTTATAGTCTGTTATGACTTCATCCCTACCTTCGTACAAAAAGTTAATTTTTTTTCTTTGATCTTAAAGCTGTTGATGTGGGAAAGGTACAAAGGACATCCATCCTCACAGCGATTTCTTTAGCTCGTCTATAAAATTTTCGTACTTGGAATCAGTTCTAAGTTCTATCGAAAAAGTTTCAGTGGAGCTTAGTATAGATAAAGCGGCAGATAAACAAACATTGGGACTTTGTAAATATTTACTTGATACGTTAATTTTTTCCAAGACTGAGTACCAAATTACTAAACAGCAAATAAATTTAAATTCTGTTATTTTGTTTCCTAATGATTCTGCTCCATTCTTTGTCATGGCTTCCCCCTCTTGCGATATCTCTTCAATGGCTTCATAAATATCATCTAAAATGTATCTTAATGGTCTCAAGGCATCAATCCTACTTTCCCAGCGAGTAGCACAAAGAGGTTTTAAATTGAGTGTTGCGAGATAGTTCTTTAAAATTGCCCATCTATTTACAGAAGAAGAACAAAAATTATATAAACACTGCACAATATCAAAAAAATAAACAGCGTCTTTAGAGCAATGAGCTGCATCGGAAACCACTAAATTAATAGTATGAGATGCACAAGGTACAAAAAAGGCCCTAGGCTCCAAAGTTCTTATCCTTGTTTGCATTCTGGAATGCTTTCCCTTCATATTCGACCCATTATCGTATCCTTGTCCCCGGCAATTAAAAATTGAAATATTTAAACTTTCAAGTTGATCTAAAACTAGTTTGGTCAACCCAGCGCCAGTTGTGTCTTCTGCAATCAAAAACCCCAAAAAATATTGTTTGGCTGTGAAAATGTTATCAACCTGTTCGACTATTCTGACTACTAACGATACCTGCTCTTTCCTGCTTACAATCTGCTGTACAATCTACAATTAATGAGTAATATTTGGCATTTTGGATGTTTGAAATAATTTTACGTCTTACTGCATTAGATATTAAATCAATCAACTGGCTTTGAATGTCACTGCTCAAATATTTATTTTGGCTATTGTGGTCATTGATGCGCTTTAGATGTTCTGCTAACACCGAGTCAAATTTACTAATTGATTCTACTAATTTAAAAAAAATTCCATTCCTGGGTTCATAAAAAACGTCTGAATGCCCTCTAAAAGCTAAAGATTGTGTGCCCAAAAACTGAACAAATATCAAAAATTGCTTTAAAACGTCCCTCCAGTTCTGAATTTCCTTAGCTATTTCTTTTTCCATTTCGGCAACTATTGTTTTATTTTTAGAAAGTCGCAATTCAAGCTCTTTCCAAATTTTGAAGTTGGTCATTTGAACAATACTTTTTTCGTGATCTTTAATCAATCTATTAACATGATTCCAATCAAAATATCCTATACTGGACAATGAACAGCTAATTTTATTTTTTGAAAATAAGCGACAACAATAGCAAAATATCGCATATTTTGAGATGGAGTACACCAGCCAGTGTCTAGTGACAGATTCACTATTTTGCAATGTTCGCTCATATAGTTTTGCATTAAATTTTTACCTTTTGAAGATGGAAACCGGAAATCTTTAATTTGAAAAGGCCCTTTCTTAACTATCAATTGAATCTGATTTTCATTTGATTCTGGCCACGTTCCAGGATCTTCAAAATAATCTAACGGATAATTTGCACTAACACCTGGTGAAGATAATTTTAAGTTACCCGCAAAAACTTGTGACGAACTTGTTTCGATATTATTGGATAAAGGGAAATGTTGGGAACTGTCATAGTAAGGATCTATGTCTTCTCTTTCCAGAATATTTTCCATAGCGGCATTTTGCTTCGAACTGGAAATTTCATCTTTCCTCCGTTGTTTCCTATTTTCACTACCCGACAACTTTTTTTTCACACCCGACATATTAATTAGTTTTTTTTATAACGTTTAATCAAAATCACTGTTCAAAATTGTAATCAAAAAATCAATTGTTTTGAAAATCGACGTTCGTACACTTTATCACGATTTCAACTTCAGGTTCAAATCACTACTATTAAACCCTTTCAATGGTTTTGGTCGTCGACGATGTAGGAATCAGTTTCTCTTCGACTTCATTCTGAATAGAAGAGGGAGTTTGTTATCTAGCGGGTATTTGTACAAAGCTGCGAGCTGTATAAGTAACGATTTCAGATCATTACGAGTATATGTTCAAATTTCCATTTTATGCCAAAATTCCCCTCCAATAGAATTTTTAATTTCATGACTTAGAAATTGTATGGCCTTATGAAGAGTACCAGAACAAAACTAAAAAAATCCCGATTATACTTAATACAATCAAAGTAAAATGAATGGGAAACGAAAATGAAATTTTTTACCATGATCCATGAGCACTGTGTGAAACATATTGCTATCATATCTCTTAATCGCTTTTCTCTTTCGATTTGGTTGAAGACTTTTAGCATGAACCAAATTGCCTATAGCACCCATAAGATGACTCATTTCAGTGTGCATAAAATTATTAGTGAATTTTCCCATCGTTTAGGTCAAGTTGTTTGTTTTGAACCAGCGTCAATCCGCTGGCGATGATGAGCACAGTGCTATAGATCATATACATAGCCTATGATGATGAGTGACAATATGTAACGTTGTAAGTTTACATAATTTGGATTCTGTAGATATGTTTTGCGAGCTAACCCTTATACAAGCAAGCAGCTGAAATCGGTGTCTAACCGTAAAAAAGGGAGAAAAGTGAGAAAGTTATCATCGAGCCGAGCTAAGAAAACTATAAAAAGACGATGCCAATTAAGAATGCGTGCATTGAATATATTTGACAAGTAGATAATACCATCGCGATGCAGAAAGAATGTATGAAGTCTGAATTGGATATTTTTACCTCACCACCAATTCAAAACAGTATTCTGAAGACCGAAGACGTCGCTTACAAACCCATTGCATCATTGGACAATTCTTCGGTCCTTAAATTTGTCTCACTCGGCCAATGAGATACATATCGTGACTTATCCAGCATTCACTCACGCCTCAAAGTGCAGCTGATTAAATTTAAAAATGGCAAGGAAGAACTTTTCACCGGGAAGGAGAAACTTAAGAAAACTGATGGCGGTGACGGACTTCACTTTTTAGGCAACGCACTGTACATTTGAATGGTAAGAACATAGCTCAGACAGACCACAATTACCACTATCGCGCCTATATTGAAAATTTACTGAACTATGGTAAAGACGCTGCATCAACTCATCTCGAATCAGACGGTTGGTATCTAGATCAGAATGAGATGGAGATGATTGAAGACTCAAGACCTGGCGGTGGTCCTACTGAGTTGAATGAGGGCTATCTTAAAAGGTCTGGAATGGTGGAAAAGAGTAACGTCGTTGAACTTATGGGTACAATTCAAAGCGATCTATTAAATCAAGATAAACTGTTAATGAATGGAGTGGACTTCCGTTTAACAGTTTCATTAGAAAAACCGGAATTTTATTTGTACTCAAAAAATGATGACTTTAATCTACGCGTTAAAATTCTAGAAGCTACATTGTTCGTGGATCATGTTACGGTCAATCCCAGTATATATATAGCATATGAAGCTGTATTACAGCGCTCGAATGTAGTATGCCCGTACAAGCGGGTGGAAGTGAAACCTACACTTTACCCACCAACACATATACTCTATCTCCTGATAACGTAGTCTTCGGGCAATTACCGAATCTGCTTGTTTTCGGTATGGTGGATAATGACTCCTACACCGGAAAGCGCACAAACAATCCATTCAACTTTAAGCATAACAATATTACCAACTTCAATCCATCAGTAAATGGTGTTCAAGTACCAAACCTTCCTCTAGAGTTTGATGATTCGCACGAAAAACCAGTTAGCATTAGAGGATATCTCTCTCTGTTGAAGGGGACTGGAATCAATTATTTTGATAAAGGTCATCAGATATCCAAGGAATTCTTTGATGATGGCTGTTTTCTGCTAGCATTTGATTTAACAGCAGACAGCTCATACGATTCGGTATGCGCTAGTTTGTTAAACCAAGGTGTGGATCCTTACCACGAGGGAAGATTCAGAGAAGCTTTAAAGAAAAGCGTCACCTGTATCATTTACGTGGAATATGATGGAAAGCTTGAAATTGACAAAAATCGGAATGCATTTACAAGCTTTTAAAAAAGTTATATATATATATATATCGCAATAACAATCAGATTTGGATAGTATGTACTCTAGTACACAGCAAAAGTCATGGCACATTGCCTTGTAAATGTTGAATACTTCTCAGAACGTCACTTAACCTTCTTTAGGAAGTATCGCTGACTGGGTTAACATCACAGAACAACCTTCACTCGAAAGAAATAACGTATAAATATCCTACCACCTTGACTATAGCTACACATCAGACAGGCGTATTTGGAAACTGGTAACTCAAGCGACTCGATGAGGATCTTATCAGATCATTGGGAAAATTTTCAACAGTGTTTATGAACGGAGAATCGACAAAAGAATTCATACAAAGTTACGTGACATCACATACTAAGATTGTAAACCTTGAAAACATATTCCTGAAAGGACAGGAATGAACACAATAAAGATCATCAACGCGTTAAGAAGTAATATCATAAAAAACAGGTTTTTTCAAGGTGTATAGCCATGCGATAGTTTACCTAGGAAAATCAGAAAACCGGCATGCGTCATAGCCAACACAGATCCGTCCCAAAAGAGCGGCATTCATTGGGTAGCATTCTTCTCCCCTTAAAAAGGACCAGCTGAATATTTTGACTCGTTTGGTAAATATCCTACTAACAAGTACTTCAAAAAATTCCTTCGGCTCAATGGTAAAGTATTTGTAAATAATAATGTAGTGTATCTCACTACGACATAATTCACTGCAACGTAAAATTGAATCAAGTAACGTAAACACACCACATACCCAACAGAACAAAGATCATATTTCGGTAAAAACCTCAATACTCACATTCGCTTCATGGGCGATTTGTTCAACTTGATAATGAACAAATTCCCAAGACATTGAATTACATATGGCACACGCCAAGATGTAATATGAGTATTGACACGGCTACGAATGATCGCTCGCAATGTGAACCCTGTGTTTGGATTCTTTGTTGACAAACATATGACCTAGTGAAAATTAATGACTAAGAGAAAAGGAATTGCATATGCATAAAGAGCAATAAACCTCAAGTGGATGAGTCAACAATACAATTGATTCATTGATTAGTTGGTAAGTTTAGTACATAGGAAAATTGTATAAAAGAGATCTAGTTAGTAAGGAAATTGTTCATTGATTTGTTGACCAAAGTCGGCGTATTATCGCGACTCTTTTTGAAGTTTCTGAACCAGCCAAACAAGATTGTGAATACGCAGTCATTCCTGAGGGATAAATAGGCGCCAAGCGCTGTACAGGCAAGATTGCGATCACGCAGTCACTTCTTATATCTAGTAATTATAATATTAATAAAGTTCTGATTTTTACTAAATCAAACATGTTTTGCCTCTTTAAAACAAAACTTTTACATGGCGATCCTATTCAGTGTCCAAGACAAATTGAAAATGGACCTAGCAGACGACTAGAAATCTGAAATTGATCGGATGTTCGAGGAGCTGTGCGGTCGAGTAAAGGAATAATTAACGAATCTTAATCATATTTTTTTACATATTTTATTTAAAAATGGAAAATTGTAGTTCAGTTAATTCTGGTTCTAGCACCGAAAAAAAACAGGCCAAAACTACTTCGGCCATATTCCTAACTGTATTAATAATTCTATATTTCTATAATAAACATCAGTCTAAATATGTAAGCAAAGCAATAGGTAGGCAAATAAAGGTATAAATACTACTTTTGAACAGTTTTGTAAAATTGGATGTGTTTTCATATCACTTTCCTTGTTATGCCTGCTGCATATATCAGAATTCTTTTGGAACAAGTCAAAAAGGATTGTTCAAAAGCTAAAAGAGCATCAACAAACCCTATAAATTAGAAACTCTAAAAACTAAATTAGATAATTTGGAAGAAATTAGACTAAAGGAGAATTGGCAGCAGATTCAACAAATATTGAGATAATCAGTTTAAAAACAGCGTAGAAACTAGCATATGAAGAATATAAGACTCAATTCGAAAAATAAATAGCAAAAATGAGTTCTTTTGATATTGCGACAGCTATCAAAGTTATTCCAACTTTCGAAGGAAAGTACAAGGAACTTCACCCTTTTCTAAAAATAATAGAATTCTTATATAAAACATTGTCTGAAGATTCGAAAAGAGAACAAGTAAATTTTGTATGCAGCGTTATATTATCCAACACTGTGAGGATATCATTAGGTGTAGAAATACCAGACACATAAGGGACTTTGAGGAACACGCTAACAAAGAAATATAAAAGTGTAAATACGGTAGCCAGTCTTCAAACATCTCTCAATAGCATACAACAGCACAATACATCAGCAGTAAGCTATAGAGACAAAATCTTAAACATAACAAATGAATTAACTTAACTCCAGACCGATGTTTTAGGTGGTACAGCAAATACAAGCACAAAACAGGCAATAACATCCCTCAATGAGAAACAAGCTCGTAATACCTATTTAAATGGTTTAAATAATCAATTAAAGGACATAATCTTCTCAGCTAGACCAAAATACATTTCCGAAGCAACTTATTTGACCAATGAATTAGAAAAAAGAAACAATTTAAACAAAAAAATATCATGTACATGAATGACAGAAGAAATGTTAATAATAATAACAGACCAAATAGCAACTTTAGAAGAAATATTTTAATAGAGAATCTAACAATCGGAATATGAATAACAGAAATCAGAATAATAATGACAGAAACAATAGAAATACACACAACCGTAACAATAATTTCAACAATAGGTACAACGATAACAACCGCTATAATGGTAGCAATAACAATAATAGCAATAACAATTATAATCATAATAATCATAAGCGTACTAGACGCATTAATTACATTGACTACCAGGGAAACGTACAACCATCCGGGGAGGAACAACAGTAAATTTAAGAACCAACCTTACCGGAAACAGGATATTTAATATCACTAATAATGGTTCGAACTATATACAATTAAAATGCAAAAACACAAAAAACATTCTAACTTTCTTGATAGACACGGGAGCAGACATTTCAATTTATAAAGTTAATACCTTGGATGTAAATGATATAGATAACAATAATAGATGTAAACTAAATGGTATAATAGAAGAAATAGTAACATCTCTAGCCACAGCAAATCTTAGTCAGCAACACAATCATAAACTCCTTTCAAATAGTGGAAGATAGCTTTCCAATCTATACTGACGGAATAATTGGAAGAGATATTCTTGAAAAATTCTTTTGTAAAATATGTTTTGAGACATATACGATAACATGCACAATTAACAACGAAGAGTTTGTAATACCAATGAGCACGAAGCCATTGAAGATTGTTCAAATTGAAATACCCGCAAGAACGGAAGCAATCATACCTGTAAATCTGATAAGGAAAGTAGATAGTATAGTAGTGAATAAAGAGATACAAAAAGGTGTGTTCGTAGGAAACACAATAATTCCAGCTAAAGGCATACACTGCCAGCCAAAAGTTTAAGACCACCTTAATTAAATAGGAAAATAAAGTAAAACTTCAATAAAATATTAAATGTTCAATTAATTTGTTTAATCATCTAATAAAACACTGATTGACAAACAATTTACTTTAAAAACGTAATGAAATATTAACAGTCCATGCTAAAAAAGGCCATAGTTAGCTAAACTGATTTTTCATCAAAAAATCCTCCTTTACATTTTATGACTTTTTTCACAAGTCTCGGCATACGGGCAATCAATTTGTTGATGGTGTCTTGTGATATATTGCTCCAACTTTCGCATAAAGCATTCCACATTCCTTCTTGCGATGATGGGCCACGATAACGGACGTTCCTATCAAGCTCTTCCCACAAAAGTTCGATGGGGTTGAGATCCGGGCTCTAAGGAGGCCAAGCCACGGTTTTTAACACAACTTGTGCCTCTTTCTTTTCTAAATATCCTCTACATAATTTTGAGGTATGCTTTGGATCATTATCTTGTTGAAAAATGAACCCATCTCCAATTAATCGCAACCCGGAAGAAATGGCATTTTGTTCTAAAATTTGTTTGTACTGTTCCTTTTTCAAAATTCCTTCAATTTTGATCAAATCGCCAGTTCCTTGGATAGAGAAGCAACTCCAGACCATAATTGAACCATCACCTTGCTTGATTGTTGGGACTACACAGTCTGGCATCATCTTTTCTTCGGCACTGCGTCGAACGTAAATTCTTCGTTTTGAACCGAATAGTTCAAACTTGGATTCATCGGTCCAAAGAACTTTTTTAAAATCTTCTTCAGTCCAATCTCGATGGGCAAGAGCCCACTGCATCCGTTTTTTCTTGTTTTGAGGCCTAAGAAGAGGTTTTCGAACGGTGACGCGGCCATACAACTTCGCATCTCTCAGTCGCCGTTTTACTGTAGTCAATTATAAAGGTTTAACTCGGGTTTTGTTTACTTCAATACGGATTTCTGGTGCTGTTAAGCGTCTATTTCGCTTGCTGGTAACAACAATGAAATTATCTTGACTAGACGTGGTAGCTCTCGGCCTTCCCGAGCGTGGACGATCTTGAAAACTGCCTGTCTCCCTGTATCGAGTTATTGTGCCATAAACACAAGTCTTCGATAGCAATCTCACGTTCGGATTTGCCTTCATTATGTAAAACAACGATGGCAGAACGCACTTCACTGCTAATTTCGCCTGCTTTTTCCATTTTAACACGTCTGGACTGTAGAAACGACAAATTTAGACTAATTGAGATTGTTTGTGAACAATCCCAAGTAAACTCAGGTAATTATAAGTCGAAAACACGTGTTTTCAAAAGCTACATAATCCTAATTATAGACTAAAGCGGAACAAAAGCAAAGTAATTAGTAATGAGCACATCATAAAAATATTATTACGACTCCACCACCTGGCTCCAGCACAGCGTTTGTCGGTGTTTGAAAACAATTGATGTTTATTATCCAATAACTTGAAAGTAAACAAAAGAATGACTTCTTTAAATATTCGAAATTAACAATAGAATATGCAGATATGCATTTCTTTTATTTATCTTATGGGATTTTGTTACAATTGATAGATAATTATGTTGTTTAAGTGCGGTCTTAAACTTTTGGCCAGCAGTGTATGTCACATTAAAGTCCTTAATACTAACGAAACATCAACGAAAATAGACTGTTTCAACGTTGATATTGAACCACTAAGTGACTATTCAATTATAAAAACATCCCAACGAGGCAACGAGAAATCCAAAATAAGTCCTAAGCGTCTAAATAAACTCCTGAACGGAATAAAAATGGATGCAACCGATCAAATGGCAAAGGATAATATTCGGGAAATCATTTCTGACTTCCAAGACATCTTCCATCTTGAAGGTGACAAATTATCTACAAATAATTTTTACAGACAGAAAATTGTTACTTCAGACAAAATTTCTGTTTTTATTAAAAATTATAAATTGCCACATGCGCAACTAGAAGAAACAGAAGCACAAATTCAGAAACTAGCAAACAATGATATCATTGAATTTACAATTCACCATTACTTGTCGTAACCAAAAGAGCATAGACGGGAAGAAACAATGGCGACTTGTAGTAGATTTCAGACGATTAAATGACAAAATTGTTAATGACAAATTTCCATTATTACGTCTCGAAGACGTCCTAGATAAATAAGGAAGAGCTAAATATTTTTCAACGTTGGATATGACTAGTTCATTCCATCAAATAGAGCTACATCAATATTCTAGACCACTAACAGCTTTTTCAACTGGAAACCGACATTTCCAATTTAAACGATTACCTTTTGGTTTGAAAATCTCATCAAACAGTTTTCCACGCATGCTCACAATTGCGTTATGCGGTCTCGATTCAGAAGCTTTTCTATATGTTGACGATATTATAATTTTTGGTTGAAGTATCGCTCATCATAATAGAAGCCTGATTAAAACTTTGTCACGTTTAAGGAAATATAACTTGAAATTGAATGCCAGCAAATGTTGATTTCTTAAATCCGACGTTGTATATTTAGGACACTTTATTACCAGTTAGGATATAAGAACTCATCCATCAAAGGATGGGAATATGAGGAATTATCCGATTCCTACAAATGCAGACGAAGTACGAAGATTCGTAGCGTTTTGCAATTATTATAGACGATTTATCCAAAATGTTGCGGATATCGCAAAATGTCTCAATAGTCTTCTTAAGAAGAATGTACCTTTTATTTGGAATGATAAATGCCACAATGCTTTTGAAATTTTGAAGGAAAAGCTAATCCAACCACCAATATTGCAATATCCAGATTTTACCACACCATTTATTCTAACAACAGACGCATCGAGTTATGCTGCAGGTACAGTCCTTTCTCAATGTGAAATTGGACACCATTTGCCAATATCATACGCAAGTAAGTCTTTGGCAAAACATGATTTAAACAAACCTGTTATCGAAAAAGAGTTCTTAGCGATACATTGGGGAATTAACTTTTTCCGACCATACCTATACGGTAGAAAATTTGTAGTGGTAACTGACCACAGGCCACTAGTATCTCTGTTTACACATAAAAATCCTTCCTCTAAACTAACACGAATTCGATTAGATTTATCAGATTACGATTTAGACATTGTTTATAAACAGGGTAAAATAAACACGAACGCGGATGCATTGTCCAGGATAGAGTTTAATTCGGACATTTTAAAAAAGATGATTCCTCTTGATGACGATAATAGTATCAAGAAAACATTGGCGATAACTAGGGGTATGTCGACTAAGAAAGAGTCAGACAATAATGTTAAAGTGGACATTAATGGTGAAACTCCCGAATTACATACGTAGCCTGCTCGACTTCTGGTATGGGAATGTACATCGATATAGGATATCCATAATATTGTTAAAGTGAAATTTATGTTACATCATGCTTATTTGCTAATAAATTTAAAATCGTACGTACAAAAGATGAAAAACATGTGTACTGTTGTGATAAATCTAACAAGAAACACGTTTCTGTTAATGTCAAGCAATCAGTCACAGCATCTTTAAACAATGTTATGTTTACTGACCACAATGATAATTCTAATACAATATACGTATCTATCTTCAAGAAGTTGTTGGAAACAGTGCTTAACTGGAACATCCATACGCTAGCTCTATCCATCAATGATGTGATATTCCAGGCATTGAATCTAAGTTAATTGGAAAATATAATAAATAAGTTGCAACAAAACACTTGCGCAAAAATGAAAATAATTATATATAAACCCCCACAAAACATAAAGAATACTGCAGTTCAACACCAATTATTTGAAAAATACCATGATACGCCACATGGAGGTCGCTTAGGAATGGGGAAAACAATATTAAAACTCAAACAGCGCTACTGCTGGAAGAACATGAGCAAAATGATAAAGAAGTATGTGAACAATTGTGAACAATGTAAAATAAATAAGCAAATACGCCACACAAAAGAAAATATGATAAAAACAGACACTCCGTCGACAAGTTTTGAGACCATAGCCATTGATATTGTTGGTCCACTTCGTATCTAAAACGGTAATCGATACATACTCATAATGCAATGTGAATTGACAAAATTTGTCATTGTTTCTCCACTAGAGACTAAAGATGCTTGCACTAGAGCCAAATCACTAGTAAATGATTTTATACTAACTTACGGATTTTTTAAAGTACTTAAGTCAGATCAAGGCACTAAGCTTACTAAAAAGTTAATGCATGAGATTTGTGAAATGTTAAAGAGAAGACAGACATTTTCCACACTATACCACCATGAGACTTTAGGCACTGTAGTAAGAAATCATAGAGTTCTTAACGAATACATGTTAGCTTTCACTGAAAATATGAATTGGGATGAATGGTTACCATATTATACTTTCGCGTACAACACCACCCCTCACGTAGACAATAACTACACTCCATACGAGCTAATATTTGGTAAATTATCATATCTGCTCAATGACATACTCACGTGTCAAGACAAAATCTATGATATTGACAATTATGCTAAAGAATTAAAAGCAAGACTCAGATATTCTATAAATAAGGCCAGAGAATTAATTGAATTAACGAAGACTAAACGTACATAAAATGAAACAAAAACAAATCCAATTAGTATTAGAATAAACGCTAAGGTACTATTGAGAAATGAAAATAAGAAAAAAGGTCAACCACCATATATTGGACCATTTAAAGTTGTAAATATTGATAATGTTAATGTAACGTTAGAAATTAACGGTAAAATGAAAAATATACATATAAATAGAATCAAATTATTTCACACTATATAAGTACCCAAATGTAAAGTATTATATAAGTAAACTCTTGCATTCTTGACCAACAAACCACTTTGAGCAAGATTCGTATTATACCTCATTGTATCTCATCACTTATACCCCGAGGGTGTAGTGTATCTCACTACGTCATAATTCACTGCAACGTAAAATTGAATCAAGTAATGTAAACACATCACATACCCAACAGAACAAAGATCATATTTCGGTAAAAACCTCAATACTCACATTCATGGGCGATTTTTTCAACTTGATAATGAACAAATTCCCAAGACATTGAATTACATATGGCACACGCCAAGATGTAATATGAGTATTGACACGGCTACGAATGATCGCTCGCAATGTGAACCTTGTGTTCGGATTCTTTGTTGACAAACATATGACCTAGTGAAAATTAATGACTAAGAGAAAAGGAATTGCATATGCATAAAGAGCAATAAACCTCAAGTGGATGAGTCAAGAATACAATTGATTCATTGATTAGTTGGTAAGTTTAGTACATAGGAAAATTGTATAAAAGAGATCTAGTTAGTAAGGAAATTGTTCATTGATTACTTGACCAAAGTCGGCGTATTATCGCGACTCGTCTTGAAGATTCTGAACCAGCCAAACAGTCAGCCCTGAGGAATAAATAGGCGCCGAGCGCTGTACAGGCAAGATTGCGATCACGCAGTCACTTCCTATATCTAGTAATTATAATAATAATGAAGTTCTGTAAGATTACTAAATCAAACATGTTTTGTCTCTTTAAAACAAAGCTTTTACAATAGTAGTCGAGTTAAGTACCTAGTGTCAACATCGATTACCGATTACCGCCGACTTATTTTCTTGAATTCGAACCGTTCTAACCGAATATCACTTGATAAACTATTTCCTGTGTGTTTCGCCTGCGAATACGCGTCTTTCGCATTCAGTTAATCGCGTTTTCCCTATATTTTGGTGTTTCTTTCAATAAAAATTAATTTCCTTCACTGGTGCTCCCTTTGTTTCAATGAAAGTTTATTCATTGTTCAATATACAGTGTTAGAACTTTTTTTGTGTGGCAATCTCTTTTAAAGCTCCGAATCAAGTGACCTTTAACCTCCCGTCTCTTTTCAAATTCGCGCGGTTGGTTGGTTTCGTGCAATTCCAGCTAGTGCACTTCTTTACGATTGTCTTTTGAACTTTGAGTGCTCCCTCAGTGTTGTAGCGTGTGCCTCCTTCACGCGTTGTGATACTCCAATATAACTTGGCTCGAAAAGCTCCTCTCTCAACGATTCAGTGCCAGTTTCGGTTACATCATTGACTTTGTCGTCTTTAAGCCTATAAATAGGCAATCTTCCTAATCCTACTCATAAGTGCTATTAACCCTTTGGCATCATGGCTCTTAATTCGCCTCCATATGGTCCCACTTGTTCTATTTGCAATCTTTCGGAATCTACTCGTTCGCGTTTTATCTCTTGTGATGGCTACTGCGGTAAAGCATTCCATGCTAAGTGCCTTAACATAAATTCGTTATTTGTCGACATCATTGCCAAGCAACCAAACAATATCTTTTATCGCTGTGAGACATGCAAAAATACGACGCTAGCGGATATAATTAAAATACTGCATGAGCACTCTGCCTCACTTGCTTCGCTTAGTTCGCGTATAGACACGATCTCTGCGGCATCTAAACCGGCTTCGCCATCAGTGTTTACGAGTGAACTTCCTCTTCAATCTTGTCGCGGTGCTATACCCAAATCTACCAAATCTAGCCAACCGGAATCATTTTCAACTGTATTTAATCCTGCAACAGCTTCATCTTCTTTGATGGCTCCTACTATATTACCATCAATTACGTCGTGCATCGTGTCCACCTCTGCAACGGATCTTCAAACGTCACAGACGAAGTCCTCTTCTACACTAACTACGGCTTCTGGAGTCTGTTCACATGCACCGCTCCCGCCTCCTCATCATGTACAATCGCCGCTATCTATTAATCCGGCGTTGCAGGTTGTTGCCCCTCCAATTCAAATCTTCGTCTCTAGGCTAGCCTACGTCACTACCACCAATGATGTACAAAGTTACATTATTGCCAAACTTGGATTTGCTCCTGCCTTTATAAGTTGCAAAAAACTGACAAAAGACAATATCTCAAATAAGATCATTGCGTATTTTAAAATAACTGTGCCTCCCGAACACAAAGCGATGCTTAAAAGTGACTTCTGGCCAAGTGGAACTTTGGTCAAAGCATTTACCGTTCGCAGCTCTACGAATTTTCGTCAAACTCGTCCTCGCCGATCTCAAAATTAATGCCTTCTAATACCTCAATATATGCTAGTGCCTCTTATCCTAATATGTTTAAAAAAATTAGTATTTATTATCAGAACGTACGTGGTTTACGAACCAAGTTGCAGCAACTTAATCTGACCGCTCTATTGTCAAACGACTCCATTATATGTTTGACAGAGACTTGGCTTCACTCTGGAGTCTATAGCTCTGAACTCTTTCAGAATTTTAAAGTTTATCGAAAAGATCGTGACTGCAGCCTCTCCAAGAAAACTGATGGTGGTGGAGTTTTAATAGCTGTCAAGAGTTGTCTTTCTAGCGCTCTATGCGATGGCTTTCTTCCTCCTCCTCCCATTGAATATGTTTTTGTTAAAGTATACGCTGACCCTTCTACCCCTTTGTACATATCTTCAACCTACTTTCCGTGTAACTCTCCCCTTGAGCTATACGAATCGTTCTTTTTGTCCCTTACCTCGTTTTGTCTCTCCCTCAATCTTCTCGTGTTATTATTTGTGGTGATTTCAATCTTCCTTACATTGACTGGCTCACTTCTCCTTGTATTAAAATCATTTCGTCTAATCGTTTATCTAACCTTTTCACCAACTTTTTATCTCTGTCAAGCTTCTCTCAATTTAATCACGTCACTAACTTGAATGGTCGACTTCTAGACCTTATTTTATCGAATGCAGTTCCTGATAATATAACTTTAACTCCTGCTCCTTTCCCTTATGTTCCCCCTGATCCTCATCATCCGCCTCTATTGTTCGAACTCTCTTTTTGTTTTCTCAAAGCTCAGAGTATGCGTAAGCAACTTAAACTCAACTTTTGGAAAGCGAACTACGTTGCAATGTCGCATGAACTATCTTCAGTAGACTGGGCTATCTTTTTCGATAATCTTGGCTGTGAAGACGCACTTCTAAAATTTTACTCCATTCTTGATGACTTAATTTCCCGTTTCAGACAAGTCAAAAGCAGCGATCCTCCCTGGCTTAATCGTCTTGTTTTAGATGCACTGAAACGGAAGGATCAAGCTTATCGTCGTTTCAAAGCATCTAGGACATCTGATACGTATGCTGTCTTTTCCAAGCTCCGTCATTCTGTTAAAACTGAAATTAGAGATGCCAAGGTTAATTACTTCGCTAATATAGAACAATCCCTTCTTTTCGGTCAAACCAAACCGTTTTGGCTTTATGTTCGCTCACTAAAGTCGTCTGCCAACATTCCCAACACTGTTTCTTGGAACCAAAATCATAGTTCCTCTCCTGAACAAATCTGTGAAATTTTCGCAAATTTTTTTTCCTCAACTTACTCTCCCTTGGATCCCCAAAATTATACTAATCCTCCTTTTCTCTTTCCTCCATCACTTGATTCTATCTCCACCAACCCCACGGAGATCCAAATCTTAATCGATTTTTTAGATTCTAGTGTTGGTCCTGGACCCGACGGACTTCCCAATATTTTCATCAAATCCTTATCTTCCTCTTTCTCATATTTTCAATTCTAGCTTATCATCGGGCGTCTTTCCTAATTGTTGGAAACAAGCTAACATTTTTCCAGTACTCAAGTCTGGTTCTCCATCAAATGTCACAAACTATCGTCCCATTTCTTTACTTTCTTGTCTTCCGAAACTCCTAGAGCGTATCGTCTACAATAAGATTTATTCAGCACTGAATTGTAGACTCTCTCGTGTACAGCATGGTTTCCTTCAAAACCGCTCCACCAATACAAACCTCCTAGAATTTTCTCAAATAGTTGCGAAGGCTCTTGACAATCAATTCCAACTTGATGTTGTCTATACTGATTTTAGCAAAGCCTTTGATACCGTCAATCACTCTATACTGCACAAAAAGCTAGCACACTATGGTCTTCATGGTCCTGTGCTTTCTTGGCTTTCATCATATTCTAGCAACCGCTCTTGCCGAGTTAGTGTCTGCGGTGCGTTCTCAACTCCTTTCCACCCTTCCTCCGGAGTTCCGCAAGGCTCAAGTCTAGGTCCCCTTCTTTTCCTTCTTTATATTAATGACCTTCCCTTCGTTATTAAGTCCGATTGCCTACTATATGCCGATGACCTAAAAAATTTCAGAGCCATCCGCTCTCAGGAGGACTGTTATGCCCTCCAATTGGATTTAGATGCTCTAGATACTTGGTGTGAATGTAATTGTCTCTCGTTGAATATAAGAAAGTATCACAAAATGTCTTTCTCGCTGAAACCTAGTACAGTTACTCACACTTATGCCATACAAAATATTCCGCTCTCCACAGTTGTCCAATTTAGTGACTTGGGAATAATTTTTGATCCTAGGCTTAAATTTGATGCTCACATTGAGTCAATCTCCTCGCGTGCTCTTCGTACCGTTGGGTTTGTACTTAGGCATTCGAATACGTTTACTGACATCTCATCCTGCATTTGCCTTTACACTAGCCTCGTCCGTCCCATCCTTGAGTATTGTTCACAAGTATGGTCTCCACGTCATCAATACCTAGACTTTATGCTTGAATCTGTGCAGCGTAAATTTACTCGTTTCCTTCTATTTAAATTTCATTTTCCATATAAATCCTATGAAGAGCGATTGTCCCTGCTTCATCTTCCTACCCTGAAATCACGTAGACTCTTCCTAGATGAATGTTTCCTCTTTCGACTTCACCACCGTTTAATATATTCTAGCCTCTGCGACTGCTTTGAATATCGTTCTTCAGAACGTCCTACTAGATGTGATGATTTATTTGTCATACCGTTTGCTAGAACGGAAACTTTCTTTCACTCTCCGATGTTACGCCTTCCAAGAAACCATAACGTTCTGCAGCTTGGTTCGTTTCCCCACTCACTTTTTACTTTCAAGCATAAGCTTAAACATTGTTTGTTAAATTAGCCATATTTATTACTATTCATTTTCATCTTGTTATTGGATTAGTCTGTAAGATGAATCTGTAAATAAATAAATAAATAAATAATAAGCAGAGGTTACAGAGTGCATTCTCGACCACGTGCGTGCAGTATTGTTGTGTATTTTTCGACCATCGTTGTAGTGGTAGAAGCTTCAAAAGATATCTGAGCCGGTTCTCTACCACAAACTATGATGCCACTGATGATGAAATAGTTAATTTATTCCGGAAAATTTATTCGAGGGTCTCTTCGCAAAATGTAGGGGAGTGTTACAACCAGTCCTGTAGACAGGAGACATGCGCTATTAAAGCAGCGTGAGCTCTGTATAAAGGGATCGTGCAGAGAACCCTGACTTTCAGTCTTACTTTAATAACCTTTCGGGCAGTATGACATCACCTATTCGGAAAATCGTGGAAATTGCAAAACCGCATCGATCTCACGAAAGTAGAAAACCTGGAGGTACAGCTGAATTAATTACTAAAATATCTTGCAGGCAGAAAAGATCCGAGGTTCCTGGTGAAGATGTGCTACTGAACTACACCTACTATCTGGATGGATGTCAAAATCGGAAAGTTACGTTGGTCTTCGATCCACTCCCGTTTGAGGTTAAAATAATCTTCAGTTATCCTGGACGTATCTGTATCAACTAACTACCTAGAGTAGACTTCATTGTACATTTATTTGACCAAGATGAAGCAAGAAAATATTGAAACTGTCAAAGCAACTCAAACTTATTTAAAAAAGGAGTACATCATACCAGTCGATCAAGGTAGTATCCGGCTAACACCCCAAAACCTTTTAAATTTGTTCGAGAAAGTGGAATTCTGCAATATTATTATGTACCACAACAACAACGCAACCGAAAGTGTGAGGGATTATTTCAAACAGTATGCAACTAGATGTAAGGCTAAAGATTTATTACGACTATCGAGTGATGACTTTTTATACCCTCACGTGCTTCATTTGTGCACATAAACTATTCTCGACTTTTTTATGAAATTCCATGGCTTTGGTGTCCTCAAATTATTTATAATATAACGATTGGTTGGTAAAAATATTAAATAACAACACATTTTCATCTTTTACTCAATATTTTTCATTTTTTAGCATATATATATATATATATATATATATATATATATATATATATATATATATATATATATATATATATAAGTATATGTTTACACAATTTTGCACTGCACATCGCTTGGACTGTGTCCCCTCGTGAATTTCGCAATATGTGTGAAACTTTCTCAGTTCGCTAAGTTTTGGTAATTGCAACTGGACTATATCTGTTGATGGTAGATATTTTTTCACAAACTTTTTTTCATCTCAACTTTTACATAGATCGTCGATGTTGCATATTTTTCAAATATACCTGGTAGACTGGTGTAATTGACTTTACCATTATTCCAGTGCAAACCGTTAATGTTTTCCACGTCAAAGTCGTTCTGTTTGCAACTCTCAAAACATAACTCCTGGTGTGGATACGGTGGTGATGATGATACATTGATGGTATAAGTGATCCGAATTGTAGGATAGCAAGCTCTTTCGCAAAATATTGGCCGTTATTTCCACACACAAACTGGATGTCTACATATATGATGGTTGCAAGACTAGTAATGAACTGAAAGAAATGTTTAAAGTACTGGTACTTATATTTTATTCCAAAAACTATTCGAATTTCATCATATGATCCAAAAGTAATTACTTAATTTCATAACAATACAAACATCACTTAACAACTTATTTGCATGATATGAATATCTAAACTATAAAATGCAAATGTATAATGCAAATATAAAATTTCTTACAATAAAAATGGATAATATTTATTCTTTATACAAAACTTTTAAATGTTATCATAATTGTTTGGTCAACATCTTTTAAAACCATAATACCATTAATATTCATCCGACACAACTCTTTTGTCAAAAGTAAATCTCAGGAGTTTCTTTTCGAGATCAGATACAACAATAATTTTACGTTCGGTCGTCACATGTACTCCATCAGATAAATCATCCTCCAAAACTAAAGATTTTAAACATTCAAAATTTACAACTATTGAGTTTTCGAAATTAATAGTTATGCCTTTATGCCGCCAAGTTTGGAAAAAACAAAGAGAAAGAGAATGGAAGATTCGTTCGTCCCGGAGCCAGTAACGTTCGGTATGGGTAACAGGAGTGACTTAAAAAGCGATCTTGCCATGATGTTAGATTCATCGAGTGAAGATGAAAATGAAGGAGAACTTGATAACAGTAGCCCTGACGCTCTTCTCCAAAAGGATTTAGTTATTTATCGCAATAAAAAAACACTGGATTTGGATGAAAGTCCACTCAATCGGTGGAAAGTTAATCATGGTGAACTTAAAACTCTCTCCAGATTCGTACGCAGATATTTATCACCATCATCAGCCAGAGTTCCAAGCGAACAACTATTTAGTGGCACTGGGTTAAAATATGATCCAGTAAGAAACAGGTTTACTATTTATTAAATAAAATTCACCAATTTTTAATTTTAACAACTAAACAAAGTCTTTCATAATAAAACTCTAGACTTAAAATACTAACAAGTAAGTCTAAAAGCTGTGTTAATTGCATTCTCAAAATATGACCAAAAAAGTCATTTTAAAATTAAATCGATTTTCATTTATTTATGAACTTCAAATTGAAATATCTTTAAAGAAATGCTTAAATCCGTATCCGCATTCGCATCCGCGGATGTGAACCTCTAATAATTCGCATCTGCACCCGCATCCGCGGATGTCATAATTTTGGTATCCGTAACAACCCTGCTTTGTACCCTCTTTTTAAAGCTAAGGCTATTTCAGGAATTAACCATGTACCTGTGAATTTTCGCTCATCATCTGAGTGATCACAACCTGAAACTTTATTCTTCTCGGTACATTTTTTACAGAGTGTGAAATACAATTTATTGTTGTTGAGCAATTACATCACATTTAATGAAACCATGAATTGAAATAATTCTATGTATAGGAGGTGTATTGTCATTTCGAAATATCTTAGGATACTTTATGGGGTACGGTGCGTATTTGTTGATATACGGGTACAGACTGTTAAAGTCTAAATAACGTATTAACTCTCCCTCTTTTGCTTTATGGTATAATTTGAATAGCTCAGTACGACCTCCAAATAGAGCATCCCGTACACATAGTGGTGGCATTATATCATTATAATATTCTCGCAAATTTTCATTTAAAACACGGTCTTCATTTAGTACTTTTTTAAATTCACATTCACACGAATATACCAGATTATATTCATTTCCCCTTATCGCCTCAATACGTCTTTGTGTGCTTTCATATCTTTGATTTATTGTTTCTAAACCCAACGAGCTATTTTCAGTCGTTTCTTGAAATTTAAAGCAATCTCTACAACCGTGATAATAACAGCCAAAGAACTCAAAGACAGTATTTGATTCTTTATGAAAGCCGTCGACATAGAATCCACACTTATCCAACTTTAACTCACCATTGTTGTTTTCGGAAATTATCAAGCCGCTAGTTTGCGAATAATTCCAAGCCAACCACTTACAAGAAATTGCGGAATGTGTTTCACTTTTGAAATAGCCTCTTTTAGGTATTACGCCTTAGATATTTTTTTCAAGATATTTTTTCCGAAAAACTAGCATACATGTCGATGCAATTGTGAGACTTTCTATTAAGGGGTTCACATCGGTCATTTTAATAAATTCATCCATAAACCTTATACATCCTCGTCGTAAAATATCAACATAATTTACACAATATCGCATCAACTCATTTCTATTATTGAAAATATATCGTGTTTTTGTATTGTACCAATTCAAACAGGTCAACCTTTCTTTGGGTTTTTAACTTCCCAGTATATGGGAAGTTCTTGTAATCGCCTCGAAAATCGAAATTGAAATTTTCAACTTTTCTTTACGTTTTGAGGTCTATAGAGTATATATAAAGTGTTTATAGAAAGAAGTATGTATGTGTGTGTGTGTGTGTGTGTATGTACGTACGTACGTACGTATGTGCGTTCGCGGGCAGTTTTTCTACGAGTATAACTCACGTAAACAAAGTCGTATCGACTTTGTTAATTTGTCAATCGAAGCGTCTTTGCAGTCTTAAGAGCTGATTAGTTTTTGGGAAACTTCGGTCGGGGGGGTTTGCTGTTTTCACCCCTTGAAGGTCAACCATGTTATGCGCTATATCTCACGAACCAAACATGCGATTTTCATCATTAAGGGGTCAATCGACGGGTATTAACATTTTCAAGAATCTATCAAATTTTTAAAAAAATCGTTATAGCCGTTTTTTAATGTTTTTAAAAAAAGTGCAAAAAATTAGGTTTTTTTTTCAAAAACACAAAATTTTTAACCTGATTTTCAATCCTAAGTAACCAATGTTTATATTATTTATATACTCCAAATAGTTCTTGTGTTAAAATCAGCAAATTTTATTTCATGTTAACAAAAAAAATTAAATAAAAAATAAAAAATCATTAATTGTTCAAGGTCATTTACGTCATTCATTATATCTCGAGAACCAAATATAATCTTTCCATCATTAAGGTGTCAATCGACGCGTATCAACATTTTTATGAATTTTTTTTATATTAAAAAAATTGTTAAAGCGGTTTTTACGATCTATCAAATTTTTTTTTTAGAAAAGTAGTGTTTTTTTCATAGAAAATTCCATTTTTAACCTGATTTGCACATCGTAAAAATAATTGTTTATAGAACTTATAAACTTTTATCAATTTTTGTAGAGAAACCAGCAAAACCTTTTCTCATGATTACAAACAAATTAAATAAAAAATAAAAAATCATTCAAAGTCACCATGTAAAAAGGGTTCATTCGAATCATTATACCTTAAATCTCTTATTCTAAAGACATTGTTGTAAAGTCAATCAAAGTTTATTAATATTTGCAAAATTTGAGCAGATTTTCAATAGTCTTCACAGCACCATGTTTAACTTTAATGAAAAAACTGCTTTGTAACCTGTCCCCCCTCCGATTGATGCGCGTGAATAATCAATCAAACCAATGCACCAAAATCCTTACGTAATCAAATGACGCTCGGGTAGATGTTACGATTAATATGAAATCATTCCAATAATTTTTATGAGAGGTACATTTTTATTATTTGAAGTAGTAGTATTTCCATAACTTTTATTGTGTTTAATATTTTTAATATCTATGTAGATATTACTGGGAAGTTGACCGTGTGGACCTCATGGCTCGCACCTCGTGGCTTGTTTTGTATTGCAAACGTACATTTCTGGTGGTGGGCATTTTCCGATATAACTCATATTCTCCTCCGTATTGAAATAATAAGGATAGTAACCTTTGTGGAAACTTAGAAAGTAGAAACGGCAGAAATTTTAAATGGTTAGCGAAATATAACGGCCCTCTAAACCCACGATTACATTCTCTACAGTCAACCATCTGTGATACATACACGCAGGGTGGGAATGTGATACAGTACGGACATTTCATTTCACATTTTTGAAACGAATGATTTGAGCCTTTTTCGCAACAGTTACAAATATAACTTCTGGAAAACAATCCGTTGACCGATTTTATGACGTCATAATATTTTGTACTCTCGAAATAGAAGAGGCAATTTTTTTTTGGTGTTACATCCTGTAGCGGAATTTTAAAAAGAATGGAATTCCGATCTCGAATATGATCGAAAACAACAATTCGATACCCACATAAGTATTTTTGATCAATTGATCAGCCTTCAAATCCAAAGATTGTAAAATGACTGAATTATCAACACGGCTTATATTATCCTCAACCATTTCCATTGCGTGACAAATACACCTTGGTAAACATGAAAGATCATCAGCTTTAGTGGTTTTACCCACATCCGCTGATACTTTTTTCCTTTTTAAATTTTCATCATCATCTGTGTACTTTCTATTTATACGCCCGCCACCGAAAGGAACGTTTACGCCATCCGCATGGAACTGAATGATATCATCCGAAAGAAATTTAGTGTTTGATTGATTGACATTTGATATAAGACCAATTATGTATTTCCCATTAATTTCCTGAACAGGCTTTAAACTCGACCATATGGGTTTTACGTGCGGTGATTTTGAGAGTGTTATTTTAAAGCTCATTTTACACTCCGAAATTGCGTTACGAAGAATGTCTGCAATTATCTTATCAAATATTTTTTTCTTAAGCACTTAAAGGATCAACAGCTTTATTGGTGAAGTCCTTTATCTGAAAACTTAAGGTGACACCTGTGATGTTAAATTTTTTAAATTGCTTTTCTTTCCTGGAAATTATTTGAAACGATCTTGATATATCGGTTGAGCCACCCGCTTGTTGATTACCTTCACCAACACATTCTGGTTGAATATCATTAGAACTGGAAGAGTTTTCATTATTCACCAAAAGATTAAATGCTTCGTTTAGCAAACCATTTGAAAACGACAGGTGATGTAGCTTTTAAAACTCTATCAACTGTTGTAAAAACCTGTATTTCTCATCTAATGTCGGATAAATATTTCCATCCCTAAATTTATTTGTTGTATTCCTCAACCAGGTAATACAATCTACAAAACTAGATGCTAACGTAATTTTAAAATCTTTAATTATATTTTCCATCTTTTTATTTTTTATCTAAATTTACTTTTCTCACTATTTTACAGTATTAAAACTAGTACACTATTTTAAGCTATTTTACACTTTTACTAACCTAGTTTTATCCGCTCCAATTGTTAGGAGTATTATCCTGTGCAGCTCAGCCCTCTGCTGACGTAACTTTACTTGACGGCCACCACGCTTCTTTTTGGGAGGGGGGCTGCGTTGACGTACTCTCACGCACGAACCTTTAGCGCTGGAACCGCCTTTGTAGCTCTTCCATCGTCAGATGTTGAGGTCCAGGAAGAGGTGGCACCCTCCTCACCTTTACTGTTGATTTCCATCTGTTGCGGCTCCTGACGCAGCTTCTTCACACAGGAGACTCGGTTCGGCTGCTGCAACGTCAGCCAAAACTTTCTGTGGCCATTGCGGATCTAGGGTCGAATATGTCTTGCCATATTCTTCTTCTTATTCGTCGCGGGATTTCTTTAAAAAAACATCCTAAGCTAACTTACGTCAGCTGCAAAATAGGCCTTGTGGGCCGCCATTTACAAAACAAGCCGCGAAGTGCGACCCTTGAGGTCCACACGGTCAACTTCCCAGTAATATCTAGATAAATATTAAAAATATTAAACACAATAATAATTTTGAAAATTGTTTATTGTTTATTGTTGACAAAGCTACTAAACAGAAGAGTTCCAATTACATAGTAGCGATGAGATAAAAACTAAGACTAAGATAACTCTAAAGAATAAATGAATTAATTAATGAAATAAATATAGGAAGTAAGAATAAAGAACAGTGGCGAATGAGTTATAAAATTTGAGATCTAAAATTAAGAGGAGAATATAAGATTTCTTAGTTTGATCTTGTAAGTATTTAAAGAGTAACCGAAAGAACCAAACTGCATAAGGTCATGGTTTCGTTGTAAACGAATCAGGGGAGAATTTTAATATAGGTTAGATGTGGTGAAGGGAGGGGCGAAAATAGTAAAGTTTCTACAAGGGTGAGAAGAGTGACGGAAGTGAAGTTCATTGCAGAGTGGAGTGTCGAGGATATTCAAAAAAAGCTTGCAAAGGAGAGATTCGTCTTAATATATTCTACGTTGTTGTAAAGTGGCAAGGTTGAAATGTTTGCGACGATCATCGTAAGGAGCATAGGGAATATTGAATTTGTAGAATAGAGTGCGGGTAAACTTACGTTGAATAGATTCGATCAAATTAGTAACACATTTGCTGTGTGGAGACCAGATTGGGGAGCAGTATTCGACCAAGTTACGTACAAGAAAATTGAAAAGTTTTATACTAGTTTCGGGTCTCCGAAATGCAGTGGAATTTCTTAGTAAGAGTCCACAAAGCTTTGACGCTTTAAGCACAATGTTGGCAATATGATAATCAAATTTTAGTTTGCGATCGAATATGACACCTAGATCACAGAAATGGTCGACTTCATTGAGAGTACTGCTGTGTAAGGAATAAGGAAAAACAATAGTGTTGAATTTGAGGGAAAAGGTAAGTTTATGACATTTGTCAACATTAATCGTTAGATTATTGAGGTCACACCAGGATTGAAACGCACATAGATCCTGGTCAAGAGTTTGACAATCGATAATGGAGTTGATTGTCCTAAAGACTTTAAAATCGTCAGCGAATAGGAGGCAGGGAGACTGAATGAATTGGGGCAAATCGTTGACGAAAAGTAAAAAAAGAAGAGGACCCAGGATAGAGCCTTGCGGAACACCTGATGATGGATAGAAAGGAGCAGATGTATGATTGCAGAAGGAGACAATGCATTCACGGTTTACCAGATAGGAAGAGAACCATCTGAGTAAAGACCCTTGAAAGCCATAGCTCTTCAGCTTACGCACTAAAATATTATGGTCAACGGAGTCAAAAGCCTTAGACAAATCCGTGTAAATGCAATCAATTTGCTCTTTATTGGCCAGAGACTTGGCCGCGAAGTCGGAGAATTCTAAGAGGTTAGTAAGTGAGGAACGACCAGCAACAAACCCATGTTGTGCATTAGTGATAACAGGTCTGATGGAAGTAATTATTGAATTGTAGACGAACCGCTCAAGCAGTTTCGAAAAACAAGACAACATGGCTATGGGACGGTAGTTGCGTGCAAAGGAAGGGAGTCCAGACTTGTGGATAGGAATTGTATGTGAAAGTTTCCAGGAAGCAGGGAAGTCGATACGACTTTGTTTACGTGAGTTATGCTCGTAGAAAAATTGTCCACGAACGTACGTACGTACGTACTCACACACACATACATCTTCCTTTCTAAAACACCTTATTTATACTTTATAGACCTCAAAACGTAAAGAAATGTTGAAAATTTCAATTTCGATTTTCGAGGCGATTACAAGAACTTTCCATATACTGGGAAGTTAAAAATTATAATAATGCTGTAAGCAAAAATAGAGAAAATTTATTGTATAAAAAATAATAACGCAAAAGTAGAATTACTTACCTCTCTAATAACCTATCCGAATACTGTCCGACAATTTATGATAACCCATGGTACCAGCCACAGATTTTTTTACAATTTTTTCCACGCCACACAATGTACAAATTACAAGCATATGCATGTAGTCTGTGCTACCGGCCGTGCTAACCAAACATCGTTTTCTCATGAAGCAAATTAATTCACATTGTAAATTGAGCCCTATCACTTAATTACTCCATTTCGCAATATATGTAGTGTAAAATATGCACATGCACACGGAAGAGAAGTCATTATTTTAATGATATACACCCTTAATCTACAGTTCCCCAACAACAAGAAAAACTCATACGGAGTGCGGAAGACAAGTCGTTATTTTAATGATATTCACCCTCAATCTACAATTCCCCAGCAACAACAAGAAAACCATTCATCTGCCGTTACCTACTTGACCATTCATGATACATCTCTACTCGAAAGAATCACCTGTTGGAACAGGGTCAATGCGACGTCACGATCAACCTTGCGGAAATACACATTCAGGTTGATCGTTCTCTCTACCATCATTCGTTTGCCTTCAAAAAAGACTTGAGATATTTTAACCTCCTGTCTGTCTCGCAGTATTAAGAAAATTAATACAAAGTTATATGTCCTACCATACTTCTGTCCGATCATGGCTATTTAAATACATCTCAACGTACATGTGTATGAAGTTAATTGGATACTTTTCGTGATGCATTAAGAGTAGTATCAGAATTCAGTATGAATGGCAATTACCATCAAAATTTCACCCTTTTTTCACCCATCATTCGGCTTGCCTTTCGCACAAATAACGTACAGTAACATGGCGTATTGAAGATCATTGGGTTTGTAATACATTAAACTAATTTACAGCGCCACAGAAAATGTACGTGTTAGATTACAACTACTTTCGTCCTCATCATTTGTGAAACTTTTTTATTTTTTACATACAATTAAATGGATTATTGACTGCATATTCAATGTTTTCAGGACCAACTGCAAAATGAAAAATAATTATTGATCTCATTGATGTCAAATCGTCAGAAATACAAGTTGTTAATGGGTTCCCCCGCCCATGAATCCCCGTGAAAATTCAATCAACCTCTCCCCTCACCTAGATCCTTACGTAATTAATGGACATCACTGTAGATGATACGATTATTTTTAATTCATTACAATTACTGTTTTGAGTATTTAAAGTACCATTATTTGCATTATTATTTCTGTGTTTATTATTTTTAATGTCTATGTAAATATGACTGTGAAGTTGGCTGTGTGGACCTCAACGGTCGCACCTCGCGGCTTGTTGAAAAATTCATATGCCTTGTTCATGATCGAAAATATCACTCATTACTTCGACCATCGGAAAGAAGTGCACTGCATGTTTTGTTTCTTTGAATTTCTTGCGGATTAATTTATGACGCAAAATTGTAAACAGTTTATTAGCAAGATCTCTGGTTGCTGAGTGCTGAAATACTACCAGAAGTAGTTTTCTTACAGATTTTGTAAAATATTTTATCTATGAGATATATGCCACCCACGGACGTATTGCCTGTGATTTTTTTGCAAAATTTACCCTTGTGACGCGTAACCATATCCGGTATCTACGAATATTTAATTTCAAAGATGATTTAAATTTTTTTTGAGCATTTTTTTTATTCATATTGCCTTCTAGTCCCTATTGTTCGCCATCTACTTCTTACTAAAACATAGTAGCACTAGCACTAGGGCTTTATTGCCGCACTCCTGTTATATAATGCGTTATTTGAAATTGTGCACGTATATGAGTGTTCTTATTTGCATCAATGCGCTTGTTATTTGCACACTAAGTTGGTCACGGTGTGTATACGTTCACGAATTACTGATACACAATTGTGTCATCCCTACAATACAATAGCCCAATTTCACATAGAGAAATTTTGCTGCGTGTTTTCACTCGTTCTGTCGCGCGAATTAATTAAAGATTTACAGCTATGAATCTAAAGAATATTTAATATTCTTGACTAGCTGCAACATTAAGGTCTAGTCTATCATATGAATGATAATACAATGACTAGACCCGTCTGGCACTTGACCGTGTGTTTATACAAGTCTCACATAGTCTTCAGGGTGGTGGTTCCTTGTTTCTGATTGGTTGCTAAAAATATATGTGATCGCAGATGTGATCATAGTTTCGTTACCATACATGGTCATGAATTCTTCACGGAAATGGATGGGTAGTTAACTTTCTCCTATGTTAGTTAGAATTGTCCTGAATTTTCATCAATTTCAATTAGGTGTTCCAGTCCTTTTTCCTTTTACAGAATACTTTGTTTACACATCTTTTATAAATTTCAATTTTTTGTATTCATTATTTCGTTTCTTTCATCTACAAGTTAGGAATATTAAAAAAAAATTACAATTGTTCCAATAACTCTCAAGGATCTTTGAATTGGAATGTTTCTATCGGTATCATTAATTTATTCAAGACTTGGATATTTGTGAATTTGTAAAGTGACTCTATTTCTAATATACGGGCCTTGGGCAAAATATTAGGCGCATTTTGATTTTATAAAAAATCTGCGGGTTACAGCCCATAATTATAACGCTGACTTTTGTGACCTGTACATTTATTTTATCTGCAATTAGTCACACAATATATTGTTGCACTAACGGTAGTTCGACAATGTATAACATTTTTATCTCAAATGAAAAACATAGCTCAATTGACTGTATGACTGCGCGAAACGTTGTCATTTAATTTCGATAAGAAAAGTTTATACGCTTGAATTGAACTGAAAATTAAATTTGAATGTTAATTTAGTGTTTTTCAATGGATTTATACCGTTTCTTCTCGGGTGAGGACCTAAATCGGTTCCTAATCGATCGGTCAAGGCCTTCGGGTGCCGGTCAACCCGTTAGAGACAGGACGTGAGCCTCGGCCTCCCAATGTGCTTTTTGAGCCGTCGGACGAGAACCCGATTCACCGATGTTCCCAGAAATTTATTTCCGACCCACAACAGCAAAAAAACAACAACTTTTGGACTCACGGCGTTTATTATCAACTGATGAGAAATTACTCCTATATTCGATAGACACAATCGTAGCGTATTAACATCGCGCGTCCCAAGCCACCACTCACTCACTTTTACAATTCTACAAACTATCGTTTCTTGGAGACTTTACTTCTAAGATATTCACCTCCTTTTGTCTATACTAACCTGTTCGGTCACACGTTGCGCTGGGGCCTCCACAGCGATGCGTCAATTCTTCTTCTGGTTGGAGCATGCGGCGATGTATCGTTGCTGGCTTCTTCGAGCCGTGGTTTACCAATCCAATCGTAATGCAGGAATCTATGCGGCTGACCTCGAAGATATCCCAATCAAACAGGAAACCGCTTCCAAAGTGCGATTTCGTTTTTATTCTCCTGCCCAAAACCGCTTGGCTCGTTCTCGCAACCAGCGGCGAACGAGACTCTTTGTCTGTAGTCGAGAGCCTCGGGCGAAGGAGTGGGAACTCGAGCTCGGGTTTTTCATACGTATCGCCTTCCGCAAGCGAGCGTGTGTGCTATGCGATGGATCGTGAGCTGGGTTTTTGAGAGCGCTGGTTGGCTGAGAGCTGGTTTAAATACGGGGAGAGTGGTTTTGATACGGGGTTTCAGGTGAAAAGCCCGAGCGTTGTGTTTGAATAGAGATGAATACAGTTTTAGCAAGATCAAAAACCAACGGTTTTGAACGAAAGTATCGTGAAACAAACCACATGGCAATCGTGGCATAGCAATCTGCGCGATCGGAGGGCGATGAGATGATTACTTTTGCTTGAGAGGTTTTCTGACGGGCTTTGGGTCTTCAGAGCGTGTAGATGCAGGCTGATGAATTTTTGCTTAAAACGCTTTGTCGTGGCGGCTCGTGAATTTGGCTTGAGATGCTGCTTCATAATTGCCGGTGGGAAGATGAATGAAAGGAGAAGACAGATTGATGGGAAGATGTTGTTGTCTGTAAATAGCAATAACACGTGGATGCAGTTGTGACGCCGACACGTATCGAATGCAGAGACGGCGAGTGTTTTGTATGTAATCTATGATTTGCAGAAGATGAATGAAAGGAAAGACAGATTGACGGAGATATGTTGCTATCTGTAAATTGCAATACCTTCTTGTACATCAAAATTGTTTACTTATGAAGATTCAAAGACCGCGATTCATTAAAATATTTTTTTTATTAATGGAAAAATGTACATGTGCATCAAATTGTCAATTACAATTTTAATACTCCTTTAGCCATATTCGCAGATGTTGACGAATGCGATCACCAAAAACGATATCAGAATTGTAAGCACAACAATTTTCAATATAGTAGAAAAAGATGATATGTGGTATTTGTATGATTTTTTAAGTGGTTTATCGCAAACGTCTTTACCGCTAGCAAACACACAATCTGAAGATAGACGTAAATGTTCTGCTTCAACATCAGATGGTGAAGTGAAGGCACTCATTATCAGTGAGCAGAAGAAGCACTTAACGTAGTGCTTCAAGTTGGTGTATACGAAACCACTTTTTACAAATTATTGTACCTTCCTTTCCTCAAGATCCAGATTCTTAAATTTCGTTAAACGGTCGTATTCGTCCCCTAAGTTCAACATATTGACGGAAAGTCCAAGTGCTACAGAACATCTTTTATTTCAATCCAGAAATTATGAGATGATGGAAATCCAAGCCATTTTACAAACACGCAATTTTCCTTACGATGCACAATCCTCTCCACAAGATAAACATCAAGGTACTTGTCCTTTGTAAATTCTGTCTCATAAAAACCTCCTTTGATGATATCACCTTGATAATCTTAGAGCAAGCATGTGTATGGTATTATTTTCCTTACTTCCTTCTCATTAAATATCTCTGTTGACCAGTTCGAAATGTAACCGTTTTGAAAGACATGTTTATGCTTGCTTACGCGAACATGTTTCTTGATTTTATATTTAAAATTGGAAGTGGCTTTTAGCTTCCTACATACTTTTGACAGTAGATTAACCTCATTTGATGAATTAACGCGAACAGCATATAGATGGTGCGAGAGTCTAGAGAGTCCGATTAAATCTCTCGACAATTGATACTTTTATTGCACTGCACTGCATTACGCACTCATATAAACCACAGTTATAACAACACGTCGACGTTTGAAGTTTTTTCGCGCGGGTCTATGAAGTTTATCTACAATTTGTCGTTTACTCAGCTTAAAAAATGTGTAAATAAAAAATCTGTAATAGCTTTTGTAAGAAGTTCTTCTTTTCCAAACACAAAAACACACTTTAAACACTTTTTTACAATGATGGTCTGGTTGTTGGAAGACGAAATTTTTAGAAAATCTTCTAAAAAACGGTGCGATGATACGAACGCAAGTGAAGGAAATTATTTGGTGCAATGCTGAAAAGAATGCAATACCAACACATATGCCTTATAAGAGTATAGAATATATGGGCTTTATTCGTAAGGGATATCAAAACAGTACGAATCAATCAATGCTAATGAAATTGAACGAAATAATGTTAAATGCATTTTTAAGACAAGTGTGTGAGTTGTTTACAAAAAGGTCCCTTGAAGGCCAACAAACATATGCTGCATGTTCTTAAAAATGCAAGTTTGTGTATAAGAAAGGCTTCAGTGAAAACAGCCTATCCTGAATTAATCAAAGTTCTTTGTGAAATAAAATGCAACACATTGAAGTGTAACCATACATTTTACCAATATAACTAAAAAGTGTACATTTAAAAATGACAGATTCTTTAATTAAGAAATATGCATAAGAAAAGCAGTCTTAATAAAATGCTTATTTATATCCAGAAATATATGAACACTCAAAGGAGTCAATGGTGAGTTCTAGTACACAGAATTTGCTTGACAAAAACATGAATAAGATCAATCAGTAAATGAAACGACACCACTCAAGCACAAACTACTACGTCATGCTTCAAAGAGGCGTTTATCAGCAAGTAGAGTAACGAAAAGTCTTCAACCAGCTTCCAAAATAAGAAGAAGTGTAGCCGATTCATATGATGCGTCTGGCAAAGACTATAGGATAATAGCCGTTGATGATGGGATTACACAGTATACAGTTCCAACAGATATGAGTATTAATGAACTGGATGATGTCCTCAATGACTTGATGACATTGTCGGTCTGTTTAATCATGCGTTCCTTAAAATACCCGTTGACAAACGAGATCTGGGATTGATTACCAATTAAGAATTCGTTTGATAAATTGAAGATTCTGGATAATCAAAAACAACTAGGAAAATCCGTTCATGATTTGGAGAATAGAGCACGACGTGAAGTAGAAAAGAAAAAGCTTGTGGGATCTACCAAAACCACTTTAATACACATTTATGCAGACATTATCAAACCAAGAATAACGGGCAAGAAGTTTCTAAGGAATCTCCAAATAATACTATCCAACACTTATGACAATGTGATCAGATTTCATCACATGGAGAACTGTCCGGTAGACAGAACCTTTATGGAAAGCATCTCCGTCAAGATTACAGGCCATCATGGGGAACTGGATAATTTCGAACCACGCTTTACACCCACGTACTTATATATTGCAACATTTTAAAGGATAACAAGAAACTATAAAGTTACACTCATAGAATATATCTGAATAGTATTGATACGAGACGAAAGCGACATTTTCTGACAAGGCAATGAATACTCTTTATACACGGTATTATCTAACTCAAAGTAGAGGACAACTTTCAGATATTGGAGAGTTGTATTGATCACCACATGTGTATCAGCACGGAAAAGAAATCGGTAGTTTCTTAAGTGGTTTGATTCGTTACCTGGAACCACAGCGGCGCATACAGAGAAATCATAATTAAAAGAAGCTGGGAATAAGCCCATCAGGCAGGTGTTAAAGGAGCAAGGGAAATTAGCAATGAATGAATTTGCCCAAAAAGGAATAAATAAGCTATGTGACAAAACGCCAGGTGGCGGAAATCAAACAACTATAAAAAGAGCCAACCCCTTCAAAGGCTTACATATAAGACCGTCGCTTAAGCGTGAAAAGCATTTTCGCAACGCGAAAATTATCATCAGCTAAAAATAAGAAAACCATAACAAGTAAAATTATTAAAAAACCTAAACACTAAAAACGCGTGTTGGATATATTGGACAAATAACATGACACTTCATAAAGAGTGCTTGAAGTCTGAATTTGATTTATTCACCACAACGCCAGTTCAAATTAATATTCTTAAAGCAGAGGAAGTATTATACAAGCCAATAGCGTCATTGAATAATTCTTCAGTTTTATTGTTTGTATCCCTTGGTCATGGAGATACATATTGGGATTTATCCAGGGTTTACTTACACCTCAAAGTGCAGCTAGTAAAGCTCAAGAATGTTGAAGAAGAGATTTTTAAAGGAAGTGAGACAATCAAGAGGGCTGATGGAACTTATGTCCAAGCTGATCCAATAGGTGTTGTCTACAATCTGATGCATTCACTCTTTAGACAATGCACGGTCAGATTAAATGGTAAAAATATTTCACAGACCGACAATAACTATCATTATCGTGCATATATTGAGAATTTTTTGGATTGCGAAAAAGATGCTCCTTCAACTCATCTCGAATCTGTTTGCTGGTATTCGGACCAGAATGAAATGGAGATGACTGAAAATAAATCAACTATTGGTGAGGGTCCAAGTGAATTAAATGAAGATTATATTAAATGATCTGCACTGTCGAAAAAAGCAATGCGGTTGAGCTAATGGGGAGAATTCACTGCGACTTGCAGATAAACTGTTGTTAAATGAGGTTGACTTGCGCTTAATACTCTCTTTGGAAAAACAAAAATTTTATGTGTATTACTCCATTACTACCTCCATTCGACAGGGTAGTTTGCACGAAAATTTTATTTCAATAAAAGAAATTAAAAGATTTTAATAGAAGTCTAAAGTAATAGGAATAGGGTAGTAGTCCATTTATTGAAGTAATTTAACAATTAAGATACCAACACTAAACAAAAATCAGAACTTTTCCTTTTCCTTGTAAGAAAACATTATGAAAAAATAATTCGTATCTTCTGCATCTGATTCCTGCTGCTTCACTTCTGTGAAGGAAAAAAATACAATGAAAACATAATTAATTTTGATATTTTTGTGTTTCTAACCCTTTTTTAGGATCTGAAATCAAGTCTCTCCAAATCTAAATTTTTATTTGATATAATTTTATTCTGAATTAAGAACTTTAATTGTTAATTTCTTATGGCTTTTACGTTCCATGCTATATTACCTTTTGTATTAACCCATTTAGTGTTTACTTTTCCTTCAGCTACTTAAAGTTTAAATAATTTCCATGAGTCTCTGCTTTGGGATTCCTTTTTCGTGATTGTTCCCTAAATCTGAGATTTTTTAGAATACTGTCTTGGTTATAGGCAAAATTCTTTAACTTATAACGTTTCTGTGTTTTTCCCTGCAGCCAAATTGTAATAGGGTAAAAGGTTTTTCCTCGTCACTTCTTTAATAGCTTTGTCTATAGAAATAGGTTCCTGACACGCTCCATTCAATGCTTAGTATTCTGCTTGACAAGTTGATACAGAAATATGCTTTTGTTAATGACTCTTCTAAGCTATAGCGTCACCAAATAGAATTATCACATAACCGCTTGTAGAAGCTGAGTCATTTCAATCTCTGAAACTAGCATCTGTTGTAGTTTCTAGTGATTTGGCCTTGAATGTTCAACCAAGCGAGCTAGTGCCTCCCAGATATCTAAATACTCTTTTAACATCTTCCCAGTCTTTAAAAGATGAATTTACTTATTTTCTAGACAAAATCTTTACTGCATGACTTATATCTGGCACTTGTGGCTCTTGTTTTCGAAAAATATTCTAGATTTTTCTTGATTTTTCTTTTCTCTACCTGACTAGTTTCAGTTGGCGAATTCTGAAGTTTACAAACAACCATATTGAATTGTTCTAAAACTCTCTCATTATTTTGTGACTGATCTATTTTAACTATTTGTTTATCTTTATCTCATTTAATTTGCATACCTAGAAATAATTTTGGTTTTCCCAGATCTTCCATGCCAAAAATTATCTTTAATTTGTTTTAAATCTGCTTTTTCGTGTCACATTTTTTCCAACTAGCATGTCGTCCACATCAAGAACTACGAAAACTCAATTTCCTTCTTTTCTCTACGTATATAAACATGGCTCATGCATATCTTTTCCTAAACCTAATTAAAGGACTTCTGAAGGAAATCTTTCATTCCACGTCTTTAATACATTTAAATTTATAGGCAGTTTACACACCTTTGTTTTCCTGATTTCTAAGTAATTTTTTAAACCTTCAGGTCTTTCCATGAAAATGTTATTTTCTAGAGTTCCATTAAGAAATGCAAATTTTACATCCATATGAAACCATTCTAGGTTATATTTATTTACAATTGCTAAAATGGCTTCAATTAAAGGGAGTCTAGAAACTAATACGTAGGTGTCTCTGAGTTCATATTCCCTTTTTTTTTTCTTTAAAGCCTCTTATGACTAATCCGGCTTTAACCGTATTCTGGCATCTTTCTCCAGTTTTTTTTTTTGGTGAATACTTATCTGGAGTCTACAATATTTGCTTCCTGCTTCCCTTTCTTATCTAGAAGTCTATCAATGATTTTTCATACCTCATTTTCTCCCATAGATTCAAGTTTTTCTTCGATGGTCCTTTTCTATTCTGCTGAATTCTAGAAAAGTAGGGCTTCTTTAACTGATGTTGGATCTTTATTGATGGTAGCTAATAAAGGGAATTTCAATTCACCTTCTTTGAAATTATTACTAACCTGATCTGAATAAGCATCTCTACAGATAACTTTGTTTTTATATAAACTTTCTGTTATGAAATAGTCAAAACTAGTGAATCTGTATTTCGAGCATAAATTGTGAAATATCTGCCTTCTTTGTCTTTTTGCATGGGTTCGTTTCGAACTAACACTGGCGAATCTTTTACCGAACTCTCTTCAGCTATTCTATTCTTTGATTTGCTAACTTCGGGCTTCTCTATTTGATATTTTCTATTTCTTTTCTTGACTCTGATTGATATTCCGCTTCGCTTTTTTCAAATAATATTAACTCTTCATTTTTTATTCTATTGATAGAATCTACAATGTTTTCGATATGCATGGATTTTTACTAATCTTTATTAACCAGTGCTGGAATCTCATATATGTGGAGCACAGAAATTTTCATGATGGGTGAGGGAGGGGGGCAGAGTACATAACCAACGTAAGTCTAACATACTGAAATAGATTTAATAGCTCTTGCAGCGAATTTACTCTATGAAATAGATTTTCTCACATACGCAATGCATCTAAATCTTTTGATTTTAATTAAATGTAATTTTAAATTTTACCCAAACATCTTGGAAGGAGTTCTAAAATCTTTTGATTTATGAGGGGTTCTAGTATATACTTTTACATTAGTAGAAACGAGTTATGTATCCATCAGCATTAGCTTCTTCTGGCATAGATACTATTTTAGCTGACGCAACAAAGTATCTTAAAGAAAACTCCAGACAAGACCAAAAGGGTGAATCCGACACCTGCACAAGTGCAGACACTAGGTCAGCACTTTATGTTAATAAAATGATTGACACATGATCTTCTCGCCCCAGTTCCCGTCGCATCGCTCACGCCGTCTACTTGTGTAATCGCTTAGATCCCAATAAAAGTTTGTCGAGATTAAATAGCGATTTTTAATTTTGATTCCCATCGGCTACGTTTTAGCTGATTCCTTTTAATTTTTCGCCCCCGTTCGAGGCACACCCATAACTGGTGCAGTCGGTAAACCAGGTTAGAAAATCGCGAAGATACTAACCAATAAAAAAAGCGTTTAAACTTAAAATTGTGCTAATAAAGTGTTCAAAAACCGTGATCCGCGAACGGAAACTGTGCTAAATAATATAGCCCCTCCCGATACAAGAAAGTTCCTGTCGCCGAATTGGAGGCAGTTGAACGGAGTATTGAAGGGAGTTTAATAAAATAATAATCAAAATAATAATAAAAGTGAAAGTGAATGAGCAGAAGGGCTGCAGAAAGGAAAACCAATTGCGACAAAGGTAGAAGTTTTTACTTACATCTAGAAATGAAAGCAGAGCTTGAGAGGCTACAACAGCAAGTACGTGAACGAGACGAACAGATCGAACAGCTATCAAGAGCGTTCGAGCAACTGAGGGAAGAACATCAAGTCCAACGACCACAATGACATAGAATCCAGCAAGAAGCAGGAATGTCAACGGACAGAGTGCTCAAAGAATTGCGACACACTAGCACATTCACCGGCAAAGGGGATGTGTCAATCAACTCTTTTGTAACTAGCACGGAGTACTACCTGAATAGTATCGACGATCCGGGACTTAGGAGCCTGGCAACGAGAGTTATTTTTTACGAAAAACTGCAAGGAGATGCGAAACAGGCCGTCATCGATGTACAAGACACGGGAAATTGGGAAGCCATGAAAGAGAATTTGAAGTTACGCTACAGACCAGACATCGAGCCGTACGAAATCTACAGACAAATAAATAATTTGAGAGCGAATACAGTCAGTGATTTAGCTTTAGAAGTGTTTAAATTAAAAGTAAAGGCAAACGAATTGAAATTGTATTTTAAAAATGATAATTGTATCGACCTAACGAATGTAGAATCAGTTCTGGTGAATACAGTGAAAGAAATGACACAAGGTGTCTTGTTAGAAAAAATTTATGACGAAAAGAATTTGGAAAAAATATTAGATATCATGCAAAAAAGGAAATTCGAAAATTATTGTATTAAAAAAGAATATAAAGAACTAGATAAAGATCGTCAAGAAGTGAAAATTTTTCCAAGAAATATAAATTCCAATAATAGTAGAAGTTATGATAACTATCAGGGGTCAAGACGTTTTTACCAACGACAGACGCAACCAATGACGAAATATTTGCAAAAGAATACTAGAATTAACCCTCACGATCCTAATTACATAGAGGCCTTCGAGAAGCTTAAAACCCTCATTTGTTCGCAAGCAATATTAAGATTCCCCGATTTTAACAAAACGTTTCACCTTACTACGGATGCATCCAATTATTCAATGTGTTTCGTCTTGTCTCAAGATGGACATCCTATCTGCTTCGCATCAAGAACGCAGAATTCTCACGAAAGGAATTACGCAGCAACTGATAAAGAATTCCTTGCCATCATATGGTCTGTGAATTATTTTAGACCATATCTGCATGGGAAGAAATTCAAAATTTATACGGACCATCAACCCATAAAATATTTGCATGCTAAGTATAGGGGCAATAATTTGTCACCACGTCACCAAAGATTGCTCTTGAAACTAGGAAGTACCAGTTCGAAATCGAATATTTAAAAGGTCGCGAGAATAAAGTTGCAGATTTTTTGAATAGGATTAAAAAAACGGAAGAGACGAAATCAACCAAAGCTACCAGTACTGCGAATACGTATTCAGATTTAGTAATGTTGTTCAATGTTGAAGATGACGAGGTAACTATGGCCACGATTCACTCTGCTAACGAGGAACTCCTGGACCATATCCCGATCAAAGAGGAGATTGTTAATAGATTTGGATTTTCAAAATTTAAATGATATATTGCGAATTACATTAAAAAAGGTATGACGGGTATCTACTCAGCGCTCTCAGATAACAAATATAATATCGTGCAAGAAAAACTCAGACAAATGTTTTCAAATGACAAGCAAATAAAATTCATTAGATGCTTCTTCCGCGCACAGGATATAAAAACTGAAACAGAGGCTATAAAACAGATTTCATTATACCACGTTAAGGAAAGTATGCATTCGGGCATCCAAGAGACTTTCAATGCCATTAGAAATAAAAATTTATTTTCCAAAACTGTTAGAAATCATCCAGATAGTAATCAATAATTGCGAAGTTTGCCAAGAAACCAAGTACGATCGCAACCCAATCAAGCCTCAATACCGATATTCTGAAACCCCAACGGATCTAAATCAAATAATCCATATAGATATACATTTCATTATGAAATATGCCTTCATGACAATCATAGAGCAGTTTTCAAAATTCCCATTTGCATGTTATCTTCCGGACAGAAACCATCCAACCATAATACAAAAAATTAGAGGAACATTTCACAAAGACAGATAAGCCATTCAAAATTGTCGCAGGGAACGAGCTCAATGCATTACAAATAAAAGATTTTCTACGGTCGAAAGAAGTTACTTTACATATAACCAAGCCATACAGGGTTAGCAGATATTGAAAGATTGCACAATAGCATAGCCGAAAAATTTAGAATATTGACATTAAACAAAACAAAATTTTCCCCGAAAAGAGCCGTACAGCAAGCGATAGGAATATATAACGAAAGATTTCATTCAACGATCAAATGCACTCGAAAGGCCATACAAACCCCTGCGGTAGATTTTGATAAAGTAAGACGGAATCTAAAAGAAGTAAAAGAGAAAAACTTGCTAAAACAGAACGCCAAAAGGGAAGATTACAATGAAGCACGAACAACGGGATTCATTAAAAACTACAAAGCAGTGATGCATAAAGAGAAACCAAAATTTAGAAAATCTAAATTAAATAACATTCATCTCGTAAATATAAAACGAAAACCGAGATTTTCCGATCAGGATGAACATTTTATACCTTTTACAGAGAAGAAGGAATCACTGTTAAGAAAAGCTATAAGAGAAGGTCCTCCAGATGAAATTTTAATTTCAAAATTTAATTTGGATATAACGAGAAAAGACATTGATTCGTTAATCGGAAGTAGTTGGCTTAATGACAACGTCATTAACTTTTATATGAATTTAATAGTTCACGAAGTAAGCTGGAAACAGATTTATCTATTCATGCTATGAATACTTTCTTCGTTCAACAACTTATACGGAATGGATATAATGGAGTCAGAAAATGGACCCGGACGACAAACATATTTTCTTTCAATAAAATTCTGATCGCCGTTATCATACATAACGCACATTGGTGCTTAGCGGTTATCAATCTGGAAAATAAAAGAATTGAATACTACGATTCCAGGGGAACACCAAATACAAAGTTATTAGAGGTATTACGGAAATATCTGGAAGAAGAATCAATTGACAAACGTAACGAACCGCTTGATACATCAGATTTCATTATAGAAAACATGAACGATATACCACAGCAAAAGAACAACGATGATTGCGGAGTGTTCACATGCATGTTTGCGGAGTGCATCGCAAGGAATAGCGAAATTACATTTTCACAAAGAAATATGGAATATTTCCGACAGAGAATGAAACTAGAGATTATTCAAGGGAAATTGTTTTTTGAATAATATAGGAATAATTAGAAATAAACTAGTTATTATAAGAAGAAGAACGAGAGCCTAATTAGTACTCTTTCCTCTATAAATAGATTTTTTTTACCAACACTCTATAAACATTCACAGATTTTCACAGTTGTATTATCACTCTTGTTAATGTCGACAACAGTTACGGGACAACTAAACGTATACGAAATACAAGAACAAACAGGATTTGCAGAAATGTATCTGAATCAAATAGACATCGTCAGTAAAACAGACCTTATAGTTCACATCGTTGACATACAAGAAATTTTGAATTTGATCAACAATTTTTCGAGGAATATAGATAGTTTAGACGGACAACATAAAAATTTGTTACAAAGGGAGCTGATACATTTGACGTACAAAGTAAGGGCAATGACGAGACCACAAAGACGAACAAGACGAGGCCTAATAAATCTGGTGGGCAACACACATAAATGGTTATTTGGGACAATGGACGACCAAGACCGACAAGACATTGACAATCACCTAAAAACAGTAGACACTAACATTCACAACACAATTACGACCTTGAACCAGCAAGTTATCATTAACAATCACTTCAATGAAACATTTAAACAGCTTAAAGCAATTGTAGAAAAGGATAGAGCCCTTATCATGAACAAAATGAATAACATTGATAGCATAGTAATCAACAATAGTCTATATTACGATCAATTCTTTAAAATCCAACTTTTAAAAAGCAAAATCGAACATATCCAAGACAACATAGTTTCAGCAAAATATGGTACTATACATCCTAATACTTTAACAGACGATGAAATCCACGCATATAATTTAGATTTAACTAAATTGGAAGATGTAAAGCTACGAATGTTAGAATATAAAAAAGATTTACTGATATTTGCCATTAAAGTACCTAAAGCATTTGTCACAGCTAAACTTAAGCTTTTAATACCAATACCAAACAAAAATTATAAAGAGATTGATTCACCAACTGACATTGTCTTTGAATACGAGAAACAAATGTATAAATATGAAAAAACGAAATATTTGAATGAATTATCACTAAGTAAAAATTGTATACACCGTAAAAATTGTAAATTAATAACGAAAAATAACACAGAAGTAATTGAAATAGACCCAGAAACAATTATTATCAAAAATGTTGAAAATCTAAAAATAAATCAAAATTGCGACGAAAGAAAGCTGAAGTTGGGCCAAAATTCACTTATTCATTTCAATAACTTCACTATTCAAGCTGACGAACTTGTTTATGACAATGAAAATAACATTAAGGAAATCAAAGAACTAAAATATCATAAAAGTGTGTCATATGGATTTTACATGGTAGTGATTGTTATACTTACCCTTTTTATTATACGACTTGTAATATATTTCAGAAAACAAAATGTTAAAATTGAAATTGGCAACAGGATTCAGGAGAATTCATCTTGTAAGGGGGGAAAAGTTATGTATCCATCAGCTTTAGCTTCTTCTGGCATAGATACTATTTTAGCTGACGCAACAAAGTATCTTAAAGAAAACTCCAGACAAGACCAAAAGGGTGAGTCCGACACCTGCACAAGTGCAGACACTAGGTCAGCACTTTATGTTAATAAAATGATTGACACATGATCTTCTCGCCCCAGTTCCCGACGCATCGCTCACGCCGTCTACTTGTGTAATCGCTTAGATTCGAATAAAATTTTGTCGAGATTAAATAGCGTTTTTTAATTTTGATTCCCATCGGCTACGTTTTAGCTGATTCCTTTTAATTTTTCGCCCCCGCTCGAGGTACACCCATAACTAGCGTTCGAAGCTAAAATCTACGGAGTGGGGGGTAAACCTGAGAAAAAAAATCATTATCTATTTTTTCTCCATTCCATAAATATTCCTTAGCATTGTCTGCTCTTATATAACAGACGTTTATATTCTCACCTAACATATTTCTAGTAGTTTGTAAATCTTTGTCCAAACAACACGCGAACGACACGTGCCTGAGATTTCTTTTTAATTGCGTAAATTTTGGCAAATCTGGAAAAATCATCTATAAAAGTGATGACATATTTATTTTTACCAGGGAATGAGAGTGGTTGAATAGGCCCCATTAGGTAAGTGTAAATTCTTTGCAATGGCTTGTCTGCCTTATTTCTAACTTCTGTAAATGGTTGTTTTTCCGTTTTCACCACAATACAAACTTCACAATCTTTTATTGGTTAATTGAATTATGTATATAAATATCAACTCAGTACATTCTTTCTGAACTTTCCTAAAATAATTTAATGAGGCATGAACTAACCTAATATGCCATAATATTTCCTCTGATAATTAATTTATTTTCGTTTCAGTATTCATTTTGGGATTCTGATACAAGTTTTCTGGTAAAGCATTTGGATTTATATTGTTTAAATCTAGCTTTCTGTTTATGTCTAGTAGAGATAAATCTGAATCTGAAAAGTTTTTTACGTGCTCTGTTACGTCCTGTGTGAGTTTTCTTTCTTTCTCTCTCCCAAGCTCAGACGAATGCCACTCTGAACCTTTGAAAGTCCTTTCTCCCTCCAAAATTTTTTGAGAGAGTTCTTGCACATTTATCTGGAATTGTTCCAAGAACTCCTCTAGGGTAACTATTTGGAATATACACGAATATTGGTTATATGATAAATCTGAATTGGTATCATTTGTATTTTGAGCCAAAAATTCTAATATTCAGTTGGGTTTCATATATATTCCTGTAAGGTACTCTTGCTTGATATCTTTAGCATATATTTTCAACACTTCCTTATCTCCATATATACTCAAACCCATCTATGCAAATCTTCTCAGAGGTAGTAAATTATTTGCAATATATTTTGATAGTATCACATTTGTGAGTTCAATTAAATCGTTGGATTCTGAATTTGATTTTAAGAATAGGTTCCCTTTTCCCTCTATAAGTGGATAGTTAGCGCTTTTATATTTTTGTTTGGACTTTTAATTACTTAATTGTGACACTTTTCAAAATTAAATAATAGCAAACTTTTTTTAATAATATGTCCCGTTGCGCTTGAGTCTGCTATAAAATAATTTTCTTATAATTTTTGAAACAAAAATTATCATTTGCTATGTTTGCTGCGGGACTCAGTGTTTATTTCCATATGGTGTCTGAGATTTTCTTTTTGATTTGTTGTCATCTTCTCCTCCTTATTTCCAAAAATTGATCTATCCTTCTTAAATCTAGTCTTATTATAAGTGTTGCCAGACTTAGTAAACTTGGATCTTGTTTGGGGTCGTAGTCTGAACTTTGTTTGCATTGAAATTTGGAAAAAAGCTAGATTTTGCTGCATTAGCTCCAATATTTCCTTATTTCTGAGTTTTCTAATTTTGTATTTCTCTGCTTCAGTCTGAAATAAACAGTTTTAAAATTGTTGCAAGATCATTTCTCGGTTAATTGATTGTTTGAAAAAGATATCAGCCTGCCTAGTTTCAGGTTTCACCATTAACACCGCAGTGTAGAAGGCTGATCTTATTTCCACCTTTTAAGCTTTAGTCTTTACACAATTTTCATTCTGTTTTACTATCTCGTCAAATCTATGAATAATTTCTTTTGATTTTTCTTTCTTGGTATAAACGTTGTCCTGCAGAGGTAATTGCTATGTCTGATTCAACTTTTCTCTGCTCTTTTAATCTTTGAATGATCAGCCTCGGATCAGCGATGTGGGTTATTTTGAGATGATAATATAAATTCAAACGATTAAACAAAATATCTCTCAAAACACCTTCTCGAGCTCGTTTAACTTCTGCAGAAAAATCATCACTGATCCAGGCTGACGAATCATTAGTATTTAATTCAGATTAAAATAAATCAAACCATAAATCGAAGTTAGTGTTGTTATAAAGTTTATGATCTCTGCTATTTCAACTTTTGTTAAATTACTTTTGTCTATAGGTTTTTCCGCCTTATAAGTGTTTCATTCAATATCAAATTTTTATTTGTGTGGTTATAAATATTTTGAGTTCATTTGTTTGATTATTTTTCTGATTTTCAATCCGACTGTTAGTCTGATTTTCGGTATCTTTATTCCGATTATCAGTCCGACTATCCCGCTGATTGTAGTCTGATTTGTAGTGTCTAAAGGTGGATCTGAGAAGGTTAAGTTACCAAGTGGAGTTGTTTCCTTATCTTTTTGCAAGGTCAACTTCTGAAACCTGACTATATTGCTTAAAATTATTTTAGCATTTTCCATTATTTTATAAGGAGCTTCTGGTGATATAAGTTGAAGCAGACTAGTTTGTTCTAATTTTTCCATTTTTTTATATTCTGCCTCCCATTGTTGTATTAATGATGTTGAATCATTTTATTTTGATCCTGACGCTTTTGATCTTGTAATTTTGTAACTGTGTAATTCGAAATTTCATTTGTAAATATTTACTAAAAATCATTTCTTCAATATGTACATAAATTTTCCACTTGTGTATATACGCAAATAAAAAATTTAAATTTGGAAATATTTGTAAAAATAATAATTTTGCGTTTTATTTTCTATTTGAATTTTAAATTTTTTGTGCCTTTTCTATGCAAAAAATTGACTAATGGATCCATCTGAATCCAACTATTCATGTGTCTGATAGTTATTTACAAATATTACACGTTCAAAATAATACAATATTCAAGTATACACGCTCAGACAATAAGTACACGTGAGAATTTTCGCTATGTCTTGACTTTTTTGCAAGTTTTCTAAACTCATATGATGCGTAATGAAGGCTAATTCTTCAATCTTCTCACCATCGGCCTTTTTTCCAGCACTTTTTTATAGCACTCTTAAATCAAGGAATTATCAAATATTTATACTCTGAAATTTTGCTGAGAAAAATTTTTTCAAGATATTTTCAATCGAACCTCTATATGAAAATTTCATGAAAAATAAATGGCAAGCTTTGCACACTCCAATAATAGTATACGAAACTTAATTCAAATTCGCACAGACAAAACATCCTGTGGACCAAATTCAATATCGGAGATAAGCCGATCGTGGGAAGCTGAAGTCAGCATAACAAAGACTTGGTATTAATGCAGCATTGGCATCTTTTAGTATATAAGAACGAACTCGCATCCTGAGCGAGGTACTTGTAGTTCAGTGTCATTTCGGTTTGGTCGTAGTTAATAAACGTCATTTAAATAGATACTTTTGTGTGTTATTTTTCAAGTTCCGCGTAAGGAACTATGTAATTTTTTTGGAGCTAGGAACCCCCCCCCCCAACATAACTGGCGCAGTCGTTATTCTAAAAAGGGAGGAAATCTCTCATTTAGAACGAACCAATACGTAACGCGGCTTCACTAAGTACATTTGTACAAGAAGCAGATTTATCGAAAATACCGGTACGGAAAGAATCGGATATAAATTGATAAATCGCGAAATAAATATAAAACTTATAAAAATCATTAACGAAGTGTTAATCGTTAATGGTATCTAACAGGAGATCAAAAGCCTTTACGATCTCGCAAGTTCCTTGAGAGGCTGCAAGAGATCCTGTTTTAAAAAACTAAATAACAAAACAAAAGTGAAAGGTGAAAACTGTTGCATCCCAGTAAAAGGAACCAGACACCATAATGGCTGAGCAAAACGACCAACAAATACCTGAACCAGTAGTCCCCTTGGAAATGAGCTTCGAAGACCTTCTAAAAGAAGCAAGACGACTACCGATCTACACAGGGAACAATAAGGAGTACGCACTGAACGCTTGAATGGACGAAGCGAAGATCATCCTGAATTTGTCGCAACCAGGAGATCAAACGACGTACCTTTTCCGGCTCATCGTAAACAAGCTTCAAGGACCAGCGCGAAACACCATCCAAAAGATTCCTGAACCAACCTGGCAAAATGTAAGGGCGATTCTCACATCAACCTACGGAGTCAACGAATCAAACAACTCAATAGTAAATAAAATTCACGGGGTGAGTCCTAGTAGTAGGAATATTGATGACATTTTTTTTGGTTAGAACCTCCTAGTCTAGTCAACAACATTGTTTTCTAGCTTTGTGCTTTTTGGTTAGCAACTTACTAACACTATTGATGCACATTAATAGGAGTTCTTAGCTTCCAGGTTATGCTGGTTCATCGTTAATTTAATGGAAAGTGTGGTTTCCAATGATAAACTTAAAACTTAGCAACGTAGCTATATACGAACCCATTGACGGTCGTTATAATTCGCAGATGTAAATTATAAAAATGGTTGAAATATAACGAAGCTTATTCCACCAACAAGCTAACCGTGGTAGTGCTGTTTCGTGACGGATGGCTTATGACAGCACCTGATGAGGATGCCATCCGACACGCCGAAACCACACTTTCCATTAAATTAACGATGAACCAGCATAACCTGCAAGCTAAGAACTCCCATTAATGTGCATCAATAGTGTTAGTAAGTTACTAACCAAAGAGCACAAAGCTAGAAAACAATGTTGTTGACTAGACTAGGAGGTTCTAACCAATGATAAACTAAAATACTAAGTTCCTACAAGACCCCCAACGTGCCCTTCATAGTGAGTTTAATCCAGTGCGAAACGAAAACTTGGTGCTTAACAAGTTTAAGTCCTTACTACTTGAATATAAAGTATTCCTTCTCGAAACGCGAAATGTTGTAACTTTGGATGAGGCATATAATCTGTTGTCAGAAATACAGCAAAATACTAATTGTGACGCTTATCATAGCGAAAAACATCAAAATAATAATAGAATTAATTTCAGAAATAATAACCAATATAATAGCAGACACATTAATTATCGTCAGTTAAACAATAATCCAAACAATCACAATGGGAGACCATTTAACAGAAGCACATTCGGATATAACAATTTCAGAAATAATAACCAAAATAATCGTAATAGGCCCCCGTTCAATAATAACCAAAATTACCACCGCTATAGAGAACAAAACCGAGCAGAACCAATGCAGGTAGATAATTCAAATATTTATCGCCAAAACCGCAACTATCCAAAACCTGAGCCCATGGATACAAATTTTTCCATGCCAGCCTCGAGAACCCTTTACCTATAGTTGATATGACCATAGAAAACGAAAAGTCCCTGTCTTAATAGATACAGGCGCCTCAACGTCCAGCTTAGATTTACACAGCTTTCCAAACATACAGAGGATTAAACTAGACAATCCAATTCCAATTAACGACCTTGGTGGAACTTCTTTTGTTAAACGGAAACTTAAAACTGGAATGCTTACCGATTTTGGACTCCCAAATTCCCACAAAGTTATTTGGATTTTAATGTTCCCAAAAACAATTTAAAGCTATCATAGGTCAAAATATACTCTACCTATTAAACGCAAAGCTAAACTTAGGAGACGGTAATATGGAAATTAACAACAAAATAATTAGCTTCAATTATGCTATACCAAAAGAAATAAACTTCCAAAACGAACTAACGAGTAACAACCAAACAATGTCAAAACTATACGAAGAAAGTAGAGCCCTACAAAAACTCTTAAAAGAATTTGAAGACATATTTTATAAAGAAAAAACTAATTTAACATGTACAAGTCAAACTAAACATCAAATTGTTACAGAATCAAACAGACCTCTATATTCTAAAATATATCGGTTCCCCCAAATCCGTGAACAGGAAGTAGAAGTTCAAATGCAGGATATGCTAGAGCAAAATATAATAAGGCACTCGATGTCTCCATATTATGCCCCTATTTGGGTTGTTCCAAAGAAAATGGATAACTCTGGTAAAACAAAGTGGAGAATCGTCATCGACTATCGTAAACTAAACGAAGAAACGATAGAAGACAAGTATCCAATACCAAATATTGAAAGCATCTTCGATAAATTAGGAAAGGCCCAGTATTTCACTACCCTCGATTTAGCGAAAGGATTTCATCAAATTGAAATTGAAGAGCACGACCGTCACAAAACGGCTTTTTCCACACCCCAATGACACTACAAATTCAATCGTATGCCCTTCGGTTTGAAAAATGCTCCAGCTACCTTTCAGCGGATGATGAATGAAATTCTCCGAGAACACATTAACAAAATTGCTATCGTTTACCTTGAATACATTCTTATATTCGCTACTTCACTGCAGGAAATGCTCGTCAATATAACAAAAATATTCCAAGCCCTACGTAAGTGCAAACTAAAAGTGCAAATCGATAAATGCAAGTTTTTCACTAAACATACAGAATACCTGGGACATATATTTTCCATCGATGGGATAAAACCAAACCCTGACAAAATCGAAGCGATGAAAAACCTTAAAGTCCCCGACACTACAAAAACAAATTAAATCATTTTTAGGAATCACTGGATATTACCGTAAATTTTTCCAAAATTACGCAAAAATCGCATCACCTCTAACTGATGCATTAAAAAAGGAAAGAAAAATAGACATAGACGACCCGAAATTCGTTTCTGCTTTTGAAAAGTTAAAGCAACTTATAACTAACTACCCAGTATTGCGTTACCCGGAATTCAAACAAAAGTTTGTATTAACAACGGATGCCTCTAAAAAAGCAATAGGCGCAGTCCTCTCACAACAAGGACATTCAGTGTCCTTCGCTAGTAGAACCTTGAATGAACACGAACGGAACTACTCAACGATAGAAAAGGAACTACTTGCTATCGTATGGGCAACGCAGTATTTTAGACCATACCTTTTTGGAACCAAGTTCGACATCAAAAATATCACAGACCTCTTGTCTGGATTAACAGTTTAAAAGAACCAAACACTAAGCTACATAGGTGGAAGATTAAGTTGAACGAGTATAATTTCAACATAGAATATGTCAAAGGTAAGGATAACAAAGTTGCTGATTTCCTCCGCAGAATTAACATTGACCAACAGGAAATTAATATATCCATCGAAGACAATGCAGACAACGAAAACCTAAGTGACAGAGCAACAATCCATTCAGGAGATGAAGATCACCTTGACTTCATACCCATTACGAAAGGAGTTGTTAACATCTATAAAACGCAAATACTAATTGTAGAAAGAAAGCAGAAAGAACTTAAAATGATAAATAAAAAACGAAAAATATACATAGATAAAAGAGATATTAGAGAAGAACATATTTTGAAAGACATATTGAGACGATATTTAACTGACAAAGGCAAAATCTGAATCTACTGTGAACTAAGTGATACCGAATGGAATAAAATACAGCTCACAATTATGAGTTTATATTCTAATAATCGAAACATGAGATTCATAAAATGCACAAGCCATGCAAAGGATCTACTAGATGAAGATCAATGTTTTACAAAAATAAAAGAAATACATGGAGGTAGTAACCACAGACGAATTCTAGAGAACTATGAGGAAATAAAAAACTTATACTATTTCCAAGACATGAGAACAATGGTCGCTAAGTATATTAACAATTGCGAAGTATGTAGTCTTGCCAAATACGATAGAAAACCCGTAAAATCGGAGTTTCTCTTATCAGAAACACCCGAGAACATTAGTAAATTAGTTCATGTAGACATATTTATGATTGAAAAAAAACAGTTCTTTACGGCAATAGACAAATTCTCGAAACATTTATACGCCAAGGAAACCTTGGATAAAAATGCAATAACATTCTTAAAGCTGATTAGAGAATACAACGCAATTATGGGAAAACCGAAGAAAATCATCGCAGACAACGAGTTTAACACGGTAAATGTTAGAGACTTCCTTAGAAGAGAAAAAGTCGAAATGCACTTCATATCACCTAAATCTCATACCGGAAACGCCGACATGAATCGCTGTCACAGCACACTGCTGGAACAGATAAGAAACCTTACACTTACTGAACCAGATCTTAACATCGAAGAAAAAGTTCTCAAAGCTACGGAATACTATAATAACACAATACATACTAGCATAGAATGCAAACCATTTGAAGTTCAACTAGGAAATATAGACAGGAAAAAAAATATAAGTCACTAAAAGCGAAGAAAGCTAAATGGATCGAATACCATAATAAAAACCGCGAAAAACCGTCGGATATTCCTAAAATTAAAGTATTTATAACAAATTATATTAATGAACGACATAAAGAACGACCTAAATACCGTAAAGTAGAAATAACGAAAGACACAAATAACGATATTATCTTAGTAAAAAACAACAAATCTAGAAACAAAATACATCCTGATAGAATAAAAAGAATAAAGAAATATACCACAGAACCAAAAGTTGTTGAAAAACTAACCATATCAGAGTCAGACAAATCCTTCATCAAAAACATAACATCGGAAGGATCCCCAAACGAAACCATTATATCAAAATTTGGCCTAAGCATAACCAGAGGAGATATAAAAAGGATTGACCAAAATGAATGGCTAGACGATCAAACTATTAATTTTTATATGAACCTAATAAAATAACGTAACAACCAAGACATCACAAATAAACTACCAAAAATATACACTTTCGATACATTTTTCACTATACGACTACTCCTATCAGGATACCAAGCAGTCTACCGATAGACGCGTAGATTGAACATATTCTCGTATGACATAATACTAGTTCCAGTGCATATGAATGAAACACAATGGTGCATAGCAATTATAAACCTTTTGGAAAAAACTATCAATTACTATGATTCATTTGGAAAACCAAACACACCCCTTTTAAACGCTTTAGCCGAATATTTAGAAAAAGAAGCGGAATCCAAGGAAATACGTAATTTCGATATAAAAATGTTCACCAAAACAAACATGGAAAATATCCCAAAACAAACGAACTCCTACGATTGTGGCGTATTTAGCTGCATACCAGCCGAATATACTGCAAGAAATCATCCATTGGATTTTACCCAAAAAGATATGCCATATTTTCGTCAGAAAATAATTCTAGAATTAGCTAAAGGAAAATTAACAACGTAACCACAACAAAAATAATAATATCTATTAAACTAAACGCTCTAATTAACTAGAAACTCAATCTAAATTGCAGATTGCTCACCACCAAAATAGGAAACATCCGAATTCAAAATCTGTCACAATTTTCTTCCTGCTACAACTTAGCCAAGCTGAAATAACAATTAATAAAGTTAGCGCAGAATCTGGAATCATACTCATAAAAAAGGATTCAGTCAGACTAATAAAGGATTACCATAGAATATAACATCAAATAGACTTAAAACTATACGACAAGGCACTAGAACAAATAACTAAAGAGGCAGAACCTGACTCTTACACCATAGAAACAATGAAAACTATAAAAGGAAAACTAAAGTTGCTTCATTTTGATACCGAAGCAAGTAAGAAAATCTCAATGGACATAAAAAATCACTCAAATAAAAACAAATTTGCAAAAATATCACGAGGACAACGAAAAATTAAACGTGGACTAATCGATCCAGTAGGCAAAGTATACAAATGGTTATTCGGATTAGTAGACAATGATGACTATCAAGAAATATTAGAACATTTAAATATCATAGACCAAAACAACCATGTAGTAATAGAATCTATGAACAAACAAATGCAATTTAATAATATTTTTCAAAATAATCTCAATAAAATATTAAATAATATTAACCAAACTAATGAACAATTTAAACAAATGGCGGATAATTTCACAAATAACACAAAACACATAAATAAAATCCTAACCACCATGCAGTTAAATCACAACCTAGAGCTAATAAAAAACGAGCTAGAAAAAATTATTGACAACACAAATTCTGCAAAAATAGGTATTACGACAAGATTCTTACTTACACACGACGAAATAGATTCCCATAACCTTTCAACCCACGAACCTAGAGAAATAACTATGAACGTTTTATTTAAGGATGGAATCATAATTTTTCATCAACATTCCTATACTAACACCACCATAATTATCATATCACCTAAACAGGATACCAAATAACAAATCAGAAACTTTAAATATTTGAATAAAAGAAGTAGTATTATATAATGGAAAATATTACGAAGTAGAAAAACAAACAAAATTATTAAAAAATACGCTATCATGTAAGAACAAGAATTGTATCATTAAAATAAATAACAAAACTAGTATAGACGAAATAGAAAAAGGACTATTATTACTAATAAATGGTGAAGAAAAAATAAAACAAAATTGTAATGAAAAAACTTACCAACTACAAGGTACATACATAATAAGGTTTAAAAATTGAAAAGTTGAAATAAATGGAAAACTGTTTACAAAGCAAATAAAAGAATTTCAACAAATATTTGCGCTAGAACCAATAAAGAATATTACAGAATACAATTATGAAATAAATACCGAGGACTTAAAACTAGAAAATATAAAAAATCTCGAAAAGATTGAAGAAATACAGTACATTCACCAGAGAAATATAATTACAACGGGATCAACCTTAATGATAATAATAATCATACTCACCCCCACTTTCATTCTACATCTTTACTGTAAAGAACATAAATCCTTCAAAATTAACATTAAGGAAAATATAACGAAAGAAATGATTGGATTACCTGTCATAAAACCAGTTGAGGACAACTTTGAACTTAAGGAGGGAGGAGTTACACATAGTAAAAATACCCTAATTACCACTAAATTCTCTAAGTCTTTATCCGAAGCATAAGATACAATGTTGTACAAGATACAATGTTGCACAAGATACAATGTCGCCTAAACGAAACTTAATTCAAATTCGCACAGACAAAACATCCTGTGGACCAAATTCAATATCGGAGATAAGCCGATCGTGGGAAGCTGAAGTCAGCATAACAAAGACTTGGTATTAATGCAGCATTGGCATCTTTTTAGTATATAAGAACGAACTCACATCCTGAGCGAGGTACTTGTAGTTCAGTGTCATTTCGGTTTGGTCGTGGTTAATAAACGTCATTTAAATAGATACTTTTGTGTGTTATTTTTCAAGTTCCGCGTAAGGAACTATTTAATTTTTTTGGAGCTAGGAAATAGCCTCAACATAACTCGCCTTCTTTGAGCTCAGAAACCACGAACACAATGATGATTCCCTCAAAGAGTCGATCGCACACGCACACTACACCTGACTGCAATTGACAGGCCACTTGACTCATGGACAAATGCATCCATATATGACGTAAGCTCATTGTAGAGCGTCTATGCAATTTTAGAAATATACCTTACCATGGATTCATTCTACTAGCGCGCCGGTGTCTTTTTATAAATTATGAATCAATTTGTTATTTCTCCAAAACAATTAAAAACATGCACATGTACACATTGCACATTTTTCTGGTAAATTAATACGCATGTACACACTCGAGTCATATAGAGAAACCATCGTACATAACCAAACACGCATATTCATGTACGCAGATCTGTTAGTTAACGTGACCGCAATCACAGTGCGCGTGTCTGACTTTGCATTTCTCTATATCTATATTTATAACACTGACAATATCTCAGAATTCAAGTTCGGTTTCATATAAGACGCTATGCCGGCTCCGATATGATTGCGTTTTGTTATATTTTTTCCTTTTTCTAAATTTACTAAAAAAACAATGTATTTTGCAATTATACAGGCCTTTTCTCATTCACTCATACACACTATAGATATAGTTTTTTTTTAATTTTTTTTATTTAGTTATGTGCGAACTTAATCTAAAACTTATTGAGCCACTGGATTTAGGGTCTTATTATTTTACATTTTTTTAAGTCAAATAACAACGCAAGCAATTGATTTAGAGGCACTATTCTACAGTTTTTTTGTTGGAAATTCACTGGTCAATATATATTTTAAGAAAAGTTCGAGTCACAGCAAATCAAAAAAATATTGCTTCTCGTTGTGCAAGAAAGACTAAAACTTTTTGCAAAGCATGGCTACGAACCATTACCTATTAGATGATCGCACGTCTTACAACTGAACGCAAGCGAGCTCGTATGCGTACACAGCACCAAGCACATATAGAAAAGGAACCAGCACCCTCCCGTTCTCTGTCAAATTACTCCATCAGAAGTAAAATCCTACACCACAGTATAGGTAAGACCCAGTATGCATCCTAAGCCTTCAAACACGAAATTTCCTTCCAAGAAATGGCGCCATGTGCCTGCAAAAATTAACAAATCCCAAGCACTGCCAGATTTGCAGATGATAAAGCACTTTCGCGGACTTTATCTTTCACTTAAACACATGAGACATTTTTTCAGTCATTTTGCCTTTTTCTCTAAATCAATTTGTCAAAAGCAAATGAAATTTGTGTCAGCGAAGACGTAGCGAAGTTGTAATTTAATGAACCGAAGTTCCTAACGGCGTTTTTCACGCCTAGCATGATACGTGCATATACGAGTTCTGGCAGTGCGCCGACCAGAAGATAGCTGCCATTTTGTCATAAATGGCAGCAGCAAACATATGGTAATTGACAACAAACATGTGATAAATGAAAACAAACATGTGACTTTGTCTCGTAGAACCGCGGGCCGTACTTGATAGTGTGCCTTTATATGAAACATTACATACTGGGTCTACCTATACTGTGACCTACACGCTACAAGCTATACTTTCACTTGATAATGTGATTATAGGACAATTAGCGAATCTGTTGGTTTTCTTCATGGTTGAAAATGATTCCTATACAGACAAGTGCACAAAGAATCCATAAAGTCTTAAACTTAACAGCATCGCGATTTCAACTTATCGGTAACTGGCGTACAAGTTCCAAATCAGCCTATAGAACTCGACTTTTCTAATCAAAACCCTATCAGCACTAGATACTTCCTTACCCTTTGCAAGAGTACTGATCTCTATCGAAATAAATGATATTCCGATAAAGATCATCTGATATCCAAACATTTTTTCGAAGATGTCTGCTTTCTGTTAGCATTTGACTTGACTGCAGGAAATATATGAATCGGGATGTGAGAATTTGTGAAACTACGGCGTGATAAGGATTGAGGGGAGATTCAAAGAAGCTTTGAAGAAAAGTGTTACTTGTATTTGGATTACACTACACTTGTATCATTTACCCGGAATATAATGGATGTATTGAAATTGACAAGAATGGAAATGTATTTACAAGTTTTAAAAAAGCTGTATGAATCTACCCAAAATATAAACCAGATTTAGCAAGTATTTGTTCAAGTATATAGCAGGAAACATGGCACATTGTCTAGTAATTGTTGAGTATCTCTCAGAAAGTCACCTAACCTTTTTAAGCAAGTATCACTGGCGTGGTTTACCTCACAGAACAAACTTTACTGGAAAGAAACTAAGTATATCTAGGAGAGTAGAGTAGAAAATCACTTTAACAATTCTCAAAATCCAACGTCAGACAGTTTATGAACAAAAGATAACGGTTTTCAACTACTTGCGGGTAATATTGCCGTGTATACCTTTATTCATGCTGCAGCGGCAATAGCCTTCGAAAACTTCTAAAGCATGTTTACTATATATACTTCGAATTAAACGATGATGAAACTGTGATGTATACCGGAAAATATACAAAACTGATTTACTTCAAAACGCTGCTGGTTACTGCATTTAATCCTCCAGAAGATAGATTTGAGGTATAAAAACAGAGATTTAACAGCTTAAGGTGCTAGTTCTGATTCAATTGTGTGAAATGACGAAGCGGACGTTGCGTTTTCGGCTCTTTGTGTTCGATTCTTTTTTCTAAAATTCCCTATTTGGTCGTCGCGAATCCTGTTCCCGTTTCTGGATTCGCGGACGAAGCAGTCCAAGCGCATAAACTCGTGGCGCCCTTTTTACAAAATATCCCCACACCCCTCAACGTGGGTTAAAGCCGGGTGGGATTGCCCAGCCCGTAACCAGGATCGGTGCAGTGGCACATGTTGCCATAATTACAGTTGTAACATTTGGCGCCCAACGTGAGGCCGTTAATAAAAAAACCGAACTTTGGAAATTGGGTATGGCAGCGTTCGAACGGCGCATACGTTCGATAGATTCAGTGGGTGTTTCCGGTATAAAAGTGGCCGTATTGAAAATGCTGACGCGTGCTCGACACTACAAACGTGTGAAATCGCTGGAGTGTGAGATCGCGGGTGTGAGGTAGCGTAGACGAAATAATATAATTAGCAATAATCAAATAAAGAAGGAAGTAATCATCCTGTTTACTTGTGTTTTTCTCTTTCTCCTCGTACTGTCCTCTCTCTTGTCAAATTCAACACGGCAAAGTCCACCAAAGCCCTGGTTGACTCTGGTTAATAAGGAGGAGCTGCCAAAAGAACTTGAAGTACGCAACATGCCTACAGGTACCATCGAGGCCATGCGGAAGGAGCTCCGGGAGACGCTGCGGGCGGAAGCATCACTGGAAAAAATACTATGAGTCCTCCACTACCCGTTCACCTACAATCAAAACCTGTAGACTGTCACGGCAAAGGTGTAGAAGTCCCCCGAATTTTTAAAGGCTCAGGCTTTGTCGGAGTTCGGGCTGCGGTGAATCCGCAACTTGCTTCGGGTAACGAGCGCAGAGGATTCCGCCGTCGAAGCACTGCTACGAGACCTGGTGCAGGCTATGGGCTATTGTGGTAGCGGCAGAAGAGAGAGAAGAAGGTGACGATACCGTATCAGCAACCGAAAATTCAAAATACTTAAAACCGTCAAGAAAACAAGTCTCGGAGATGCCAGCCTTTTCGACAGCCAGGAATCCCTTGACTGCTGCAACCAAAATTTTGGAAGTAACCAAATGGAACATTAAATTCTCGGGTGAGGGCTCGGGTTCTGTTGGCGCCTTCTTAGAAAGGATGGAGGAGCGCCGAGAAGCTCGAGGTATGTCAAAGGCCCACCTGTTCGCTCGGCCATCGACCTATTTTGATGGAAAGGCCTAATCTGGTTTCGAGTCAATTGAGGGACCTTTGAAACATGCAATAAAAATGGTGGAATATAAACTCCCAACTACGATGATCGACTATGGGAGGAGATTTGCCATTAGACACAAGGCAATGGTGAGTCGATTGGAGTACGAGTAATAGAATGGGGTTATTTGGAAGGTTTTACACCAGGTGCGACAAGAAAGAGAAGCTCAAAATTCTCCGTAAAAATATAGCCGCCTTCTTCCAGACTCAAATGGGTCTTGTGCCGCTGAGGACGATAACCGAGCTTGTCACGCTAGGGAAAAAACTCGAATCCACCAGAGTGGCGGTGTAGGCTTTTGTAACACCACCCACCCGGAGGGCGTCTAGTCTTCTTCAGCCTGACTTGGCGTATGTGGACACCCGAGAGCTGACCGTCACCGCAGTAGCGCGGGAAGCGAGCGTAACCAAATCCTGGAATTGCCAAGGTACTGGCCACTGATCTCGGCAATGCCATGAAGCACGGAGTTGCTTTGGGTGTGGACGACCGGCCACAGTCAAGGCCAGATGTCCAACCTGTTCCCCTGCAACATATCGAAATACACCCGGTTCTCACCCAGACAACCGGAACACAGAACCGAAGGGGCCGGGACACGATCGTCGTGCTCAGGGCACGATCGTGCAAGACCAGGAGTAATTGCGAGAAATGCAAGGTAAGTTCCCGCAGGCCCAAGCCATCGGAAACTGGTGAAGGAGCATGGGAAGAACTGAGGTCCCTAGGGGTTGAACTCAGAAGCTTGGATCATCAAGGCATCCGAATGGCCAACGACCTCGCGTGTATCATGAGGGAAGCTGTTTGGGTGCCAATCAAAGTTGGTGGTGGTACCCAGTGGATGGAATTATTGGTTGTGCCGTCCCTCAAGAGGAAAACAATACTTGAGGTGAATTTTCTGCGCCGTTTTGAGGTCTTATTGGACGTTCGAGGAGGATCATGGGAATTACTAAGCTCACTGGAATTTGGCTTCACCGAGCAATTACTACCGCGCTTTCAGCTCTCGACTCACGAGAAGGCGATCTTGGAGAAGACCCTGGATAGAGATAAAGTAAAAGTAACGCTATTATCCGGTGTACCTGCCGTTTCAAAACACATTGTCTCTGAGCTGGAGGAAATGCTTCAGCTGGGTGTAATAGAGCCCTCGTTTAGTGCTTGGCCGGTCCTTTTAGAAGAAGGATGGGAGCTATCGTTTCTGCGTCGATTTCCGAAAATTGAACAAGATGTCGGAACGAGATGAATATCCACTTAACTACGTGGCAGTCACCCTGGATAAATTGCGTGACGCGAGGTATTTGTCGTCTTTGAACATTTAGTCGCCGTATTGGCAGTTCCACATGGCGGAAGCGTCGCGCCAATATGTAGCGTTCCCGTTACCAAGACGGGGCTGTACCAATTTCATAGAATGCCATTTTGGTTGCAAAATGCACCTCCAATATGACATCGACTGATTGACAGAGTGTTTGGACCTGAGCTCGAGCCGTATTCACTTACCTGGACAACATAATGGTTGTCACCAAAGACTTGCGGAAGTACGTGGAAGTAGTTTCAGAAGTATTTCGCAGGCTACGGGAAACGGGGTTGTGCTATGCAAAAGAAAAATGCGCATTCTGTCGACACCAACTTAAGTATGAAGGTAACATATTGGATGAGAAGTGCTGAATGTAGATCCGGGTAAAATGGAGTGCCTGTTTTGAATTCCTCGCCCTACAAACGTGAAAGGAGTTCGGCATTTCTTATGAATGTTGTTGTGGTATCGGGCGTGGGCACGGTGCTTAGCCAGTCTCACCCTGTTGTTGTGAAGTTGATCAGCTATTGTGGCCAGTAGCTAACTGCGTTTTCAAAAGTTGTGGTCGGGGAGGAACTGGAGGAGGCACAACTGGCCTTTGGTATACCTGGGAACAGTCACATAGCTGAACAAGTACCTTGCAAAAAGAGAATCCGGCGGTGTCGACCAGCAGATGTTTAGTACTCGGCCAAAGCAGCTAGCAGAATTGTGTCAAGCCAGTGCAAAGGAGGAGGGGTACTGACCGATCCTCAGAACAACATCCTTTCAACAGGATGCTGAGGCAAAGGGATGAAGATAAACAGGGTCTATCATATATTCTTTGGTGTCATTTTGCCTTTTTCTCTAAATCAATTTGTCAAAAGCAAATGAAATTTGTGTCAGCGAAGACGTAGCGAAGTTGTAATTTAATGAACCGAAGTTCCTAACGGCGTTTTTCACGCCTAGCATGATACGTGCATATACGAGTTCTGGCAGTGCGCCGACCAGAAGATAGCTGCCATTTTGTCATAAATGGCAGCAGCAAACATATGGTAATTGACAACAAACATGTGATAAATGAAAACAAACATGTGACTTTGTCTCGTAGAACCGCGGGCCGTACTTGATAGTGTGCCTTTATATGAAACATTACATACTGGGTCTACCTATACTGTGACCTACACGCTACAAGCTATACTTTCACTTGATAATGTGATTATAGGACAATTAGCGAATCTGTTGGTTTTCTTCATGGTTGAAAATGATTCCTATACAGACAAGTGCACAAAGAATCCATAAAGTCTTAAACTTAACAGCATCGCGATTTCAACTTATCGGTAACTGGCGTACAAGTTCCAAATCAGCCTATAGAACTCGACTTTTCTAATCAAAACCCTATCAGCACTAGATACTTCCTTACCCTTTGCAAGAGTACTGATCTCTATCGAAATAAATGATATTCCGATAAAGATCATCTGATATCCAAACATTTTTTCGAAGATGTCTGCTTTCTGTTAGCATTTGACTTGACTGCAGGAAATATATGAATCGGGATGTGAGAATTTGTGAAACTACGGCGTGATAAGGATTGAGGGGAGATTCAAAGAAGCTTTGAAGAAAAGTGTTACTTGTATTTGGATTACACTACACTTGTATCATTTACCCGGAATATAATGGATGTATTGAAATTGACAAGAATGGAAATGTATTTACAAATTTTAAAAAAGCTGTATGAATCTACCCAAAATATAAACCAGATTTAGCAAGTATTTGTTCAAGTATATAGCAGGAAACATGGCACATTGTCTAGTAATTGTTGAGTATCTCTCAGAAAGTCACCTAACCTTTTTAAGCAAGTATCACTGGCGTGGTTTACCTCACAGAACAAACTTTACTGGAAAGAAACTAAGTATATCTAGGAGAGTAGAGTAGAAAATCACTTTAACAATTCTCAAAATCCAACGTCAGACAGTTTATGAACAAAAGATAACGGTTTTCAACTACTTGCGGGTAATATTGCCGTGTATACCTTTATTCATGCTGCAGCGGCAATAGCCTTCGAAAACTTCTAAAGCATGTTTACTATATATACTTCGAATTAAACGATGATGAAACTGTGATGTATACCGGAAAATACACAAAACTGATTTACTTCAAAACGCTGCTGGTTACTGCATTTAATCCTCCAGAAGATAGATTTGAGGTATAAAAACAGAGATTTAACAGCTTAAGGTGCTAGTTCTGATTCAATTGTGTGAAATGACGAAGCGGACGTTGCGTTTTCGGCTCTTTGTGTTCGATTCTTTTTTCTAAAATTCCCTATTTGGTCGTCGCGAATCCTGTTCCCGTTTCTGGATTCGCGGACGAAGCAGTCCAAGCGCATAAACTCGTGGCGCCCTTTTTACAAAATATCCCCACACCCCTCAACGTGGGTTAAAGCCGGGTGGGATTGCCCAGCCCGTAACCAGGATCGGTGCAGTGGCACATGTTGCCATAATTACAGTTGTAACATTTGGCGCCCAACGTGAGGCCGTTGATAAAAAAAACCGAACTTTGGAAATTGGGTATGGCAGCGTTCGAACGGCGCATACGTTCGATAGATTCAGTGGGTGTTTCCGGTATAAAAGTGGCCGTATTGAAAATGCTGACGCGTGCTCGACACTACAAACGTGTGAAATCGCTGGAGTGTGAGATCGCGGGTGTGAGGTAGCGTAGACGAAATAATATAATTAGCAATAATCAAATAAAGAAGGAAGTAATCATCCTGTTTACTTGTGTTTTTCTCTTTCTCCTCGTACTGTCCTCTCTCTTGTCAAATTCAACACGGCAAAGTCCACCAAAGCCCTGGTTGACTCTGGTTAATAAGGAGGAGCTGCCAAAAGAACTTGAAGTACGCAACATGCCTACAGGTACCATCGAGGCCATGCGGAAGGAGCTCCGGGAGACGCTGCGGGCGGAAGCATCACTGGAAAAAATACTATGAGTCCTCCACTACCCGTTCACCTACAATCAAAACCTGTAGACTGTCACGGCAAAGGTGTAGAAGTCCCCCGAATTTTTAAAGGCTCAGGCTTTGTCGGAGTTCGGGCTGCGGTGAATCCGCAACTTGCTTCGGGTAACGAGCGCAGAGGATTCCGCCGTCGAAGCACTGCTACGGGACCTGGTGCAGGCTATGGGCTATTGTGGTAGCGGCAGAAGAGAGAGAAGAAGGTGACGATACCGTATCAGCAACCGAAAATTCAAAATACTTAAAACCGTCAAGAAAACAAGTCTCGGAGATGCCAGCCTTTTCGACAGCCAGGAATCCCTTGACTGCTGCAACCAAAATTTTGGAAGTAACCAAATGGAACATTAAATTCTCGGGTGAGGGCTCGGGTTCTGTTGGCGCCTTCTTAGAAAGGATGGAGGAGCGCCGAGAAGCTCGAGGTATGTCAAAGGCCCACCTGTTCGCTCGGCCATCGACCTATTTTGATGGAAAGGCCTAATCTGGTTTCGAGTCAATTGAGGGACCTTTGAAACATGCAATAAAAATGGTGGAATATAAACTCCCAACTACGATGATCGACTATGGGAGGAGATTTGCCGTTAGACACAAGGCAATGGTGAGTCGATTGGAGTACGAGTAATAGAATGGGGTTATTTGGAAGGTTTTACACCAGGTGCGACAAGAAAGAGAAGCTCAAAATTCTCCGTAAAAATATAGCCGCCTTCTTCCAGACTCAAATGGGTCTTGTGCCGCTGAGGACGATAACCGAGCTTGTCACGCTAGGGAAAAAACTCGAATCCACCAGAGTGGTGGTGTAGGCTTTTGTAACACCACCCACCCGGAGGGCGTCTAGTCTTCTTCAGCCTGACTTGGCGTATGTGGACACCCGAGAGCTGACCGTCACCGCAGTAGCGCGGGAAGCGAGCGTAACCAAATCCTGGAATTGCCAAGGTACTGGCCACTGATCTCGGCAATGCCATGAAGCACGGAGTTGCTTTGGGTGTGGACGACCGGCCACAGTCAAGGCCAGATGTCCAACCTGTTCCCCTGCAACATATCGAAATACACCCGGTTCTCACCCAGACAACCGGAACACAGAACCGAAGGGGCCGGGACACGATCGTCGTGCTCAGGGCACGATCGTGCAAGACCAGGAGTAATTGCGAGAAATGCAAGGTAAGTTCCCGCAGGCCCAAGCCATCGGAAACTGGTGAAGGAGCATGGGAAGAACTGAGGTCCCTAGGGGTTGAACTCAGAAGCTTGGATCATCAAGGCATCCGAATGGCCAACGACCTCGCGTGTATCATGAGGGAAGCTGTTTGGGTGCCAATCAAAGTTGGTGGTGGTACCCAGTGGATGGAATTATTGGTTGTGCCGTCCCTCAAGAGGAAAACAATACTTGAGGTGAATTTTCTGCGCCGTTTTGAGGTCTTATTGGACGTTCGAGGAGGATCATGGGAATTACTAAGCTCACTGGAATTTGGCTTCACCGAGCAATTACTACCGCGCTTTCAGCTCTCGACTCACGAGAAGGCGATCTTGGAGAAGACCCTGGATAGAGATAAAGTAAAAGTAACGCTATTATCCGGTGTACCTGCCGTTTCAAAACACATTGTCTCTGAGCTGGAGGAAATGCTTCAGCTGGGTGTAATAGAGCCCTCGTTTAGTGCTTGGCCGGTCCTTTTAGAAGAAGGATGGGAGCTATCGTTTCTGCGTCGATTTCCGAAAATTGAACAAGATGTCGGAACGAGATGAATATCCACTTAACTACGTGGCAGTCACCCTGGATAAATTGCGTGACGCGAGGTATTTGTCGTCTTTGAACATTTAGTCGGCGTATTGGCAGTTCCACATGGCGGAAGCGTCGCGCCAATATGTAGCGTTCCCGTTACCAAGACGGGGCTGTACCAATTTCATAGAATGCCATTTTGGTTGCAAAATGCACCTCCAATATGACATCGACTGATTGACAGAGTGTTTGGACCTGAGCTCGAGCCGTATTCACTTACCTGGACAACATAATGGTTGTCACCAAAGACTTGCAGAAGTACGTGGAAGTAGTTTCAGAAGTATTTCGCAGGCTACGGGAAACGGGGTTGTGCTATTCAAAAGAAAAATGCGCATTCTGTCGACACCAACTTAAGTATGAAGGTAACATATTGGATGAGAAGTGCTGAATGTAGATCCGGGTAAAATGGAGTGCCTGTTTTGAATTCCTCGCCCTACAAACGTGAAAGGAGTTCGGCATTTCTTATGAATGTTGTTGTGGTATCGGGCGTGGGCACGGTGCTTAGCCAGTCTCACCCTGTTGTTGTGAAGTTGATCAGCTATTGTGGCCAGTAGCTAACTGCGTTTTCAAAAGTTGTGGTCGGGGAGGAACTGGAGGAGGCACAACTGGCCTTTGGTATACCTGGGAACAGTCACATAGCTGAACAAGTACCTTGCAAAAAGAGAATCCGGCGGTGTCGACCAGCAGATGTTTAGTACTCGGCCAAAGCAGCTAGCAGAATTGTGTCAAGCCAGTGCAAAGGAGGAGGGGTACTGACCGATCCTCAGAACAACATCCTTTCAACAGGATGCTGAGGCAAAGGGATGAAGATAAACAGGGTCTATCATATATTCTTTGGTGTAGAGGATGATAACCCTAAATACGGCGATCGATCCGGAGCTTTGCATTGGGGCTCAATCGAAGGAGTAGTGCATGCACTTCCCGGAAACCTTACCAGGAGTGTACTGGTTCCAAGGGGTAATCGGGGCTCCAGGGAATTGTTTCTGTCGGTTTTGGTTGAGGAGCCTGTGGAAGCTGAAACTTGGTGACTGCGGTTGACACCCAAAGCGGGTGAAATCATTATTAATACAGTTTGAGACTGGTAGCTATTTGGCAACTCGTTTTTATCTATCAACAGGGAAGCTGCTTCCCAAAGAGCGGCGAGGATGCTGATAGGTCCGATCCTAACCAAGGATTATGACGGAGTCCATGCAAGCTCCCGATAATATTCTGGTATCCATACTCCGAAAAGCAGTGCTCATAGCCATAAGGCTATGGGTTACTGACTAGTATGTTTATGGGAGCCTTGGTACGAGTCTATCGTTACCCGTAGCCTGAGAAGCTCGTGATGTTAACGAAGATCATGTCAGGTCACCACGTTAAAAAACTAGGAACGCATTCTGTGGCCGGTCGCTAAGCAAGACGGAAACGAATTACTCCACCACCAAAAAACGGTATCTGGCGGTTCTGTGGGCGGTGCAAAAATTGCGCCCTTACGTAGAAGGTACGCGTTTCACCTTGGTAACCAACCACCACTCACTCGGGTGGCTGAACAATTTGAAAGATCCAACAGGCTGCCTGGCAAGATGGGCAGTTCAGCTGCAACAATATGACTTTGACATCTTGCATTGGAAAGGCAAAGAGCATCTGGTGCTCAATGCGCTGTCTCGATCTGTCCCAGCGGTAGCCTCGGAAGCAATTGGAGAAGGGTAGTGATACCAACGGATGAAAAACAGGGTCACGGAAAACCCTGGGGGGACGACAGATTGTAAGAGGGGGACTCTACAAGCACATGCCCGGACGATACCCGGAGTTGGAAATTCAGGTATGGAAGCGTGAACTGCCGGAAGAAAAGCGAAGTAGGGACTTATGCAGGGTCACGATGACTCAAAGGCAGGGCACATGGGTGTGAAACGAACGCTAGCGCCTGTGGCGCGGTGTTTTTTCTAGGCAGGGATGAGGTCAGACATCCGAAAACATTTCCAGAAGTGTAAAGTATGCCAGGCAGTTAAGGTTTAGCACCGGGTACCTCGACGTGCGATGGTATCCCGAACGGGACCGACCAAACATCCGTGAGAGGTAATCTGTGTTGATTTGATATGCCTTTCACCACGCTCGACACGGGGACGCAGCTATATCTTCAGCGTGGTGGACTACTACACCAAAAATGCTATGGTTTTTCCTCTTCGAACGGCCAAGGGAGCAAAAGTGGTGCGTTAGCTAGAAAATTACGTCTTCATGCTGGTTGGAGTTCCAGTGGTAGTCATATGTGACAATGAGATGCAGTTTTGCTCCAAAGCCTTCGAGAACTTGGTTGATAGGTTTCGAGCACAGGTACAATACACTGCATTTGAACACTCACAGGCCAACACAGCAGAGCGCGTTCACCAGAATTTCAAGTAGATGCTGCGTTCCGACAGTCCTCGCACAGAAGACAACGATCTCGCCCAGTGAAGTTGTACGCTTCGAGTGTACACTCATGAAGTCATGCGCGTAGCTCCGTACTGCCTCAACTTCGGAAGGGAGATGGTGGCCTTCCGCCGGGAACCCGTACCTCCAAGTGGAGACAGAGGGGAACTAGACCCTAAGGGCCGAGCCAATACGATAAACAGCGTTCGCAACGAAGTAGTTGTTCGCTTAAGCAAGGCGGAGGCATAACCGGGTGTGGAGAAGGAACTTCGTCCTTCCAGATGCGGTACAGTACTTTTCTGCAAAACTAGCAGCCAAGTATATAGGGCTTTTTGTAGTGCAGGAAAATGTATCTACGGCAACCTAACGTTTAGTGGACAAGAAGAGTAACGACTAACGCTGCGACCGAAAATGGAATTTCGACGTGAGGTAATGGAGTTTAAACTTCAACCAAAAAATTGAAGACAGTTGCAAATTGAAAGAAGGCGAAGATGAAGAAGAATTTTCTGCATTATTTGCGATTAAAGTAGCAAACAATTTAATGATGACTTAAGGATTTAACGGCAACGACCAGAAATTGATAATTCAACCCTTACTATTTTAAGTCAAACTTTAATTTAAATATCATATGGACTGGAAAAAAATATCATATTAATAACGATTTTTCTAAACAAACCATTAAAATTTAAAGAAAGCATAAAATCATTATGTGAACTTTTATGAAAATTGTACCAAGATGCACTTCATGTTCAAAAATAATAATATGATTAATGAAGTTGATATTTATTGATAAATTTATAGAATTAACAATTATTTAATTGTTAATTGGGGACGAGCACCAAAATAACACTTTAGTTAAATTAGCTATCGATCGAAATATGCAAAATATTGCATTTACATTTTGATGTTCATATATTTAACAAATAGTTTGATATCAAGTCAACACAAAATAATAGTGAAATAAGTTGACAGTACGTATTAAAACATGAAAAATCACATCCTTTCTATCAATCAATTCGAATCATTCGATAAATATCATAATTTTTATTTTAAAACGGTATCATCAATGCTTAAATCAATTCTGCAGATTAGAAATCGTCACACATTAGTTATGGAAGATAGAAACTGGCAAATAGAATCTTTGAGATATCAATATACCTTGAAACTGCGAATTTGGTTTTTCAAATCAGAATATACACCACAGAAAATCTTTTGCAAGAAACATTCCCGAAACCTACAGACAAAATTACCTGCAGAAATATATTCGAAAAACTACGCACTAGGCAAAGCAAGGTTGGATTTAATTTACCGATATCTAATGCTAGTAAATCACTAGGCAAACACGACATAAATAAGACTATAATTGAGAAAAGGTTGCTTGCACCTCACTGGGGAATAAATTTCTGCAGACTATATTTGTACGGCAGAAAATTCATTATGGTGACTGACCACAGACATTTGGTGTCATTATTTACTCACAAAAATCCGTCATCCAAATTGACGAGGATTAGATTAGACCTCTCAGATTATGATTTCGAGATTATATTCAAACAAGGAAAAAAAATTGCAAAAAAAATTTCAATTGCAAACTAAAACAAAGATATTAATGGAAAAACATGGACAGCATGATTAAAAACTATGTCAACAATTGCAAACAGTGCAAAATAAATAAACAAGTACGGAATACAATAGAACACATGTTAAAAACTGACACACCAACCACCAGTTTCGAAACAATAGCTATCGATATCGTAGGGCCATTAAGAATTTCGAACGAATCTAGATACATCTTGACGATGCAGTGTGAACTAAGTAAATTCGTGATAGCATCACCACTAGAATCCAAATACGCCAAAACAGTCGCGTACACATTAGTCAACGACCTTATATTAAAATTCGGACATTTCAAAATATTAAAATCTGACCAAGGTACGGAGTTTACGAATAGTTTAATGCAAGAAATTTGCAAATTGTTTGAAATTAAACAGATCTTTTCGACACCATATCATCATCAGACACTAGGCACGGTAGAACGCAAGCATCGAGGCTTAAATGAGTATTTTCTAGCTTTTACCGAAGATCTAAATTGGGACAAGTGGATCCCGTATTACACGTTCGCAAACAATACAACTCCACATGTTGATAATGGCTACACGCCTTATGAATTAGTACTCGGCAAATTACCATATCTACCCAACGATATAGTCAGACAGACAGACAGAGTCTACGATACAGAAAATTACGCAAACGAATTAAAAATTCGATATTCATTTGAAAACAAACGATTTAGTTCTCTTGAAAAAGGAAAATAGGAGAAAACTTGACAAACCTTATATGGGACATTTTAGAGTGATAAATACTAATAATGTAAATACGATAATAGAATTTGATGGTAAACCAAGAAAAGTCCACAACAATAATTTAAAATTGTACAAGATGACTGATTGATTTGAATAAACTATAAAATATAAATGTAAGAGACTAACTAGTAGCAATTTATAGTAAGTCAACAGTATTAAATTCATATTTTGAAATTACGTGTAAAGTAAATTAAATATCATATATAATACTAAACATAGTAACAAAATAAAAACACATGTAATGAGACTAGATATAAGCTCACTGAAATATGTTTCGAATTATATAACAAATAAAAGTAGCACACTTATCCTATCTTTTAGTGGAAAATCCCAGGTGACCAATGCACATGCAGCAAGAATAACACCGTAAATTTTTTTTCTGTTAAGTATTCTGTACTAATCACTCAATTAGTACACAACACTTCTGAGCGGTAAGGGTGTATTGTAATACAAACTACACAAGCAAACAAAACATATGACTCAAACAATATTTATACATTCCCATCTCATAACCCGGCACGAGTCAAAGCATAGTGAGTCAGGCTTTGTGGATATATCCTAAGTCCATTGTTTCGATCATAAACAATGAAATAAGAGCGACTCAGCAAAACAATTGAAGACTGACAATGTACACTGGGAATGAGCTCAGCATGGGCATGGCATAAGAATGAAAACGAATCCAGGGTTATTGGCATTTTATTGCTTACATCTGGGGTAAGGTTCTTGAAGCCAATAAACTACACTTTATTGCTTTCACTTGCATTTTGTGACCATGGGAAAATATCGAAAATAGATTTAGGTCTGGAACATGTAAATAATATTTGATTCGTTAGTAAGTTGTACATAAGGAATATTTTTGTATAAAAGAAATGGGAATCAATGAATAAAACAACATTTATACTAGAGAATTTGGACTGCTTACATCGGCATCCTCCTTTTGATTGCTCATTGCGGCGCTTGCGCTGCGTTAGAAATATAGGCAGTTCCTTTGCTTCCTATCATCTTTGGCGCTTGCGCCGATAAATAGGTAACTTTAAACATTAGTTTGAATGGCACTCCAAACTCATTTCAAGTTGCCGCTCCACCTAATTGGGTACGTTTTGAAGTGGATTTTGGAAAAATTCCATCTAAGAAGGGTGAATGTTACGTCCGTCATGCAATGTGGCCGATCCACGAAACAATAAGCAAAGCAAATAAGGAATAAGGGACTGTTTTGCTCCTGAAGACTCCTAACCACCAGGCGGGCAAACGAAACTATTGAAAATAGTATACGCGAGTCGCCACTTTACACAAGACGTATTATGAGTATTGAATTATATAGATATAGAGTACATTCATTTAGAGTAACGATAAAGCAAGTCATTAATTAATTATATTGTAAGGATATTGAATTATACGAGGGGCAGTCAAATAGAAACCTGACTTTTGTCTTTATGAGTCTCAGACTCTGCCGAGCGGTATGGTTGGGTGGGGGATCTTAAGTTGGTTTGTTAAAATATCACGAGTGAGCAATTGGTTCCTTTATCCATTGAGCAACGTATTATCATTAAATTTTTAACAAATGAAGACGTTTCACCATCGAATATTTTAGTTAGGTTGAAGGTGCAGTTTGGTGACAATACGCTTTCACGGACACAAGTGTGTGATTGGGCTTGAAAACTTAAAAATGGACGAGAAAATGTAGAAAATGAAACTCACGATCGACGCCCAAGATCATGTGTAACATGACAATATGCGGTTCAACATCCAACCGGGATTGAACGATTCACTATTAATGAAATCGCTTCAGAAGTGGGTATTAGCCATGGTAGTGCTAATTCCGTCATCACAGATTATCTTGGCTTCCAAAAAGCCTACGCCAGGTGAGTCCCAAGGCTATTGACCGAAAATCCAAAAGCGGAAAGGCTGGAAATTTCTGAGTGACTTTTAAATCGATTTCACCATGAAGGCGATAGTTTTTTGAGACAAATTGTCACGTGTGATGAGACTTTGGTGCACCATTACACCCCCGAGTCAAAATGGCTAGCAAGGAATGGTGGCGCAAAGACGAAGATTGTCCAGTGAAAGCCAAAACGCGCCTCTCAGCCGGAAAAGTCTTCGCAACTGTATTTTTTGATTACAAAGGAGTTTTACTGATCGATTTCCTGCACGAACAACGTACAATAAATGCTGTCTACTACTGTCAGCTGCAAGAGTTAACACAACCCGCCTACAGAAACAAAAGATGGAAAAATCCCATCAGAGAGGTCATTTTCTTCTATGACAATGTCCGACCTCACACAGCTGCATTGACAAAGGATAAATTAATTGAGCTGCATTGGGAGACCGTGGATCACCTACCCTTGACTTGTCCGCATGTGACTACTTTTTGTTTGGTCCCATGAAAGAAGCTTTGGGACGCGAAAAATTTGAAGCGAATGTAGAAGTTGAGGCGCGTGCGCAACTGGTTGATAACTTGACCTAAAACTTTCTATGAACAAGGAATTTTTAAGCTGCAAAAACGTTGGGAAAATATGTAGAGCGTGCAAAAGACCATGTAGAAAAAGTCTTATTTGAATATTATTACTGGTAATAAATGTGTTTAAAAAAAAGTCCGGTTTGTATTTGACTCACGTTCGTACAATTGGGGAGTAGATTCATTTAGGTTAACAATATCAAGTTATGTAAATATAGATGGGATTTATTGAGGTTAAGGATATTGAATTATATAGATATTTATTGGATAGGATAGTAGCAACAATTGTAATTCATCGCTATTCCTCTCACCATCAATGAAACCACTCAGGTTGCCGTCAGTCCAATCTTCACCCGACAAATGGCTACCATGGTTCTAGCGGCCCTCAGTCGCCAGCATCGCAATGTGTCTGCCCAAAAGCCGCTCACACACACACACATACAGCAGTATCGTATCTACCAAATTGCAACGCTGTGGCCAATCCTGAAGACCGAGCACGGAAATAGAATCGCCAGCTGACTTGCATCGGAAAACGACACAACACCAGATTAAGAAATGAAAGCTGAAATGGGTTAAGCAAACTCGGCTGCCCGTTGATCGCCGATTTAGCAAACGGGACCAGAGGATCCTATATATATTGATCTTTTAATCATCATTATTAGCATAAGTAAACAACGTTGATCTTCAAACAGGTATTGCATTTTACAGACAAAACTCGCCATAAATCTTGTAATGGCGCATGGGATGGAGAAAAAAAATTCTTCGGTTCGCTCATAAGCGGTAACCCCGCACCCCAAGCATGTCATTTCGAAAACCAGCTTACTGCGCTCGAACCAGAGAATCTGGTTCGGCAGCTACCCAACCGGTTCTTGCGAGCGAACCGTTACCGGATGGAAAGTGAAGTCGCTGGCGGTAGACAAAGGAGCCTAGTTCGTGTCGAGAATTCGCGTAGAGGTTTTTTGGAAGAGAAGCGTGGGATGAGATTGGTAGCTGAAAGCTAAAAGTGGGAATTTGTGTGGAAAACTTACTAGGTAGTTATCAAAAGGAAAAAGCACGTGTAGTGAAAGTGAATCCTACTGTGGAAATAACCTTTTTTGGGCAAGTGCTAGTACGTCTCTATTATTGCACAGATGGTATTAAAGTGTGTTGGTTATTGAATTACTCAATGCTGCGTAAATAAATTGAAGACGGAATAATGTGCGGTTCAACCAATTTGAAAACCATGTGAAGTGTTGCTCAAAAATGGTGAAATACAACGTGCACTTTTGAATATGGAAAAGAATCGGAACCTTACATTGCAATTGGATGAGAATAAGAATAAAAAGCGCAAGTGTCGTGAGTCCATGGTCCTTTCTTGAATACCTTTAGTTTCAACATGTTGGACGACTGAAAACTTATGCGGGGCAGTTTCCAAGCAAGAAATCGTTGACTTACCGAAGTTCCGTGAAAAAAACAGTTTTGTAGTGTCAAAATACGGTATAATCTAGATCTTTGTTAAGGGTTACAAAATTAACCGAATAAGCCAAACAATGTCTGAAAGCAGAGCGCGTGAGCTATGGGCTGAAGTGGGCAAGCAATTAGCACGGCACACTGACGACATACATTGAACATTAATAATTATTATTGTGTTTTGTGAATGCAAGAACCCGGGAATTTGTCGTCGGGAAGGCCATCTTGCATTTTCCAGTCCACAACGTGATTTACCTTGAATTATCTTAAATTGGATCCAGCAGTAAAGTTAGTGTAGTGTTCTTTGAAACGTTTTGGGTTATTGAAGCGAAAATCAATAACAAGTCCAATCGAAATTTTGGATTTTTTTTAATCGTAACCACTGTTGGTTGGTTAATCATAATGTTAATCTGTATAATTGTTCACTAAGAAACAGAGGAGTCGACGGATTTGTGTTAAAAGTTTTTCATACAGACTTCGTGCAGATAGGATATGTAATGTTTATATGGTAAGGAAGTAGATGAATATAAACATAAAAACAAAAACAAACAAAAATCAGTTTAACTTTAGAATGGCCTCAACATTATAATTAGCACGTGGACTGTAGACAAACTCGTTTAATATCGATTAAAATGCGAATGGATTATTCAACTTTAAAAAGATAGTCGCAACTTAAGTTATTATTGTGCGAAGGTCCGAAATAAAAATTAGTTGAGTTGAACAGTCACAATTGATTGACGGTTTACTGTGAAAAGATTTCTTATGCATCGAAAACAAGAAAATAGAAATACATATGTGTACACTTAATTCTTCCCTCACACTATAAAATCAGCCATGTATAATAAATAGAAATAAAAAAGCAAACTACGAATTCATGTAAGGCATTTGAAGAATGTGCAGAACCTGAAAATTGATTTTTTTTCTTGGAATTAAAGCTAAAGTAAGAATAATACATAACTAGAATCAAATAAGATAAGAAAGTAAAAAATTTACAAGAATATTTGCACATGTTTACGTCACAGATGATAAAAAAAAAAGTTATTTACCAAACAGATATTTTTGAAGTCGAAATTTCACCAGTAGATCGAAGTAACGAAAAGGATTTTTCTACTCTCAACAAAGAGACATACTTCACTACGTTTGTAAATTACAAACAAAACACTTGGCGTCACTTCCTCTGAAACGGTGTCGTAACATGCAAATCGGAATTCACGTTTCACCATGCACTCACTTTCGCATACAGGCACGACGCCGCCCGCTAAAACCCGACCAAAACATTTCATGCAACAGCCATCGCCTGCCGTCCTATACATTAGCTCATGAAACATGCAAATCGGTATCTTCACGAATATGCACTTTTGCTTATGATAACAACTCTCTTGCTTTTACAATTTTTAAGCTTCATACGGAGCCATAAGATTTTTATCCAACACTTTCATTCAAAACAAGTGGCTTTTGATCTTGCTAGACCTATGGTCCTCTCTATTCAAACACAACATTTGGGCTCTTCACGATATCCCATGGCAAAACCACTCACTCCGTGTTCAAACCTGCTTTCAGTCAATCATTGCTCTCATAAACCCGGCTCACGATCCATCACAAAGTAGACACGCTCGCAAACAACCGGCCGGCCATAGTCAAAACCAGTTTCCCATACAAACTTCACTTTATCATCTTTGGCTCTCGACTCTGCCACACTTTGGGCATGTGAAAGGGGTGCAAACTGTCTTTATCGGAGGCAATGCAAAACTGGCTGGAAGTGTCTGTTTTACTATTGTCCTTCTGTAGGGAAGAAGACCGCGATATCCAATCGGATCGCAACCAGCCTACTTCTCACTTCTTCGAGGGATGTACGCACCAAGGCAGCAGGAAGCACTTTCTCAGGTAAGCCTATTGGCGCTAGTGGCAACCTCAAGGCAACGGCCAACAAGCCGGCCCGCACTGTTGTTGAGGTGCCCTCTAACACCGTTTCCACTTCAGGTGTTAAGAAGCAGCGAAAACACTTGTAGTGTATTCCTAGTTCAAACCTGGAACTAGCCTATACACAACTAATTTCCCACAGAAGCTTCCATAAGGAATTTCCCACATAAACTTCAGTAAGCTCTCTATAACACCAAAGCACATCCTCAAATTAATCCCTTAGCGAAGATCTTCACCTCCATACTAACTACATTGGTATGGTAGTTTAAAATTCCCTTTTTTGTAACCGTGTGAAACTCTTTGAAGATCATTGAACCTAGAGTAAACAAAAACATAAGTGGGGCAATACAAAGTGCATTGGTGTAAGCAGTATTGCAAGCGACGAATTCCGTGGGAACGTATTTGAATCGCGTTCGATTGGTTAGGGTAAATAGATTTAAGACTAAAGTAGGGATTTTTATATGATAAGCAATTTTAAATGTACATAACAATAAGTAAAATTTTAAAATAAAAGAACGGACTGAGCTGAGGCTCGGGACAATAGTTAACTCTTAACGGAACAAGCTAGTTGTCAATAACGTTGCCTTCTATTTGGCAACCAGTCCGGCTTTACAAATTGGCAAACAGCGAATTGCCTCATATCTTGGCAATTCACTTTACTTAGAAATATCGGCTGCCTGTCTACTCAGACTGCGCCAAGCATGTGGCAACCCAAGGGATGCCTGTAGGTAGTATCAAATCTGACTCAACCCTCTCTCTGTTGACGAACTTCTATCCTAGAAGAGTGAAGACCATCACTCTAGAAGAATACCAGCAAAGACGCAGCCATGAATCGAGTTCGCAAAGCAACCAAACGAACCACCAGCTTAAAGTACCACGAGAAACATTACATGACGATCCTGTATCATAACATGGCGATCCTGCAACCCACGTACCCGAACAACTGGCAGAGGATTTAGAAAAAGGTGAAATTACTGAAATCCAGTCAGACGAAGAATTCCATAGGGTGTTTGAAAGATGTCTGTCCTCAACGCAAAATTTAGCAACGCAGAAGAACGATGTGAAGAATACGTGCCTATACCGGTATCCGAGGCACCCAAATACGATCCGACACCACTACCCGGACCACGAACAAGACACATTGGTGAATTTTTTTAAAAAAAACCCGAAGATCTTCCAAAAATAGTCAAATTAAAGCGAAGGCGACGAGGAGGAAAAACTTTTAATCAACGACGCGAAAAAGCGATATTACATCGACTAATATCCATATCGGCAGGAAAAAATAAAATAAATTTCTCAAATAAGTTAAATAGCCTTAAAAATAAATAACTTAAATATAAACTCTCCCAGTATACAATTTAAACACCAAATTATAAAAAGACAAAAAAGAGTCGGATAATAAATAATAGAAATAAATTAAATAAATGTAAAATGGGCAATACCTGTAGTACTAATTCTAATATTCTTATAGAATATAAACAAACCATAAGTACCACGGTCGTATTTTCTATAATCTTGATATTTTACTTTCTATACAACAGCAAGCAAAAGAAATATGCTAGGAAAATCGTTGACAGAAACATTCTAGCGAACAGGGTCAATGTTTAATTTATCGAATATATAGACAGTTCACAGGTGCCTGCAAACAAAATAAAATTACTATTAACCGAAATACCGACTATTTCCTCAAATTTGAAAAAAAAACTAAGACTTACACGGTCAAAACTTTGAAAGAAAAATTAGAAGCAGTAATAAAAATTCAAAATGAATATATTAATCTATTCAGCCAAATAAGAGAAGGCACAAAAATTGACCTCAAATTAACTATATCCAATGTTTGCAAGGCACTAATTTCAGCATTAACTGAACGATTAAACGCAGAATATATCTCAGTAAAAATAGAAGACGAAATAACCTATACTGCAATGGCAGACTTTAACATTGAGACGGCAATCAAAACAATACCGAATTTCGACGGTAAATTTTCTGAGCTAGAGACTTTTCTAGTAGTAGTGAAACTCATCGGTAAAAGACTTTCACCAGAAGGAAAAACAGAACTATTAAACTTTGTCTAACATGTGAAACTTGGCTCTAATGTTAGGACATCGTTGAACACCTCAGACATTTCAGACTTGGACAATTTTGAAACTGAACTGAGACTAAAATACAAAAATCCAAAAACTATTCCGCAAATACACACGCAATTATCTACAGTCACAAAAAAACGACGACCTATTTCTGTTTACTTAGACAAAATATTGACTTTAGTCAATGAGCTAAATCAGCTTCAAATAAGTGAACTAGGTCCGAACCCAATCCAGGCTGCAAAACAAGCCATACAAAGCGTAAACGACAATACGCATCAACAGTGTTCAAAAACGGTCTGAAAGACCAGATAAGGGAGACCATATTCGCTGCGAGACCTAAGAATCTAGGTGAAGCAATTTCTCTTGCCACAGAAGTTGAGATTACCGAAACGCAGCAAAATAGTGTTTTACATATACACAGATTTAATAAGTATCCAAACAAAAGAAATATAAACCATGCAAGCAGAAATGATTATAACACCCTAAATATCCGACATAGACCACGTGATCACTTTCAAAATAATCAATATGTAAATAATCGAAATTTCGACGGTAATAGACCCGCCAATAACCAAAATCTCAACAATAGAAATTTTACCCGCGCTAGAAATTTCCAAACGAATAGAAATATTAACAACTCTAGAAATTGAAATAACCACACTAATAGAAATTATTCAAATAATAATAACACTAGAAGAATTCACGTAATATCGGACCAGGGAAACTCGACAGCTTCCCGAGAGGAATTTGGCAACCTCCCGGAAGAATAAAGGTAAACAAAGCCAAAAATAATGTAAAAGACAAAACTAACAAAATATATAGGATTACGGGTATTAGCACTAATTACGTAAACAATTATAATAAAAATAAAAATAGACACCTGAAGCTACTAATAGATACAGGTGCAGACATATCAATATTAAAAGTAATAGTCAATATTAAAAAGTAATAGTTTAGCCCGAAAATAAATGTAAACTCACGGGCATAGCAGCAGAGACTACAATGTCTCTGGGAACAACCCAACAACAATTCATCATCGAGAATGAGAAGATAACAAATACGTTTCACAAAGTAGATGGGGAATTTCCAATTGAAACTGTTGGTATATTAGGAAGAGATATACTCAGTAAATATATGTGCAAAATGGATTTCGAGTCTTATACTTTTACCTTTTGCATCCTTGAGAAAGATGTTACAATACCGATGCACACAAGAAAAATCAATATGGCACATGTTGTCATCCCGGCTAGAACTGAAGCCATGATACCAATTGAAATCGACAGATCCGAAGGCAGCATCATTCTTAACAATGGAATACAAAATGGAGTACTTTTAGGAAACTGCATTATCCCATCAAAAGGTGTATGCCACATTAAAGTGCTTAACACTAACGACCACGGCATAACACTTACAAATTTTAATTTAGAAGTAGAACCTTTGAGAAATTACAAAATTTTGAAAACAAAAGAAACTTTCGACAACAAGCGTTTAAACCGGTTGCTAGACGTCTTAAGTACAAATAGCTTAGATGAACAAGCAAACACGAGCTTGCTAGATACTATTAAACAATATCAAGATGTTTTTCACCTTGAAGGGGAACAACTAAGTAAGAATAACTTTTACAAGCAAAGGCCCAATACCGCTGACGATGCACCGGTATACATAAAGAATTACCGATTACCACAAACACAAAACGAGGAAATACAAAAACAAGTCCAAGAGTTGGAGGATAACGATATAGTAGAACCTTATATAAGCCCATACAACTCACCATTGCTAGTCGTACCAAAGAAAAGTTCTGACGATACTTGGAAATGGAGACTTGTTGTTGACTGCAGAAAGTTGAACGACCAGTTAGTCAATGATAAATTCGCATTGATAAGGTTGAAAGATGTGCTCGACAAACTGGGTAGAGCAAGGTACTTCTCCATTTTAGATATGACGAGTTCTTTCTACCAGATTGAACTGGAGAAAGACTCAAGACCATTGACAGCATTTTCCACTAGCAACGGACACTATCAGTTTAAAAAGTTACCATTTGGACTCAAAATATCCTCAAACAGTTTTCAAAGAATGCTTACCATCACACTAACGGGTTTAAGTGATTCAGCTTTTCTTTATGTCGACGACATTATGGTCTTTGAATGTAGCATCAAACACCATAATGTGAATCTATCAAAAGTTCTACAAAAATTACGCAGATACAACCTCAAACTGAATGCAAAAAAGTGCAAATTCCTAAAATCAGAAGTCGTATATTTCGGACATTTGATTACAGCAGACGGTGTACGAACTGACCCTGCTAAACACGAGGTGATAAAAAACTACCCATTCCCTAAAAATTCAGATGACGTCAGAAGATTCGTAGCATTTTGCAACTATTACCGGCGTTTCGTCCCAAATTTTGCAGAAACGGCAAAGAGCTTGAATTCTCTGTTGAAGAAAAAAGCACCGTTTATTTGGGAAGAAGAGCAGCAAAAAGCATACGATTTACTTAAACAAAAATTAATCTCACCACCAATACTCCAATACCCAGATTTCGAGAAACCTTTCATTTTGACTACTGATGCATCAAATTTTGCACTAGGTGCGATTCTGTCACAAGGAGAGATCGGTTCTGATTTACCCATCACATACGCGAGTAAATCATTGAACAAACATGAACTGAACAAACCAATCATTGAAAAGGAACTTTTGGCGATACACTGGGGTATAAATTTCTTCAGGCCATATTTGCATGGACGAAAGTTTACAGTAGTATCAGACCATAGGTCTTTAGTATCGTTGTTCACGCACAAAAATTCATCCTCCAAGTTGACAAGAATCAGATTAGATTTATCGGATTATGATTTTGAAATATTGTATAAAAAAGGTAACATAAACACAAATGCAGATGCATTGTCAAGAATACAAATAGACTCAGAAATCCCAAAATCTATGATACCTCTAACCAACGACGAAAGTATCAGTAAAAAACTTATGGTGATAACAAGAAGCAAAGCGATAAAACAACAGAATAATAAAACAAGTACTAAAATTGATAACGACAACGACAACCGAAAACGAGAGACTGATCACCCCTACGCATTCAATTGTACTCAGCTATCCGATACACCAGGGGTATTAAAAGTAAAATTTAATAATTTAATTTAATAACTGGGACGGATGGATACCATATTATACATTCTTGTATAATACAATCCCACACGTGGACACTAACTACACACCATAAGAACTAGTTTTCGGAAAACTCTCACACTTACCGACCGACACTTTCGAAAACACAGACAAAATTTATGACATAGAAAACTATGCGAATGAGTTGAAACTACAATTAGAGATATCTTCAGCAAAAGCAAAAAGCATTATAGAAAAAACTAAATTAACTAGAAGCAATAAAGAAGTGTATACAAAACCTATTAAGCTAGATATTGGTGATCTGGTACTAATGACAGCTGCAAACCGTAAAAAACACCAAAAACCATACAAAGGCCCATATATAGTAAAAGATATAAATAATGTAAATAGACTAGTAAAAATAGAAAATAAGGAGAAATGGATATATAACAACAGACTTAAATTACACAAAAAACTTGTACAAACAAAGTGAGTAAATTTTTATATACCATTATAATGTAAAAACTATTATAATTACACAGCATATATAATATAAGAAATAATATAATATTGTAACAAGAATAAGCATAGTTGTAAACAAATATACCACAACCAATCAGTCGTATTTGCTAACAAATACTCTTCTTCAAGGAATGGGGTGTAGTGTATTCCTAGTTCTAAACCTGGAACTAGCCTATACACAACTAATTTCCCACAGAAGCATCCATACGTAATTTCCCACATAAACTTCAGTAAGCTCTCTATAACACCAAAGCACATCCTCAAATTAATCCCTTAGCAAAGATCTTCACCTCCATATTAACTACATTGGTATGGTAGTTTAAAATTCCCTTTTTTGTAACCGTGTGAAACTCTTTGAAGATCATTGAACCTAGAGTAAACAAAAATATAAGTGGGGCAATACAAAGTGCATTGGTGTAAGCAATATTGCAAGCGACGAATTCCGTGGGAACGTATTTGAATCGCGTTCGATTGGTTAGGGTAAATAGATTTAAGACTAAAGTAGGGATTTTTATATGATAAGCAATTTTAAATGTGCATAACAATTAGTGAAATTTTGAAATAAAAGAATGGACTGAGCTGAAGTTCGGGACAATAGTTAACTCTTAACGGAACAAGCTTGTTGCCAATAACGTTGCCTTCTATTCGGCACCCAGTTCGCCTTTACAAATTGGCAGACAGCGAATTGCCACATATCTTGGGAATTCACTTTACTTAGAAATATCGGCTGCCTGTCTACTCAGACTGCGCCAAATATGTGGCAACCCAAGGGATGCCTGTAGGTAGTATCAAATCTGACTCAACCCTCTCTCTGTTGACGAACTTCTATCCTAGAAGAGTGAAGACCATCACTCTAGAAGAATACCAGCAAAGACGCAGCCGTGAATCGAGTTCGCGAAGCAACCAAACGAACAACCAGCTTAAATGACCACGAGAAACATTACATGACCTGACCTGATCCTGTATCATTACACACTCAATTGCGGTTTACAGGGACAAGAGACTTGCCCTCAAAGTCATCAAAAAGCTGAAAGATCTACGGCCTCTCCCAGAAAGACAAAATGTCCTTTAAATGGGCAACCACCATAACAGAGGTTCATATAGCCTCTATTGCAAAGCAAGGGACTGGTCATAAAAGATGTAAATCTACTGAAGCATCCCCAAATCAGCCGAGTGCCCAATTGCAGATCAACAAAAGATCAACATTGGTCAATCCTGTTGAAGGCAGGTGTTTCAGCGAAGTGGCCAGGAACAGCCTGGTATGGGCTGTCATTGACAGGAGAAGCAGCGATCACTATCACTATTGTGGCCTAAGTGAAACCTCTTTTGATAAAGAAGGCTGCCACTGCAGCCAACCATCAAAAGCTTATGTAATGTCTTTCAAATCCATTGACTTTCTGTTTCACAACGATGTATGGCTTGAAAAACGTATCGCTGGTTGTAAATGTATCAAAATGCTCTTTGAAAATTTATTCTTCGTTAGTGTCAAAAAAAACGTTTGTAAGATTGTTGGAAAGCAGTTGACAGTTCAATCAATACTCATTGTATTCATTTGCTTCATTTGCTTTAAATCCAAAAATTCAATGTTTCTCTTATCATTTTGATTTTCCTGCTTTATATATTCAATCTCGTCATTGCTAAAAATTCTTTCCGCTTCTAACTCATGATATCCATATAAATAGATTTTAAGTGACCACTTGGAATAGTTGCTATCATATGTGCATCGAACTGTTAACCATTTTTCATCGTCTGTAAGACACACACTTTTTTATAAATTTCCTGGGGGTTAGATCGGGAAATGATGTACCCTACATGCTGAAAGTGTAATAGCAAGCCGACGTAAATATGCTCAAAGTGTACTAGTAGCGACAGCCAACTATAGTAAGCCGTCTTCAATAGCCTGAAAGTATACTATGTAGTAGAAACAGCTAAACCAAGGCCGAAGCCTTGGTTACTAAATTGGGTGCTGTAGGAGTGAAGAGTGTGTGGCATCCCTACGAAATACTCAATTAACAATTGTAGCAACTTGGCACTGCGCGTTTGGTTGAGTGTATAGTATGTATATGTTTGTATTAGTGTTTAATATAGTAGACCAACTCACTTAGAGTCTAACCTCAGCAATAGTCACACGCGTTTTGATTGTATAAGAAACACAGTTTCCAGCCCACGGCAACCAAGTAGCTATATCAGCCATATAGCGGATTCCAGCTCAAATACGACGCAAGCAGCCATATGGTGACCCCGACGTGATCTTGACGCGGATCATTGCAACACAACAGCTTTGCACCAGCGCCAAAGTCAACAAGTAAATTTTAGAATCTAAACAATGTCAGAGACCGAGGACCAGTACGTGGACGCTGAGAGTGGCAAAGTGGCGGACAACGCGCATCACACCGCAGAAAATGCAGCTATAAGCGACATCGCGCAAGTTACAATTGATAAACAAGCTCCTAAGATTGATGACCAACCTATAAACAACGTACGTTTCTTCTAAACATCCGTTGTACCAAGTCAGCATTATTAAATTCTTTTAACATATGCAATTTCATAAACATCATGACTTCATTATGCTGATGCATGATTCATACTATAAACTATTCACACTAACGTATCAATTCATTGTTTCCACAGCTGCATCATCTCATATTTATGCTGATGTATCTTAAAATATCATATTTCATATATGATGCTGATCTTATCTTTTTATTCCCTTGATCAAAATTGCAACTAAGCAATTTTGGGTTCTTTGTCTTCAACGATATAAATACATATTGATCATCTGAATCAAGCTAGTTATTATTCAGTTATTATTCAGATCACATAGGAATCAGACAATAAGTTAATATTCAAATGTCATTCGGATCAGTCACAGTTGTTAGCTGTTGTTCAGATCAGTGAGTAAAATTTATTAAGATCATTCGGTTCACAAATCAGTTATTACCATAGGTTACTATTCAAATAAAGTGTTAATAGTAAAAGTGAAATAAAGTGTTTTATTGAATAAACCAAGTGTGGTTAATATATATATTTTTTGTGAAATAACATCGTAAGAAATATAACTAGCATATAAAGGTTCCACAATTTTAGAAGTCTCCACCTTTCCTTTGGTTAGCGTGCGTAGAGTCACAATTTCGTCTGTGCAAAACACGCTCTGATGCGGCAAAGTTCGACAATGTCATTGCCAAACTGGATTGTGCGGTACTAGACGTCGTGGCGGATTTAGTGGAGAATCCACCTAGTGAAAATAAATACGACTCCCTAAAAATCACGGCTCATCGCGGTATTTCCACTGTCAGAAGAGGCCCAGATTAGAAATCTGTTAACCGGCCTGGAGCTTGGCGACAAGAAATCGTCACAACTACTGCGTAGCATGACGCAGGCAGCAGGAAGTAGAATTAGTGATAACTTTTTAAAGACGCTATGACTGCATCATCTCCCGACACGCATGCAATCGATTACTGTGGTGTCAGACACGTTAAATCTCACACATTTGGCAGAAATAACGGATCGTATAGCCGAGAGACCCTAGTGAAATAGCTGATATTCACACTCAGCCCACCGTAAGTGCAGGGACGCCTCCAACTTACTTAGAAAAACAACTTAAGAAGTTGAAAATGGAAGTGCTTCAAAGGAAACGGGACACTTCACGACGATACAGGCCACAAAGAAGTCGTTCCAAAACGCCAACGACTCGTAATTGTTTTAACCACAAAAAGTCTGGAGTATCTGCTCGGAATTGCGCACCTCCCTGCGATTTTATTCGTACCCAAATCCAGGGAAACGAATAAAATCAATGTTTGACAAGACGCCAAACAGTGATACAAATCAAAGCCGCCTTTTTATCCGTGACAGATCAACAAATCTACAATCCTTCGTTGACGCTAGCGCTGATATTTCTTTGAACCCTCGACCTCCATCTTGTAAAATACGCCCGTCAAATTTTAAGTTATTTGCTGCCAACCATTCGGAAATCAGTACTTATGGCGAAAAACTGATAACTCTGAATTTAGGTCTACGCAGATCCTTTACGTGGAGAATTCGTGTAGTGGATGTTGCGCAACCAATTATTGATGCCGACTTTCTAGCGAAGTTTACACTGTTAGTAGACCTTACTAACAAGAAACTAATAGATTTGAGCACCAGGCTTACGGCACAAGGAGAATGAATTCAAATGCGTCCATTAGAAAGAATTTTCAGGAGTTACAAATCCGGCGGTAGCAACTAGCGCGCCCCATTCGGTTCGTCATTTCATACACACTAGTGGACCAGCTGTATATGGTCGTCCAAGGCGACTGGCTCCGGAAAAACTTGCTATAGCAAAGAAGGAATTTCATTATCTCCTTGATCAAGGTTACTGCTGTCCATCATCAAGTTGTTAGGCCAGCCCTTTGCATCTTGCGCCCAAGAAAGACAGTTCTTGGCGACCATAAGGTGACTATCGAAGGCTAAACCAAATAACAAAGCCAGATAGATATCCGATCAAGCACATCGAAGACATAGTCACAGGTCTCGAAGAAAAACAATTTTTTTCCAAAATAGACTAGATTAGATTTCATCAAACCCTATCGCTGACTGTGATATTCCAAAGACAACCATTACAACTCCATTTGGTCTGTATAAGTTCGCTGCGATGATATAAGGACTCTGAAACGCTGCACAACCGTTTCAACGTTTTATGGATCAAGTCCTTCGGGAATTCAATTTTTGCGTATGTTATATCGACGACATACTAGTTGCTTCCGCAACCGCAGAAGAGCATATGCCACTCCTCTTCCAGCAACTCAGCAAATTTGGCGTCGTAATAAACGTCGATAAATGTGCATTTGGTTTCGAAGAAACCGAGTACTTGGGACACAAAATTTCAAGTAAGGGCATTCCACCACCCGAATCAAGAGTCGCAGCCATCAAAAATTTTAAGAAACCGGAACGAGTCAAAGATCTGCAGCGATTCTTTGGAATAATTAACTATTATCGTCAGTTCATCAAAAATGCCGTTAACCTTTGAGCTTTTTTCACGAACTTATAAAAGGTAGTGGAAAAGAGAACTTGAACAGCTTGTTCATTTTCATCAAGGAAAGCCACTTAGGCTAATTACAGACGCCTCAGATAAAGCAGTAGGTGCAGTCCTCGAGTAACTGCAATCACAATGGCTCCCACTGGCGTAATTTCAGCGAAAACTGACAACGCTAGAAATGCGCTACAGCACATATGATAAAGAGCTGTTAGCAATTTATTTAAGTATTTGACATTTTGGCCACTGGCTAGAAGGCTCTGAGTTCACAATCCTCACTGATCACAAACCTCTGGTCTACGCATTTCAACAAAAATCCGACAAAGCGTTACCTCGACAACTGAGGCAACTAAATTACATTTCGGAAATTTCTACGAATATCACCCACATACGAGATGAAGCAAACATAATTGCCGATGCTGTTTCACGAGCCGAACAAATTAGCCTGCCAATGGAAATTTCTACAAAAGAGCTAACGTTATAGAGGGAGAGCCAGCGACCAATTTTCAGTTGTCATTTCAAAAATCTTGAAAAGTTACTGACTCAAAGTTTAATATCTGTTCGACAATAGAAGCCAATTCTAGCAGCCCCAAATGGCCGGGGTAATTTACCCTACAATTCTAAAGAAAGTAGGAAAAAAGATTCATTTTAGTTAAAGTATCAGCCATGAAATTTATGCAGATTATTTCTAAAAGTATACTGAATGTATGCAAAAATTCGCCAGAACATTTTCGTCCCTCCTAATTGTTGACAGAACGCTATAAAAAATTTTTTAGAGAATAGTTTTATTTTTGTTATTTCAGTAGTAAGTGATGAAATTTATTTCTGGCATCGAATAATATGTTTTCTGTACATATTTTCTGTATTGTGTTAAAATTAGAAGACTAATGAAATAACAAAAATAAAAATATTCTCTAAAAACTTTTTTATCACTGCCTCACTGCCATTGACCGTTTCTCTCGCTGATCCGAAGCAGTTCCAATGAGCTACCAAACGTCCGAGTCAATAGCGAAGATGTTTTACTCGAATTGGGTTAGCAGATTCGGAGCTCCACAAACAATCGCTACCGATCAAGGAACCCAGTTCGAGTCAGCACTATTCAAGTCGATGAGTAGACTATTGGGAATAGAGCGCGTCAGGACATCTCCTTTTCATCCACCATCCAACGATATGGTTGAACGGTGGCACTGCACTCTTGAATCCACGATAATGTGCTATGAAAACAGCAGTAACTGGCCGGACGTCCTCTCTACAGTGCTTCTCGGACTTCGCACTACCTACAAAGAGGATCTGCAAAGTTCATGCGCTAAAATGTTGTATGGTACAACATTGCACATTCCCGGCGACTTGTTCAGCAACAGCCAGCCGGACTGCAACGCACCGCTTTTTGTACAAAATTTAAAAGACGAGATGAATCTATTACAACCACAGTCCTCAATCCATCATGATGCTTCGCGCACAAAGATTTGAAATCTTGCTCACGCATCTTCCTGAGGAGAGATTCAGTCAAAAAATCTTTGACGCAGCCATACTCCGGTCCACATGTTATTCTGCAGCGAATTTCCGACTGCCTCTACACGATTGACATCAACGGGAAACGATCGAGCGTATCTACAAACCAACTGAAGCCAGCTTATGGAATTTCAAAACCAGAGAACATCCGCACAGTGCCGTTGAAACATCGATTGATTCCCAGACAACCACCCAGTAGGACCACTAATGCTTACTGCATCGATTCCGTAATCCTTCTTCGGAAGCTAATACGGATCTTTTTTGCAATACCGCATCGATTACTTTAACATGGCGATGTCATTGGCAGGATCCGTGCTAACTCCATTTCGCATTACCAGAAAGTGATGCCAATCCATTCAGCCGTTCATTGCTGGTGGAATTTCGCAAGTATCTTTTTAGTCGTCGTAATGTTGAAAATGATTGTTCGTTTGTACACGTAGATACTGGGAGAACAGCCAATCTTTCTAGCAATTTCGATATATTCGGTATAATATTTGTATTACACATGCTTAACCCATCTATGGCCATTTTTCGACGGTTTACTATTTCAAGATGCCCTAACTTTCTGTATCACAGATTCAACTCAGCATTCAATTATTCTTCAATGGTTTGAACCCGTAAACCTTCCCCCCCTTGGGTACGCCACTGCAATTAACAATTGTAGCAACTTGGCGCTGCCATCGTTTAGTTAAGTGTATAGTATGTATATGTTTGTATAAGTGTTTAATAACGTAAAAAAAATCACTTAGAGTCTAACCTCAGCAATTGTCACACGCGTTTTGATTGTAAATATAAGAAACACAGTTTCCAGCCCACGCCAACGAAGCAGCCATATCAGCAACTCAGCCATATAACGGTTTCCAGCTCATATACGACGCAAGCAGCCATAAGTGTTTCGTAAGTATTAAGACACACACTATCATAGAACATAGTTCGGCGTTCTTGAGGGACAACATGTGCCTCTACACATGCTTAAAGTGTGTTACCTCGGCGAGCTGATCAACACGAAAGTATATTAGTGGATCAAAGGCTTTTTATATGGAGATCTGGTTTTGAGTCCGGCCGGCTGGCTGTTTTGTGTGTGCGAGCGTGTGTGCTATGCGATGGATCGTGAGCTGGGTTTTTGAGAGCGCTGGTTGGCTGAGAGCTGGTTTAAATACGGGGAGAGTGGTTTTGATACGATGTTTCGGGGACCAGGTAAAGATCCCGAGCATTGTGTTTGACTAGAGATGAATACAGTCCTAGCAAGATCAAAAATCAATGGTTTTGAATGAAAGTATCGTCGAAAAACCACATGGCAATCGTATCGTAAAAGACTATCGTGGAAAAAGCAGCATGACAATCGTAGCGTAAAAATCAGATACTGGTTGTCGGTTTGTTTTGAGTCGACATCTGCGTGATCGGAAGGCGATGAAATGATGGCTTTTGCTTGAGAGGTTTTGCACAGGCTGATAAATTTCGCTTGAGACGCTTTGCCGTGGCGGCTGTCCTGGTTGGCTCATGAATTTCGCTTGAGATGCTGCTTGATAACTGCCTGTGAGAAGATGAATGAAAGGAGAAGACAGATTGATGGGAAGATGTTGTGGTAAATTGCAATAACACGTGGATGCAGTTGCGACGCCAACACGGATCGAATGCAGAGACGGCGAGTATTTTGTATGTAATTTACGATTTGCGGAAGATGAATTAAAAGAAATCACAGATTGATGGGGATATGTTGCTATCTGTGTAAATTGCAATATGTAGTGTATCATAATCTCTACCATCTAATGTAGTATAGTGTGACACATTCATTGTCACCTAGTGTAAGATAATTCAGCCCACATAAAAGTAGGTCATAAACCATTCAATTGTAAACAACTGCACATGCATAAATCGATCCGCACGTGTTGTGTGTTCTGCCGCTACACTCATCGATCATGTACACAACCTATGCCAAGGCAGAGGTTTCCCCATGTCATCGATTAGTGTGAGCGACCTATGATTGAAATCGACTAAACCCTTGACCAGGCTAATGTGCGAACATGCATCACGTCATGGGTCAAGTGGATACACCGTGCAATTTATGAATGTGCAGTGTACATAATGAAATTCGATGACGTATGTTGCTGCATGGGCAAATATATCATCGTAATAGAAATATACGTTAGGCACTAAGTCATAAGATAATAAGTTAACTTAGTATGTAGGCATATTGGGAGTTCGTAAAATTCTATAAAAGAAGAATGAAAATATAGATCGACAGGGATTTGCTTTCCTGACCTAGACGCGCGAAGAATTAATTACGCGGCGCTGCGCTATAGTAGCGAGGTCAAGGCATCTCTGCAATCCTCGCGAGTAAACCTTTGTGTTTAGTAATTTACATTTAAAAAATATCGGCTTAGAGACATGTTCTCCACGCCACATTATCTGCGGTACGACCACTTGGTTAGGTTTGCACACTAGGGATATCCACAGTTTCCTTAACGTAAACTCTTGTTACATAAAGCAAAAGGACACAGGCAAAAGAAGCTGTCTCCAATACTTTTCAAACACCACAAATACCTGCTTGAACATCAATATTGTTTACTTATGCTAATCATGAAGGTAAAAAGACCGGGACTCGCGAAAATAATTTGTTTTTTATTAATGAAAAAATGTACATGTGCATCAAATTTTCAATTAAAATTTTACTACTCTTATAGGCATATTCGCAGATGTTGACAAATGCAATCACCAAAAGCGAGATCAGAATTGTAAGAACAACAATTTTCAAAATAGTAGAAAAAGATAATAAAACGTCTTTATCGCTTGCAAACACACAATCTGGAGATAGACGTAAATTTTCTGCCTCAACATCAGATGGTGAAGTGAATGCACTCTATCAGTGAGCAGAAGAAGCAATTGTCGTAGTCCTTCAAGTTGGTGTAAAAAACCACTTTTTACAAGTTTCAGTACCTTCCTTTCCTCAAGATCCAGATTCTTAAATGTCTTTAAACGGTCGTATTCGTCTCTTTAGTTCAACATATTGACGGAAAGTCCAAGTACTACAGAACATCTTCTATATCAATCCAGGAATTATGAGATGATGGAAATCCAAGCCATTTTACAAACACGCAATCTTCCTTACGTTTCAAAATCCTCTTCACAAGATAAACATCAGGGTACTTGACCTTTGTCAATTCTGTCTTGTCTTGTTTGAGAACTGATTCCATAGCCTTAACAACATTATTGGAATTTTTACTTTTGACGGGGAGAGCCCAAGCGTACTTGAAAAATGTATCAATTATTGTCAATAGAAATCTATAACCGTGATTTTTAGATGCAAACGCAGTCATATCAACTAGATCTGCCTGCCAAGGATCATATATACCTCTTATAACAACACGTCGACCTTTGAAGTTTTTTCGTGCGGGTCTATAAAGTTCATCTACAATTTGTCTTCTACTCATCTTGAAGAAAGTATAAATAAAAGTTATGTAATAACTTTTTTTAAGAAGTTCTTCTTCTGCAAACACAAAAAGATGCTACTTTTTAAGCACCCTTTTACAATGATGGTTGCAGGCCCGTCTGGCTGCGGGAAGACGACATTTATAGAAAATCTTCTTAAAAACGACGCAATGATTCAACCATCAGTGAAGAAAATTATTTGGTGTAACGCTGAACAGAGTTTTATAGCACGGCAAGCGCCATTTGAAAATATCGAATATTTGAACTCTATTCCTGAGGAATTTTCAAATAGCACGAATCAACCAATCCTAATTGTACTGGACGATAATGTGTTAAATGCGTTTTCAAGACAAGTATGCAAATTGTTTACGAAAGGATCGCATCATCGTAGCCTGTCTGTGGTTTTGGTGACTCAGAATGCTTTCCATGAAGGCAAATTTTGCCGCGATATTTCGCTAAACTGTAAGTATCTAGTCTGCTTCAAGAACCCACAAGACAAGAGTCAATTTCATCATCTCGCTAAACAGATATACCCTGACAACAGTCCGCAACTCATGAGAATATATAAAGAAATAATTCAACAGCCTCATAGATATTTGCTAATAGACCTAACACAGGATATAAATGACATCTTAAGTTTTCAAACCGACATATTTAATGCAACCTTTTAACGTGTTATTGCTCCCCAGATAGTTTGAAGGAAGACAATGGTGTCACGAATGAGACAAGTAAAGGAGAACAAGCATATGCTTTACGTTTTTTAAAAAGCTAGCCCGTGTTTAAGAAAGGCTATACTGAAAACCGCCGATCCTGAAGTAATTAAAACTCTATGCGGAATCACGCACAATACACTGAAGGGTAATCATACACCATCTCGATAAGTATCCCCCAACTGCGCAAATATAAAAAAAGCGTGCGTAAGCTTTCAGGGGCAAGAAAATCTGTTTCGCGACAGCGTTAAGTGTTAGTACAGCAAGAAGGATTTTTGCCTGTATTGTTAGGAAGTGTTCTTTTAGGTGTGATAGGATCTTTAATTGAAAAATATGCATAAAAATAGCAGTCTTAATAGAATGCTTCTATTATCTCGGAAGTATATGAACGTTTCAAGGAGACAATTGAGAGCGCTAGTACACAGACAATGTTTGACAAAAACATGAGTAAGATACTAAACAAGCCGCGAGGTGCGACCCTTGAGGTCCACACGGTCAACTTCCCAGTAATATCTACATAAACATCAACAACATTACAACAATGAGAGGTAATAGTAACAGGAATGAGTTAATATGAATCATATCGTCTACGGGAGGGTCCATTGATTATGTAAGGCTTTAGGTCGATGAGGACAGATTGAATATTCACGCGAATCAATCGGGGGGGCCTTTTTGGTGTTGAAAATTTTTGTTGGTTTTCAAAATTTAAGAAATTTTTTTTAATTAAAAGACTATAAAAACTATTAAAAATCTGCTTAAATTATGCAAATATCTTAAAACTTTGATTGAATTTACAACAATTTTTTTAGAATAAAAGATATAAAGTAATAGCACTCGTATGAACCCTCTTTACATGGTAACTTTGAATGATTTTTTTATTTTTAATTTAGTTTTTTCATAATTATGGAAGAACATTTTGCCGGTGTCTCTTCAAAAACTAATGAGAATGTATAAATTTTATAAACTGGATCACTGTGCTGTGCAAATCAGGTTAAAAAAATATTTTGTATGAAAAAAACCATAATTTTTCGCATTTTCTTCTATTAAATTAAAAAAACGGCTAAACCGAATTTTTAAAATGTTGAAAACTTCACAAAGATGTTAATAGACGTCAACTGACACCTTAATGATGCAAATATTATATCTGGTTCGTGAGATATAGTGAATGATAAAAATGACCTTGAAAATCATGATGACTTTTAATGATTTTTTATTTTTAATTTATTTTTTTACGTAATCATGAGAAAAAGTTTTGATGATTTTTTTGCGAGCATTGTTTGGAGTAAATAAATTTTATAAACATTGATTACTAAGACTTGACAATAAGGTTAAAAATTTATTGTTTTTGAAAAAAAACCTAATTTTTTGCACTTTTTTCTAAAAATTTTGAAAACCGCTCGAAGGCTTTTTCTAAAACTTTGACAGAATAACACAAACGTTAATACGCGTTGATTGACACCTTGTATAAAAAAATCGTACGTTTGGTTCACGAGATATAGAGCCTGACAGAAATGACCTTCAAACGGGCAAAACAGCGAACCCCCCCGACCGAAGTATCCCAAAAACTAATCAGCTCTTAAAATTGCAAAGACGCTTCGATTGACACCTTAACAAAGTCAATCAGACTTTGTTTACGTGAGTTATGCTCGTAGAAAAAAGTGTCCACGAACGTACGTACGTACGTACGTACGTACGTACACACACACACACACACACATACATACATCTCCCTTTCTAAAAACACTTTATATATACTCTATAGACCTCAAAACGTAAAGAAAAGTTGAAAATTTCAATTTCGATTTTCGAGGCGATTACAAGAACTTCCCATATACTGGGAAGTTAACAATAAGCGCCAAAATGATGAAGCAAAATGGTATCAGTACCGGAATGTTCTAATACAGTTTTTAAATACAAGACGAAGAAAAAATCATTTATGGAGATGAAAGCTGAGTCGGTAAACGAAATAACACCACCGAAGCAAGAATTGCCTGCTGCTTTAAAGAGATCATTATTAGCAAGTGGAATAACAAAAAGCCTTTAAACCTGTTTCCAAAATAAGGAAAAGTGTGGCTGATTCATTTGAAGGAACCAGCAATGACTACAAGATAATAACTGGCAATGATGGTATAACGCAGTATACAATTCCAGCGGATATGAGTGTGGATGAACTGGATGACGTTTTCACTGATTTAAATGCTAGAGATGATAGAGATGCTGTAGCGACAGAATTCGAAGAAGTAGGTCGGAAGTCTGGCAGGCAATCTATATTGAGACACTCTCGTCTAAACCATGATCAATTTGAGACTGACATTCCCATAAGAAAGCTTGCTCGGCAAAGTGAACGGTTAAGATTGAAAACCTAGCCTAGTTCCAGAGTTAAAAACCTGAATTGGGACAGAATTTAAAAATACTTATAAACATAATAGATGACGAGTTATACGTGTATCTCTTGAGCAACAGTTTCCTAGGCATTTACCTTGACAATACGCTATCATCTTTTGAAAATATATTACCGAACGTGTGTAAGTTTACTGGCAATTGGTATATCGGAATAACAGAAATCGCTCTACGAAAACGAAGAATTGAGAAAAGTGCATCAAATAAGAGCGGTACTTCTAAACGGTCTGTATCCTCTGAAGACGAGAGCGTTACCGAAGCACCACAATCTGTACTAATTGAAAAAGATTCAAAATAAATAATCGCTAAAGTTATTGGGCTGAGTAAATATCATGTTCGTTTTAGATGGGATGCGAATGATTTGCAAAAGTTATGTTATGAGGAAAATGATATGAACTTTTCATCATTCCTTTCATCATTTTTCTTAGCAATTAGACTATTATAACTATTACTTAACCGAAATCGAACAAAAAATATACGATCGCTTCGTAGGAGATAGAGATGTAAAAGCAATCGCCGATATAAGAAATATTATAGAAGAAAGATATTTTTGTATACATATTTATCAGTCTGGAAAGGTTGCTGAAAAAGTTTATTTAAAGTTAAATACAAAATTTACTACATAATTAGGCAGAAACACTCATCCGTCAAATAGTTTAAGAAACAAGCGGAATAAAGAAGCAACACCAACCACCCACACACTTCATCTAAAAGATTATGGCGTGAAGCTAAATGCACAGCTACCTATTTTATCGCCGATTAACATAACAGATCTCACTGCCCTGTTACTAAGCGGAATTGAATTCAACGATGAAGAGATACTTCATAAAGAAAAGTCATCGGGAACCACAACATATCAACTGCGAAAATAGGTGTTTAACAAAATTGCCTCAGCAATCCGTGGATCTGTATCCCGTGCCGCTAAAGAGTCCGGCACAGAACTACTACCCGATGGGTGGATCAAAAGAACTGATTTTCACACCATTATTGACATGCCATACAAAAGAGCCGATGGATCAAAAGCTGAAACTCCTGTCCCAATAGAGGTGGATAAAACCGATAATATAGCTCACTTACTCATCGACGCTTTCCTAAAAACACCCGTCGAGAAGCGCGATCCTGAGTCAATCGATACATAAATAAAAGACTCGTTTGATAAATCAATAATGTGAGACAGTTTAAGTCAGCTGGAAAAATCATTATCTGTGCTTGAAAAAAGAACATATTGTATCGCATCCAATAAAGGCATTGATAATTGTGGAAAAAAACGAATAAATCAACATCTATACAGATATCATTAAACCCAGAATAATAGGAAATAAACTTGAAAGGTTGTGATAGCGTGCTTAGATTCGATCATGTGAAGTACTGTTCACTGGAGAAAACCTTTATTTAAAGTATCTCAATTAAAATTACAGACCATCAAGGCGAGCTAGGCAACTTGGAATCCAGTTTTACTCCAACTTTCATCATGCTTCATTTCAGACGAAGGCAAGAATCTATAAACATTCCCAAGTTCGAAATAACAACATAGTTTTGATACGAGATTTAACACGCCTCTATGTTAATGAGATGAATTCACACTACGCAAGTTACTACCTTGGTCAGAGTGGGGGGAAATTATCTGACATGGGAGAATTGTATCGATCGCCACTTGTTTACCAGCGAAGCAGAGGGGTTGGTGGGTTTTTCAGTGGATTGGTACGCTATCTCCAACCATCAACCCTACGTGGAGCAAAAGCTACAGGCAAACAAGTCGTCGAAACAGGAAAGTCCATTTTTAAATAGGCAGGAAGCAGACCACTGAAGTAGGTACTAAAAGAACATGAATAATCAGTACACGAATTAGCCCAAAAAGGTACAAAAAAAAACTTCGATAAAATGGAAGGAAGAGGTAGGAGATAAGCTATTAAACGAGCTAACCCTTATACAAGCAAGCAGCTGAAATCGGTGTCTAACCGTAAAAAAGAAGAGCTAAGAAAACTATAAAAAGACGACGTCAATTAAGAAAGCGCGCATTGGATATATTTGACAAGTAGATAATACCATCGCGATGCAGAAAGAATGTATGAAGTCTGAATTGAGTATTTTTACCTCACCACCAATTCAAAACAGTATTCTGAAGACCGAAGACGTCGCTTACAAACCCATTGCATCACTGGACAATTCTTCGGTCCTTAAATTTGTCTCACTTGGCCATGGAGATACATATCGTGACTTTTCCAGCATTTACTTACGCCTCAAAGTGCAGCTGATTAAATTTAAAAACGGCAAGGAAGAACTTTTCACCGGAAAGGAGAAACTTAAGAAAGCTGATGCGGGTGATTCACTGTACAATTGAATGGTAAGAATATAGCTCAGGCGGACAACAATTACGACTATCGCGCCTATATTGAAAATTTACTGAACTTTGGTAAAGACGCTGCATCAACTCATCTCGAATCAGCCGGTTGGTATCTAGTTCAGAATGAGATGGAGATGACTGAATACTCAAGACCTGACGGTGGTCCTTCTGAGTTAAATGAGGGCTATCTTAAAAGGTCTGCAATGGTGGAAAAGAGTAAGGTCGGTGAACTGATGGGCACAATTCATAGTGACATGTTGAATCAGGATAAACTGTTGATGAATGGAGTGGACTTCCGTTTAACACTTTCATTGGAAAAACCTGAATTTTATTTGTACTCGAAAGAAGATGACTTTAATCCACATGTGAAAATTCTAGAAGCGACAATGTTCATGAATCATGTCACTGTTAACCCCAGTATATTGCCAGCATATGAAACTGTACTCCAACGATTGAATGCTGTATAGACGTACAAGCAGGTGGAAGTAAAAACCCACACTTTACCCACCAACACCTATACTCTTTCTCTTGATAATGTAGCGATATGACAATTACCGAATTTGTTAGTTTTTGGTATGATGGATAACGACTCTTACACCGGAAAGCGCACAAAGAATCCATTCAAATTTAAGCATAACAAAATTACCAATATCAATCTATCAGTAAATGGTGTTCAAGTACCAAACCTTCCTCTAGAGTTTGGTATTCACACGAAAAAACAGTAAGCACTAGAGGATATCTTTCTCTATTCAAGGGGACTGGAATCAATTATTTTGATAAAGGTCATCAGATATCCAAGAAATTCTTTGATAATGGGTATTTTCTGCTAGCATTTCATTTAACAGCAGACAGCACATACGATTCGGGATGCGCTAGTTTGTTAAATCAAGGTGTGGTAAGGATCGAGGGAAGATTCAGAGACGCTTTAAAGAAAAGCGTCACCTGTATCATTTACGCGGAATATGATGGAAGGCTTGAAATTGACAAAAATTGGAATGAATTTACAAGCTTTTAAAAAAGCTATATATATATATATATATATATATATATATATATATATATATATATATATATATCGCAATAACATTCAGATTTGGATAGTATTTACTCTAGTACACAGCAGAAGTCATGGCATATTGCCTTGTAAATGTTGAATCTTCTCGGAAGGTCACTTAACCTTCTTTAAGAAAGTATCGCTGACTGGGTTCGCATCACCGAACAAACTTTACTCGAAAGAAATTACGTATAAATATCCTACCACCTTGACTATAGCTGCAGATCAGACAGGCATATTTGGAAACTTGGAACTCAAGCGACTCGATGAGGATCTTATCAGATCTTTGGGAAAGTCATCAACAGTGTTTGTGCACGGAGAATCGAAAAAAGAATTTTTACAAAGCTACATGACCTTACATACTAAGGTTGTAAACCTTGAAAACATATTTCTGAAAGGACAGGAATGAAGACAATAGAGATCATCAATGCGTTAAGAAGTAATATCATAAAAAAAAGGTTTTTTCAAGGTGTATATCCCTGCGATCGTTTACCTCGGAAAATCAGAAAACGGGCATGCGTCATAGCCAACACAGATCCGTCCCAAAAGAGCGGTGTTCTTTGGGTAGCATTCTACTTCCCTAAAAAAGGACCGGCTGAATATTTTGACTCGTTTGGGAAGTATCCAAGTGAAAAACAATTTAAACAATTCCTAAAATACAACAGTAGAGTGTTTATGAACAATAGACAAAGGTTAAAAAGTGCGTTTTCTACTACATGCGGGCAATATTGCTGTGTTTACCTTTATTGACGTTGCATCGGTAACACCTTCGAAAATTTCTTAAGCACTTCTCCCACTTTGACTTTGATTTTAACGATGATGAAATTGTCAATTTATAACGGAAAATCTATAAAACAGGTTTATTACAGAATGTAAGTGGTTACTGTATTAAATCATCCAGAAGACAGATTGGGGGTATAAAAGCAGAAATTTAGCTGCTAAGAGTATCAGTTCTGATTGAATTACCGGTAAAAGTAAAATGAATTCAAGCGCAATTAACAAGTTAGTGAAAAAGAAGCCGACCAACGTGTACATCAATACATTAGAGAAGAAGCAGAAGTATTTTTCTTTACCTGCAGAGCCCGATGGAGACCATACCGATAATGAAGCGGATCGGAATATCAAAATACATTTAAGCAAATCCAGAAAAAATTTCCAAAATCACGAGTGCCGTCTGAGAATATCTTACTGAACTATACTTATTACCTTGATGGATGTCAAAATCGGAAAATCGTATGTGTTGACATTCGAAGCAAAAAAAAATTTCGGCTTACATGAACGTTTTCCAGTATCAACAACATATGTAGGGTGGACTTCAACGTATGAAGACTTGAGAAGGTTGAGAAACGAGGAACAATATCCGCAAAACCAAGCAAGTCTTTCCAAAACATTCCGGATACGAGTAGGTGAAGGCAGTGTCAAATTGAAAACCGATGATCTATTCAAGCTGTTTTAGATGATTGACTTTTTCAATCTTGTAATGTTCCATAACAATACCGCTTCGGACGGCGTAAAGGAGTTCTATCAAGATTACGTGAAGCGCTGTACGCAAAAGAATGTATCACAGCTGAACAGCGACGATTTTTTTCATACCATCACGCGCTTCATATGTGCATATCACTTATTCACGGTTATTTTATGAAATTCCATTTTTTTGCGATGTTGTTTTCAATATACTCGTATTGGTTTTATAATAAAAATAATTTTTTTACGGAAGCATATTCTTTTTATTTCAAAAATTTATAAAATTCATTAGATAGTACATGTAGATGTTTATACAATTCTATGCGGCACATCTAGTTGTAGAAGCTGTACCATGGACGAGACAAGCTGTCATGAAATTTCTGAGTTCCCCTATTTTCGGTATATTAAGCTGAACGATATTCGCCGTTGATAAATATTTTCTAACAAATTTCTCCTTTACATTACCTCGCACATATGTTGCACAGTTTGAGTATTCCTGCATGATTTCAGGCAACGTGATGTAATTGACGTTACCATCACACCAACTAAGTGCGTTTATGCGAGCGAACTCGTACTGATTCTATTTTCGGGCCTCCGCTGACAATTCTTGTTATGGGTCTGGCGGTGCAAAATGATGCACGATAGGTTGCACCGAGCCGAAAGCTAATATAGCTAGCTCTTTTATGAAGTATTGTTTATTATTTACAGTTACAAACTGTATATCAAAAATAAACTCAGCCATGATTGCTAAATGAGATGTCAACAGAGAATAAAAATTTTATTTTCAGTTTTAAGGTATTCATATATATTTACTTTTACTTATTACAATTGTGTTCCAGCTTATGAGCTACCAACTTAAAAATATTTATGATATTTGAATTTTTTGTAGTTGTAAGGGTATGAAAAATTATCTTCAACGATCACCGACGAAGGGAAAATTTATTCGTCAGCGAGAAATGCAGTGTTAGACTGATTTACGCTTGAAATTAGGCCAACAATAAAAGCTCCGCTCAATTTGCTTACAGGTCTTAAGCTAGACCAGATGAGCTTAATCTCAGGCAAAGCTGGAAGTTTAATAGACAAGCTTATTCTTATGCCTTGCTCCGAACTAGAGACTAACTTTTCAATCATTCTGTCGAACATGATCTCGAGCTTTTTAATAGGATCCTCACAGGTCTCTCTGAACTCTTTTCATTGGAAGAGCATTCTTACACCTTTCGTATTGAATTTTTTATAATAGATCTCCTCTCTTGACAAAACTTCGATCTCGTTACCCACCCCACCACCTGTCTGAGCTGGAACTGCAGCCTGCTCTAGTTCCTGTAAGATTTCAACATTCATATCTGACCTGCTGCACGCCAAACTGTTTGGGCCATATCTTTCATTTTATAATACTTGCTCATTGTTTAGAAAAGAAACAGCCCCTTTTAAATTCTGCTCTGAAAAGTAAACATTTTATAAGGTCGAAAATCAAGTTAGCAGCTCGATAAATTGGATTTTTACTTCAACGTTGAAAGAAATCTTTTTCTTTCCCATCTCCTTCGTCAAAATGTTTAAACTAGCTACATCCTAATATCCTAAGCTTAAAAAACTACTTAAATACCTTATTGAACTTAAAATGTCCATTTTTTTAAATTGATATCTATGAAAATGTTTTATTTTATTTACTGTCTAAAAACTAGATTCTATTTTAAATCCCCACAAGGCTTGAATGGCCTCTTCCTTCTTTGTATTTGATGTGAGTTCTGCTATCTCCACTACCCTGACCTAGAACTTTTAAACTTCTTTTCGAGGCTTTAATAACAAAAAAACAACAGGAGATATATTTCAATACATTCGTAAATTAGCAAACTATGTTGATGTTCAAACAGTTATTGCATTTAACACCCAACAGCCCATTCACTCCTACACGGCAGCAAAGCGTCTCAAACGAAAATCATCAGCCGACCAAGCAGCCGTCAGCCGTCATCGAGTTTGTATATACACGCCGCCGCGGCAGCTTAGAGCAATGCGTCTCAAGCAAATTAATGACGCGGCCAGAACAGTCAACGCGGCCAGAACAATTGACACGACACCTCAACTAGTGCGTCCCAAGCCAAATTAATGAGCCTGCATCTACACGCTCCGGAGACGCGAAGCCCATCCAACACATCTCAAGCAATAGGGCATCATTTCATCGCCCTCCGATCACACAGATGTCGACTCAAAACAAACTGACAACCAGCCTCTGACATTTTACGCTACGATTACCATGTGGTTTTTTCTACGCTATTCTTTTACGCTACGACCGCCATGTGGTTTTTTCCACAACACTTTCATTCAAAAACAATGAGCTAGAGAAACACTATCTATATCAAGCAACAATTGGCGACAAACGTAAACAAAGTCTCAGGTCATTGCAACCGCTATCTAATTCACACACAGCATAATTTGAATTCCAGTATACTGGCCATGGTACGATATCAAAATTTGCATTTGTATTATTCGTATTTCAAAAAAGATGACAAAAGTCCCAGTCGCCGACTTCTATTCATGCAAAATTTACATCAGTTGAATTCCAAGAAAGCCATCGCAATGATACGAAAACAATATCAAATAACGTATACTGGTGCAACAATTTGCGATGGGTGGGTCGGGCCCGAGTTGCAAAATGTAGTGACCAGCCCAAACAAACTGCCACTGGCAAGTGTTGTGACCATAAAGCCGATCCCAGTAGCTTTGTCTCTACCGCACCTAGTGAAAGTTAAAGGTAAGGTCACTTCCTTACTACTGACAAGCAAAAACTAAACTCACGCAAAGCACGATATTACAATTTTTCCTCCGTAGGTTCATTTCGCAAAGCTGGTAACTAGGCTTTTCAATGTCCTGGGGTGATGATAAAAGACCCTGTAATAATTTTGCTGGCATTTTTTTGATTATTCCCTTCTTGAAAAAGCAATTTACCCATTTTTCATCCCTTGATCGCAAATGCAATCTTAAGAGACGTACTTCACTACCAAAGTCGATCGTAATACATTACAATATTGCTTCGCTTTACGAGCAACTTGCGTTTGAGTGTTTCCACAAATGAATTAGTATTCATGACAAAATCAATCCTGCTTTTAAACCTAAAACTTTCAGATACAACATGGGTTTTTTATTTACCAAAATCAGTAGCTATTTCACATATTCGACAATTAACCTATTTACTATTTCCCATGGGTCAACTGTTCTCATGAACGAAAAAACATCAACAACGTTCACGCTGCAACTCTGTAATTTGAGCGTTCGTCCAGGGATCAGTGATGCATATGTGCGTTCGACCGGAACAAAATAAAGGTGAACATACGTGTACTGGTATGCAAGGCGAGCCAAGGCACGCCTCCAATGTTTACTATTATTGTTTGTAAAAAACAAACTAAGCAAATACTCTGAATGAAACGAGTCTCGTTTTATTTTTGGCGGTAGTATGTGATATTCAAAAATTAGATATCAGGTTGATTTATGGCGAACAGGCATTTAAGATCACACTACAATGGTATTTCTTCCAACGTTGCAGTTGTGACTACTTTAAAGCAGTTAATCGTACTTTTTGTAAAAGCTATGAACGTGATGAGGCTCTCAACAGTAACTGTCATATATATAATCTGTAAGAAAACACGCGACAGAGTGAATAGTTCGCGTGGAACCGATCCGCTCCTGTCCATCAAAGTTATCGCAAATCGACTTCTCCGACAGAAATTGAGGTAACTTACAATGTCGATCCTAAATTTTCTTCATTCACCATCGAGGGCTAATCATATTTCTTCAGCGTATAGGCTATAGGTTAGTCAATTCGACTAACATAAATAAAAACTACTAAAAACTAAAATATTTGCCACAAAATTAGACCGATTGCACATTTTAAAGAACTATGATCCTTAATTAATGCTATAAAATAAAGTAAAAACCTATTTCAATTCAATATTTTTATTAAAAGTTCCAAAAAAGGTTGCTTTTTACTTTTTATGAGATTGAGGAAAGCCGACTTAATAACCTTAGGTGTTCGACAAAAATGACATGTTTTATACTCATGCTAACGCATAGCATAAAAAATATATAGCACGGACACTCTGAGCTGTCAAAATAGACTTGAGACAAAACATGCATAAACTACCCCTCCATCAGAGAGAGAGCGCTCTGGCTTTCGTATTCAAGCTCGCACGCGAAAGAGTAGATTTAAATTCGTATTCAAATTTCTCCAAGCCAGGTTGTATGTAGAGAGACGAGCCGGGTATTTTATACAAGATAACCGTGTACGTGTATATGCCAAAATCAGCTGATTTAACGCTAGTGTGCATGAAATCAACGAATGCGGCGAGTACCCAATGCGAATACGCAACCAATAGCAGCATTTAGGGCTGCCCGATTAATAGTTACAACGAAACTACATGGCCTCGTGATTTCAAATAGCAATGAATTTTATTGAAAAATTGATTATAAATATTGGAGATCAAAATTATAGTGTTTTAGCAGAACAACTAAACTGTGAATTCGTTAACTTTACACTTTATTAAGTTAATAATATATGAGGGCGGTTCAACAAGTACTTAGCCTACAAAAGAAAAACGAAAATTTTGGAAAAGTGGCAATTTATTTTTCCACATAATCTCCTTCAAGCTCGATACACTCGGCCCAAAGATGCTCCAATTTTTTCAACCCGTCCAAAATATATGTTTTCTCGAGGGCTGCAAAATAAGCTTCCGTGACAGCGATGACCTCCTCATTGGACCCAAATCTATTCCAGGCGAGTTACTTTTTAAGGTTTGGAAACAAAAAGTAGTCACCCGTATAGAATTTAAAAGTAATGAATGATCAGTACTGAAAATCGGATTTTATTACGTACTGCGAATCTATTATAAATCCCGGCTAAGTTACTCAATACGATACTGATATTCATTATAAAACTAGAACTAAGTTGATACTGAAAACTCAAAATAATTTGTTACCGATATTCATAACTTAATCAAAACGGAAGCGGTATTGAATGTCTGCATCACTGAAATACTGGAATTCTAGACTGCACCGGAACTTAAGCAATACCCGAAATTTAGGCAATCCAATACTGAAGTTCTGGATTTCACCGGAACCTCAATAGTACTCAAAATTCAAGGCAATGCGATACTAAAATTCTGGACTGCATCGGAACTTAAGCAGTACTCAAAATTGAAGGCAAATGCAATACTGAAATTCGCAGATTCATCTAAACTCAAGCGGTACTGAAATCGGTGGGCCTTATTTTGCTTTGAAATTCGGAGCAAGAATATTTTTTAAATAAATCCAACTAATTGCTGATTTTCATAACTTGGCTACTTGCTTATTTTTGCTTAGGGGGTTTTGCCAGTAATATGAAAATAATCTATTTGCAAACACCCTCATCAACTAAATGCATTTCATCTATTGAAAATTGCTTGATCATATCAATCGGTAGCGTTTCCAAAATAGAACGGAAATCTTTATGATGGCTAACATCGGAATCTCAAAAGTTGACCTGCTCCTGAAACTTCCATCATTTCGCAAAGGTGCTGTTACTTCTGGATATACTAGAATGCTCCCTCCACTAGCTGTGATGAATCTTTGACCTTTCGTGACGCATTTTTGACAATAAAAGTAACCACCATGTGTTTCTACTTGCTTCACAGCTGCCATCGCCAAAGCGTCATAAATGAATGAATGAATTTTAATAGTCCACGACTTTGATTGCACGTTAATTCCAACTTTAAGGAGCGGTAATACATCAGCAAAGAACCTTTCCAGCACCACATTAAAAAATTTCAGTTTACCAGAGACCTTGAATATTCCTATCGGGAAAACGGAATTACTTAGATTGTTGACGCATCCGGCAGTTATCCAAAAACTGTGACCACTACTTCTTGAAGAACGTGTTCCATCAATGTTGAATGAAATTTCAAAATGCGTGATATCTTTCTTTAAAATTGTGCGCATGTTGGCTTCAATGCATGAGATCAACGAGTCCTTCATCTAAAAGTGAGTATATTGACCATTATCTACGTTTTCAATGTAATGCTTTCCAGTATTTTTTGGAGTCTCTAGCATTGATCTGACATCCATAAAGGAAAAATTACACTCTTCTGAGAGAATTTTCAGCAGATTATTGATGTCATCATTATTGATGTCACGATACATGCCCAGTTTCTGATCCTATCTACAAATGATACAGGATTCCGTTCAATTGCGTCTTCTGCAACATCCACCAATTGTTTTTCGTGCTCATTACTTAGAATGCCACTCCCGTTTATATAATCAGCTAAATTGGGGTGCTTTAGTCTTACAACTGCCTTTAAATGTTGTTAACTTACCGTGAGGGTGGCTTCTTTCTGAATCTCTAGTCGGTATTTTGTGATACATATGTTCGGAGCAATTCGCACGTGGGTTCACTTTGACTTTTGTATCAAAATTGATTTTTCTAGGAATTTTTAAAATATATCTTTCACTTATAAGATGATTGTAAGTGCCAGCTGCTCAGATTGATGCGCGCTCACTTCTTGACAATAAGGAACGAAGGCAACGTGTTCAATCCCAGCTGAATTCATATAAAAAGGTAATTGAAATTTAACATTTGTCCAAACCAAGCTACATAGATTTGATAATTTGTACAAACATATGATACAGAAAAGACCAAGTAAATAATTAAAAAGAAAAAATTATTACGTTTCGACTTAATATTTTGATTTATTTTTTAATGAGACGAATACTGTAACAGAATCCGCAAACTGAAGTGATTCAGAACTTTCACAAAATTCACCAGTACCAGTGATGCAGTACTGACGCAGTATAGAACCCAGTTCCTAATGTAATACTGTATCTGTGTCGATATTAGAAACTTATCCAGTATCCAAAATGTTCCGCTACAGTTCTGCATGTATCAGTACTGCCCCATACATAGGGAATACCGATTTAATTACGTAGGAGTACCGCTGTGTTATGCGGGCACTGGGGGCCAAATCTGGAGACTAAGGTGGTTGGGGCAGCAATTCGTAGCGCAATTTGACCAATTTGGCCATGGCTACGGAGGAGGTGTGAGTCGGCGCGTTGTCGTGGTGCAACAGCACTTTTTTCTTCGCCAAACGGGGCCGCTTTTTCTTCAAATCGACGTTGAATCGGCCCAATAAGTCAGCATAGTAGCGCCCCGAGATTGTTCTACCTTTCTAGAAGTAGTCAATGTGGATCACACCTTGTGAGTCCCAGAAAACGGTGGCCATCACCTTTCCGGCCGATCGAACAGTCTTCGCCTTCTTCGGAGCACGTTCGCCAAGTGAAATCCACTGTTTCGACTGTTTCTTGGTCTCTGGTGTGTACCATTGAATCCATGTTTCGTCGACGGTGACGAAACGTCGCAAGAACTCCGCCGAATTGCGCTGAAAAGCGCCAAACACGTCGCTAATGTGGTCTCATGGTTGCGCTTGTTTTCCGGTGTGTGCAAACGCGGCACCCATCGCGTCGATAGCTTTCTCATGCCTAGTTCTCCATGAAGAATATGATGCACCGTTCCTTCTGCAATCCCTACAGTTTCAGCTATCTCGTGAACTTTCAATGGACGCTCTGACAACACGAGATAGTGGATTTTTTTAAAGTTTTTCTTCGTAGCAGCCGTTTTCGGGGCACCTGGACGTGGCTCATCCAAAACCGACTTGCGACCACGTTCAAACTCGTCAAACCAATTCTTGACGGTCGCCATCGAAGGAAAATAGTCACCGCACACAGTATCCAAGCGATCTTTGATTTCGCAATGCGTTTTCCCTTCTTAAAACAAGAATCCAATCACCGCACAATATTGTTCTTTTTCCATTTTTGTACAACCGAACGACACGCTCACTTTAAAAGGCCATCAAAATGAAACTTATGAAGGGAATTGACTGAAACAGTAGGCTACTAAAATAATGTACTGCAAGATGGTAAAATTCTTTTGTCATAGCAGTGCCATCGGGCGGTGAGGCTAAGAACTTGTTGAACCACCCTCGTATATATATTAATTACTTCAGAAGTCGAACAGTTTCCTCTCTTCAATAACATTCACTAAACTGCAAATTTTCGATTTCTGGTGCGCTTTGCCTATCACTCAGAGCTAATAATCGGATACGATCGCAAAAACCATACAAACATAACGTTACCGCGGAGTCTTCCACTATAATTTCATCCAACTATTGATACCTACACACGTTCACTAGCAAGAAGTTCTTGGCGATTATGTGTTGCAGTTCAAAAGAAATGCAATCCCTTCTCTATATTGTCAAATAAATAGAACGCCGAAGAAGGAACTTTATTTCCTTTTCGTAGAGCATCAGACACTTTTTCACACTGTTCTAAATTGCGGTTATAAAACACTTTTCCGATAATTGCATGTTGCCCAGTGGATCCCCGATGACCACATATTTTGAATGCGTGATTCTCCCACATTGATTTGATTTGTTTCAATTTTCATTGAAAAAATCTAAAGTTTTATTACACGCGATATTCCGGTCGCGAATTGTCAAATACTTGCTGTCCGTTGCCATTAACGAATTAACGAAATTAACTTCTATGTGCATCTCTGTCTTTCGTGCACGACCCATTCACATGCAATTTGCTTACTCTGTTACTCATGGTAGGGTACACGGATATGCATCTACCTGGTTTTATAACATATATGTGGCAAATTAGCTGAAGTATCCGTGTCATGTATTCTTTATGCTATGTCCTAACTAATAACTAACCAATATTAAACTTATCCGCACGACGCCATCGGTTCTTGAAACTGCACATTGACGACGAAGTTGGCAGCTAGTGTCAGTGTTTTGAGACAAGGAGCTTTAGAGCTCGTCCTAAACGTTGATTTATATTTACAAACTAATTCTTTCAAAGTAAATATTGCTTCAGAACAAAAAGTTAAACATTAGCCTTTATAGATATCACCATCAAGTTGAGAACTATATGTAAATTTAATTAACGTCTTAAAAACATTTTGTCACTCACCAGTTATATTTGAGATTGGATTTCTATAAAGCTTTTTACAATTACCTTCTCTGCAGGGTATTATTCCCTTTGTTATACCACATCTTTTTAACGTATATCAATAAACTCAAGCTCGAAAGACTAAACTTCAGGTTTTCATTCAACAATTTTCATCGTTTAAGCAATTCGAGTTAGAAAAAAAACATTTGTTGTCTCATAGTATTGATTCCAGTTTAGCTCAGACTAAGAAACAACGTTGTAATTCGGCTTTTCTGGTAATTCAGGATTAATTGTTCGAGGAGCTGCAACGCATGCACTCTTCGGATATCATAGAAGAGAGTCAGTGCTCCTGAGACTCCCCACTCACTTTGTTCCGAAAACCGGTAAAACAATATTGGTCTTTGGATGCCAACGACTTAATGACGTCATGATCAAGGATGTCTATCCTCTTCCACTAAACGAATCAAGCTACAGATAGCCTGCTAATCATATCAATCGGTAGCGTTACCAAAATATAACGGAAATCTTTATGATGGCTAACATCGGAATCTCAAAAGTTGACCTGCTCCTGAAACTTCCATCATTTCGCAAAGGTGCTGTTACTTCTGGATATACTAGAATGCTCCCTCCACTAGCTGTGATGAATCTTTGACCTTTCGTGACGCATTTTTGACAATAAAAGTAACCACCATGTGTTTCTACTTGCTTCACAGCTGCCATCGCCAAAGCGTCATAAATGAATGAATGAATTTTAATAGTCCACGACTTTGATTGCACGTTAATTCCAAGTTTAAGGAGCGGTAATACATCAGCAAAGAACCTTTCCAGCACCACATTAAAAAATTTCAGTTTACCAGAGACCTTGAATATTCCTATCGGGAAAACGGAATTACTTAGATTGTTGACGCATCCGGCAGTTATCCAAAAACTGTGACCACTACTTCTTGAAGAACGTGTTCCATCAATGTTGAATGAAATTTCAAAATGCGTGATATCTTTCTTTAAAATTGTGCGCATGTTGGCTTCAATGCATGAGATCAACGAGTCCTTCATCTAAAAGTGAGTATATTGACCATTATCTACGTTTTCAATGTAATGCTTTCCAGTATTTTTTGGAGTCTCTAGCATTGATCTGACATCCATAAAGGAAAAATTACACTCTTCTGAGAGAATTTTCAGCAGATTATTTATGTCATCATTATTGATGTCACGATACATGCCCAGTTTCTGATCCTATCTACAAATGATACAGGATTCCGTTCAATTGCGTCTTCTGCAACATCCACCAATTGTTTTTCGTGCTCATTACTTAGAATGCCACTCCCGTTTATATAATCAGCTAAATTGGGGTGCTTTAGTCTTACAACTGCCTTTAAATGTTGTTAACTTACCGTGAGGGTGGCTTCTTTCTGAATCTCTAGTCGGTATTTTGTGATACATATGTTCGGAGCAATTCGCACGTGGGTTCACTTTGACTTTTGTATCAAAATTGATTTTTCTAGGAATTTTTAAAATATATCTTTCACTTATAAGATGATTGTAAGTGCCAGCTGCTCAGATTGATGCGCGCTCACTTCTTGACAATAAGGAACGAAGGCAACGTGTTCAATCCCAGCTGAATTCATATAAAAAGGTAATTGAAATTTAACATTTGTCCAAACCAAGCTACATAGATTTGATAATTTGTACAAACATATGATACAGAAAAGACCAAGTAAATAATTAAAAAGAAAAAATTATTACGTTTCGACTTAATATTTTGATTTATTTTTTAATGAGACGAATACTGTAACAGAATCCGCAAACTGAAGTGATTCAGAACTTTCACAAAATTCACCAGTACCAGTGATACAGTACTGACGCAGTATAGAACCCAGTTCCTAATGCAATACTGTATCTGTGTCGATATTAGAAACTTATCCAGTATCCAAAATGTTCCGCTACAGTTCTGCATGTATCAGTACTGCCCCATACATAGGGAATACCGATTTAATTACGTAGGAGTACCGCTGTGTTATGCGGGCACTGGGGGCCAAATCTGGAGACTAAGGTGGTTGGGGCAGCAATTCGTAGCGCAATTTGACCAATTTGGCCATGGCTACGGAGGAGGTGTGAGTCGGCGCGTTGTCGTGGTGCAACAGCACTTTTTTCTTCGCCAAACGGGGCCGCTTTTTCTTCAAATCGACGTTGAATCGGCCCAATAAGTCAGCATAGTAGCGCCCCGAGATTGTTCCACCTTTCTAGAAGTAGTCAATGTGGATCACATCTTGTGAGTCCCAGAAAACGGTGGCCATCACCTTTCCGGCCGATCGAACAGTCTTCGCCTTCTTCGGAGCACGTTCGCCAAGTGAAATCCACTGTTTCGACTGTTTCTTGGTCTCTGGTGTGTACCATTGAATCCATGTTTCGTCGACGGTGACGAAACGTCGCAAGAACTCCGCCGAATTGCGCTGAAAAGCGCCAAACACGTCGCTAATGTGGTCTCATGGTTGCGCTTGTTTTCCGGTGTGTGCAAACGCGGCACCCATCGCGTCGATAGCTTTCTCATGCCTAGTTCTCCATGAAGAATATGATGCACCGTTCCTTCTGCAATCCCTACAGTTTCAGCTATCTCGTGAACTTTCAATGGACGCTCTGACAACACGAGATAGTGGATTTTTTTAAAGTTTTTCTTCGTAGCAGCCGTTTTCGGGGCACCTGGACGTGGCTCATCCAAAACCGACTTGCGACCACGTTCAAACTCGTCAAACCAATTCTTGACGGTCGCCATCGAAGGAAAATAGTCACCGCACACAGTATCCAAGCGATCTTTGATTTCGCAATGCGTTTTCCCTTCTTAAAACAAGAATCCAATCACCGCACAATATTGTTCTTTTTCCATTTTTGTACAACCGACCGACACGCTCACTTTGAAAGGCCATCAAAATGAAACTTATGAAGGGAATTGACTGAAACAGTAGGCTACTAAAATAATGTACTGCAAGATGGTAAAATTCTTTTGTCATAGCAGTGCCATCGGGCGGTGAGGCTAAGAACTTGTTGAACCACCCTCGTATATATATTAATTACTTCAGAAGTCGAACAGTTTCCTCTCTTCAATAACATTCACTAAACTGCAAATTTTCGATTTCTGGTGCGCTTTGCCTATCACTCAGAGCTAATAATCGGATACGATCGCAAAAACCATACAAACATAACGTTACCGCGGAGTCTTCCACTATAATTTCATCCAACTATTGATACCTACACACGTTCACTAGCAAGAAGTTCTTGGCGATTATGTGTTGCAGTTCAAAAGAAATGCAATCCCTTCTCTATATTGTCAAATAAATAGAACGCCGAAGAAGGAACTTTATTTCCTTTTCGTAGAGCATCAGACACTTTTTCACACTGTTCTAAATTGCGGTTATAAAACACTTTTCCGATAATTGCATGTTGCCCAGTGGATCCCCGATGACCACATATTTTGAATGCGTGATTCTCCCACATTGATTTGATTTGTTTCAATTTTCATTGAAAAAATCTAAAGTTTTATTACACGCGATATTCCGGTCGCGAATTGTCAAATACTTGCTGTCCGTTGCCATTAACGAATTAACGAAATTAACTTCTATGTGCATCTCTGTCTTTCGTGCACGACCCATTCACATGCAATTTGCTTACTCTGTTACTCATGGTAGGGTACACGGATATGCATCTACCTGGTTGTATAACATATATGTGGCAAATTAGCTGAAGTATCCGTGTCATGTATTCTTTATGCTATGTCCTAACTAATAACTAACCAATATTAAACTTATCCGCACGACGCCATCGGTTCTTGAAACTGCACATTGACGACGAAGTTGGCAGCTAGTGTCAGTGTTTTGAGACAAGGAGCTTTAGAGCTCGTCCTAAACGTTGATTTATATTTACAAACTAAGTCTTTCAAAGTAAATATTGCTTCAGAACAAAAAGTTAAACATTAGCCTTTATAGATATCACCATCAAGTTGAGAACTATATGTAAATTTAATTAACGTCTTAAAAACATTTTGTCACTCACCAGTTATATTTGAGATTGGATTTCTATAAAGCTTTTTACAATTACCTTCTCTGCAGGGTATTATTCCCTTTGTTACACCACATCTTTTTAACGTATATCAATAAACTCAAGCTCGAAAGACTAAACTTCAGGTTTTCATTCAACAATTTTCATCGTTTAAGCAATTCGAGTTAGAAAAAAAACATTTGTTGTCTCATAGTATTGATTCCAGTTTAGCTCAGACTAAGAAACAACGTTGTAATTCGGCTTTTCTGGTAATTCAGGATTAATTGTTCGAGGAGCTGCAACGCATGCACTCTTCGGATATCATAGAAGAGAGTCAGTGCTCCTGAGACTCCCCACTCACTTTGTTCCGAAAACCGGTAAAACAATATTGGTCTTTGGATGCCAACGACTTAATGACGTCATGATCAAGGATGTCTATCCTCTTCCACTAAACGAATCAAGCTACAGATAGCCTGCTAATCATATCAATCGGTAGCGTTACCAAAATATAACGGAAATCTTTATGATGGCTAACATCGGAATCTCAAAAGTTGACCTGCTCCTGAAACTTCCATCATTTCGCAAAGGTGCTGTTACTTCTGGATATACTAGAATGCTCCCTCCACTAGCTGTGATGAATCTTTGACCTTTCGTGACGCATTTTTGACAATAAAAGTAACCACCATGTGTTTCTACTTGCTTCACAGCTGCCATCGCCAAAGCGTCATAAATGAATGAATGAATTTTAATAGTCCACGACTTTGATTGCACGTTAATTCCAACTTTAAGGAGCGGTAATACATCAGCAAAGAACCTTTCCAGCACCACATTAAAAAATTTCAGTTTACCAGAGACCTTGAATATTCCTATCGGGAAAACGGAATTACTTAGATTGTTGACGCATCCGGCAGTTATCCAAAAACTGTGACCACTACTTCTTGAAGAACGTGTTCCATCAATGTTGAATGAAATTTCAAAATGCGTGATATCTTTCTTTAAAATTGTGCGCATGTTGGCTTCAATGCATGAGATCAACGAGTCCTTCATCTAAAAGTGAGTATATTGACCATTGTCTACGTTTTCAATGTAATGCTTTCCAGTATTTTTTGGAGTCTCTAGCATTGATCTGACATCCATAAAGGAAAAATTACACTCTTCTGAGAGAATTTTCAGCAGATTATTGATGTCATCATTATTGATGTCACGATACATGCCCAGTTTCTGATCCTATCTACAAATGATACAGGATTCCGTTCAATTGCGTCTTCTGCAACATCCACCAATTGTTTTTCGTGCTCATTACTTAGAATGCCACTCCCGTTTATATAATCAGCTAAATTGGGGTGCTTTAGTCTTACAACTGCCTTTAAATGTTGTTAACTTACCGTGAGGGTGGCTTCTTTCTGAATCTCTAGTCGGTATTTTGTGATACATATGTTCGGAGCAATTCGCACGTGGGTTCACTTTGACTTTTGTATCAAAATTGATTTTTCTAGGAATTTTTAAAATATATCTTTCACTTATAAGATGATTGTAAGTGCCAGCTGCTCAGATTGATGCGCGCTCACTTCTTGACAATAAGGAACGAAGGCAACGTGTTCAATCCCAGCTGAATTCATATAAAAAGGTAATTGAAATTTAACATTTGTCCAAACCAAGCTACATAGATTTGATAATTTGTACAAACATATGATACAGAAAATACCAAGTAAATAATTAAAAAGAAAAATTATTACGTTTTGACTTATTATTTTGATTTATTTTTAATGAGATGAATACTGTAACAGAATCCGCAAACTGAATTGATTCAGAACTTTCACAAAATTCACCAGTACCAGTGATACAGTACTGACGCAGTATAGAACCCAGTTCCTAATGCAATACTGTATCTGTGTCGATATTAGAAACTTATCCAGTATCCAAAATGTTCCGCTACAGTTCTGCATGTATCAGTACTGCCCCATACATAGGGAATACCGATTTAATTACGTAGGAGTACCGCTGTGTTATGCGGGCACTGGGGGCCAAATCTGGAGACTAAGGTGGTTGGGGCAGCAATTCGTAGCGCAATTTGACCAATTTGGCCATGGCTACGGAGGAGGTGTGAGTCGGCGCGTTGTCGTGGTGCAACAGCACTTTTTTCTTCGCCAAACGGGGCCGCTTTTTCTTCAAATCGACGTTGAATCGGCCCAATAAGTCAGCATAGTAGCGCCCCGAGATTGTTCTACCTTTCTAGAAGTAGTCAATGTGGATCACACCTTGTGAGTCCCAGAAAACGGTGGCCATCACCTTTCCGGCCGATCGAACAGTCTTCGCCTTCTTTGGAGCACGTTCGCCAAGTGAAATCCACTGTTTCGACTGTTTCTTGGTCTCTGGTGTGTACCATTGAATCCATGTTTCGTCGACGGTGACGAAACGTCGCAAGAACTCCGCCGAATCGCGCTGAAAAGCGCCAAACACGTCGCTAATGTGGTCTCATGGTTGCGCTTGTTTTCCGGTGTGTGCAAACGCGGCACCCATCGCGTCGATAGCTTTCTCATGCCTAGTTCTCCATGAAGAATATGATGCACCGTTCCTTCTGCAATCCCTACAGTTTCAGCTATCTCGTGAACTTTCAATGGACGCTCTGACAACACGAGATAGTGGATTTTTTTAAAGTTTTTCTTCGTAGCAGCCGTTTTCGGGGCACCTGGACGTGGCTCATCCAAAACCGACTTGCGACCACGTTCAAACTCGTCAAACCAATTCTTGACGGTCGCCATCGAAGGAAAATAGTCACCGCACACAGTATCCAAGCGATCTTTGATTTCGCAATGCGTTTTCCCTTCTTAAAACAAGAATCCAATCACCGCACAATATTGTTCTTTTTCCATTTTTGTACAACCGACCGACACGCTCACTTTGAAAGGCCATCAAAATGAAACTTATGAAGGGAATTGACTGAAACAGTAGGCTACTAAAATAATGTACTGCAAGATGGTAAAATTCTTTTGTCATAGCAGTGCCATCGGGCGGTGAGGCTAAGAACTTGTTGAACCACCCTCGTATATATATTAATCACTTCAGAAGTCGAACAGTTTCCTCTCTTCAATAACATTCACTAAACTGCAAATTTTCGATTTCTGGTGCGCTTTGCCTATCACTCAGAGCTAATAATCGGATACGATCGCAAAAACCATACAAACATAACGTTACCGCGGAGTCTTCCACTATAATTTCATCCAACTATTGATACCTACACACGTTCACTAGCAAGAAGTTCTTGGCGATTATGTGTTGCAGTTCAAAAGAAATGCAATCCCTTCTCTATATTGTCAAATAAATAGAACGCCGAAGAAGGAACTTTATTTCCTTTTCGTAGAGCATCAGACACTTTTTCACACTGTTCTAAATTGCGGTTATAAAACACTTTTCCGATAATTGCATGTTGCCCAGTGGATCCCCGATGACCACATATTTTGAATGCGTGATTCTCCCACATTGATTTGATTTGTTTCAATTTTCATTGAAAAAATCTAAAGTTTTATTACACGCGATATTCCGGTCGCGAATTGTCAAATACTTGCTGTCCGTTGCCATTAACGAATTAACGAAATTAACTTCTATGTGCATCTATGTCTTTCGTGCACGACCCATTCACATGCAATTTGCTTACTCTGTTACTCATGGTAGGGTACACGGATATGCATCTACCTGGTTGTATAACAGATATGTGGCAAATTAGCTGAAGTATCCGTGTCATGTATTCTTTATGCTATGTCCTAACTAATAACTAACCAATATTAAACTTATCCGCACGACGCCATCGGTTCTTGAAACTGCACATTGACGACGAAGTTGGCAGCTAATGTCAGTGTTTTGAGACAAGGAGCTTTAGAGCTCGTCCTAAACGTTGATTTATATTTACAAACTAAGTCTTTCAAAGTAAATATTGCTTCAGAACAAAAAGTTAAACATTAGCCTTTATAGATATCACCATCAAGTTGAGAACTATATGTAAATTTAATTAACGTCTTAAAAACATTTTGTCACTCACCAGTTATATTTGAGATTGGATTTCTATAAAGCTTTTTACAATTACCTTCTCTGCAGGGTATTATTCCCTTTGTTACACCACATCTTTTTAACGTATATCAATAAACTCAAGCTCGAAAGACTAAACTTCAGGTTTTCATTCAACAATTTTCATCGTTTAAGCAATTCGAGTTAGAAAAAAAACATTTGTTGTCTCATAGTATTGATTCCAGTTTAGCTCAGACTAAGAAACAACGTTGTAATTCGGCTTTTCTGGTAATTCAGGATTTATTGTTCGAGGAGCTGCAACGCATGCACTCTTCGGATATCATAGAAGAGAGTCAGTGCTCCTGAGACTCCCCACTCACTTTGTTCCGAAAACCGGTAAAACAATATTGGTCTTTGGATGCCAACGACTTAATGACGTCATGATCAAGGATGTCTATCCTCTTCCACTAAACGAATCAAGCTACAGATAGCCTGCTAATCATATCAATCGGTAGCGTTACCAAAATATAACGGAAATCTTTATGATGGCTAACATCGGAATCTCAAAAGTTGACCTGCTCCTGAAACTTCCATCATTTCGCAAAGGTGCTGTTACTTCTGGATATACTAGAATGCTCCCTCCACTAGCTGTGATGAATCTTTGACCTTTCGTGACGCATTTTTGACAATAAAAGTAACCACCATGTGTTTCTACTTGCTTCACAGCTGCCATCGCCAAAGCGTCATAAATGAATGAATGAATTTTAATAGTCCACGACTTTGATTGCACGTTAATTCCAACTTTAAGGAGCGGTAATACATCAGCAAAGAACCTTTCCAGCACCACATTAAAAAATTTCAGTTTACCAGAGACCTTGAATATTCCTATCGGGAAAACGGAATTACTTAGATTGTTGACGCATCCGGCAGTTATCCAAAAACTGTGACCACTACTTCTTGAAGAACGTGTTCCATCAATGTTGAATGAAATTTCAAAATGCGTGATATCTTTCTTTAAAATTGTGCGCATGTTGGCTTCAATGCATGAGATCAACGAGTCCTTCATCTAAAAGTGAGTATATTGACCATTATCTACGTTTTCAATGTAATGCTTTCCAGTATTTTTTGGAGTCTCTAGCATTGATCTGACATCCATAAAGGAAAAATTACACTCTTCTGAGAGAATTTTCAGCAGATTATTTATGTCATCATTATTGATGTCACGATACATGCCCAGTTTCTGATCCTATCTACAAATGATACAGGATTCCGTTCAATTGCGTCTTCTGCAACATCCACCAATTGTTTTTCGTGCTCATTACTTAGAATGCCACTCCCGTTTATATAATCAGCTAAATTGGGGTGCTTTAGTCTTACAACTGCCTTTAAATGTTGTTAACTTACCGTGAGGGTGGCTTCTTTCTGAATCTCTAGTCGGTATTTTGTGATACATATGTTCGGAGCAATTCGCACGTGGGTTCACTTTGACTTTTGTATCAAAATTGATTTTTCTAGGAATTTTTAAAATATATCTTTCACTTATAAGATGATTGTAAGTGCCAGCTGCTCAGATTGATGCGCGCTCACTTCTTGACAATAAGGAACGAAGGCAACGTGTTCAATCCCAGCTGAATTCATATAAAAAGGTAATTGAAATTTAACATTTGTCCAAACCAAGCTACATAGATTTGATAATTTGTACAAACATATGATACAGAAAAGACCAAGTAAATAATTAAAAAGAAAAAATTATTACGTTTCGACTTAATATTTTGATTTATTTTTTAATGAGACGAATACTGTAACAGAATCCGCAAACTGAAGTGATTCAGAACTTTCACAAAATTCACCAGTACCAGTGATACAGTACTGACGCAGTATAGAACCCAGTTCCTAATGCAATACTGTATCTGTGTCGATATTAGAAACTTATCCAGTATCCAAAATGTTCCGCTACAGTTCTGCATGTATCAGTACTGCCCCATACATAGGGAATACCGATTTAATTACGTAGGAGTACCGCTGTGTTATGCGGGCACTGGGGGCCAAATCTGGAGACTAAGGTGGTTGGGGCAGCAATTCGTAGCGCAATTTGACCAATTTGGCCATGGCTACGGAGGAGGTGTGAGTCGGCGCGTTGTCGTGGTGCAACAGCACTTTTTTCTTCGCCAAACGGGGCCGCTTTTTCTTCAAATCGACGTTGAATCGGCCCAATAAGTCAGCATAGTAGCGCCCCGAGATTGTTCCACCTTTCTAGAAGTAGTCAATGTGGATCACATCTTGTGAGTCCCAGAAAACGGTGGCCATCACCTTTCCGGCCGATCGAACAGTCTTCGCCTTCTTCGGAGCACGTTCGCCAAGTGAAATCCACTGTTTCGACTGTTTCTTGGTCTCTGGTGTGTACCATTGAATCCATGTTTCGTCGACGGTGACGAAACGTCGCAAGAACTCCGCCGAATTGCGCTGAAAAGCGCCAAACACGTCGCTAATGTGGTCTCATGGTTGCGCTTGTTTTCCGGTGTGTGCAAACGCGGCACCCATCGCGTCGATAGCTTTCTCATGCCTAGTTCTCCATGAAGAATATGATGCACCGTTCCTTCTGCAATCCCTACAGTTTCAGCTATCTCGTGAACTTTCAATGGACGCTCTGACAACACGAGATAGTGGATTTTTTTAAAGTTTTTCTTCGTAGCAGCCGTTTTCGGGGCACCTGGACGTGGCTCATCCAAAACCGACTTGCGACCACGTTCAAACTCGTCAAACCAATTCTTGACGGTCGCCATCGAAGGAAAATAGTCACCGCACACAGTATCCAAGCGATCTTTGATTTCGCAATGCGTTTTCCCTTCTTAAAACAAGAATCCAATCACCGCACAATATTGTTCTTTTTCCATTTTTGTACAACCGAACGACACGCTCACTTTAAAAGGCCATCAAAATGAAACTTATGAAGGGAATTGACTGAAACAGTAGGCTACTAAAATAATGTACTGCAAGATGGTAAAATTCTTTTGTCATAGCAGTGCCATCGGGCGGTGAGGCTAAGAACTTGTTGAACCACCCTCGTATATATATTAATTACTTCAGAAGTCGAACAGTTTCCTCTCTTCAATAACATTCACTAAACTGCAAATTTTCGATTTCTGGTGCGCTTTGCCTATCACTCAGAGCTAATAATCGGATACGATCGCAAAAACCATACAAACATAACGTTACCGCGGAGTCTTCCACTATAATTTCATCCAACTATTGATACCTACACACGTTCACTAGCAAGAAGTTCTTGGCGATTATGTGTTGCAGTTCAAAAGAAATGCAATCCCTTCTCTATATTGTCAAATAAATAGAACGCCGAAGAAGGAACTTTATTTCCTTTTCGTAGAGCATCAGACACTTTTTCACACTGTTCTAAATTGCGGTTATAAAACACTTTTCCGATAATTGCATGTTGCCCAGTGGATCCCCGATGACCACATATTTTGAATGCGTGATTCTCCCACATTGATTTGATTTGTTTCAATTTTCATTGAAAAAATCTAAAGTTTTATTACACGCGATATTCCGGTCGCGAATTGTCAAATACTTGCTGTCCGTTGCCATTAACGAATTAACGAAATTAACTTCTATGTGCATCTCTGTCTTTCGTGCACGACCCATTCACATGCAATTTGCTTACTCTGTTACTCATGGTAGGGTACACGGATATGCATCTACCTGGTTTTATAACATATATGTGGCAAATTAGCTGAAGTATCCGTGTCATGTATTCTTTATGCTATGTCCTAACTAATAACTAACCAATATTAAACTTATCCGCACGACGCCATCGGTTCTTGAAACTGCACATTGACGACGAAGTTGGCAGCTAGTGTCAGTGTTTTGAGACAAGGAGCTTTAGAGCTCGTCCTAAACGTTGATTTATATTTACAAACTAATTCTTTCAAAGTAAATATTGCTTCAGAACAAAAAGTTAAACATTAGCCTTTATAGATATCACCATCAAGTTCAGAACTATATGTAAATTTAATTAACGTCTTAAAAACATTTTGTCACTCACCAGTTATATTTGAGATTGGATTTCTATAAAGCTTTTTACAATTACCTTCTCTGCAGGGTATTATTCCCTTTGTTATACCACATCTTTTTAACGTATATCAATAAACTCAAGCTCGAAAGACTAAACTTCAGGTTTTCATTCAACAATTTTCATCGTTTAAGCAATTCGAGTTAGAAAAAAAACATTTGTTGTCTCATAGTATTGATTCCAGTTTAGCTCAGACTAAGAAACAACGTTGTAATTCGGCTTTTCTGGTAATTCAGGATTAATTGTTCGAGGAGCTGCAACGCATGCACTCTTCGGATATCATAGAAGAGAGTCAGTGCTCCTGAGACTCCCCACTCACTTTGTTCCGAAAACCGGTAAAACAATATTGGTCTTTGGATGCCAACGACTTAATGACGTCATGATCAAGGATGTCTATCCTCTTCCACTAAACGAATCAAGCTACAGATAGCCTGCTAATCATATCAATCGGTAGCGTTACCAAAATATAACGGAAATCTTTATGATGGCTAACATCGGAATCTCAAAAGTTGACCTGCTCCTGAAACTTCCATCATTTCGCAAAGGTGCTGTTACTTCTGGATATACTAGAATGCTCCCTCCACTAGCTGTGATGAATCTTTGACCTTTCGTGACGCATTTTTGACAATAAAAGTAACCACCATGTGTTTCTACTTGCTTCACAGCTGCCATCGCCAAAGCGTCATAAATGAATGAATGAATTTTAATAGTCCACGACTTTGATTGCACGTTAATTCCAAGTTTAAGGAGCGGTAATACATCAGCAAAGAACCTTTCCAGCACCACATTAAAAAATTTCAGTTTACCAGAGACCTTGAATATTCCTATCGGGAAAACGGAATTACTTAGATTGTTGACGCATCCGGCAGTTATCCAAAAACTGTGACCACTACTTCTTGAAGAACGTGTTCCATCAATGTTGAATGAAATTTCAAAATGCGTGATATCTTTCTTTAAAATTGTGCGCATGTTGGCTTCAATGCATGAGATCAACGAGTCCTTCATCTAAAAGTGAGTATATTGACCATTATCTACGTTTTCAATGTAATGCTTTCCAGTATTTTTTGGAGTCTCTAGCATTGATCTGACATCCATAAAGGAAAAATTACACTCTTCTGAGAGAATTTTCAGCAGATTATTTATGTCATCATTATTGATGTCACGATACATGCCCAGTTTCTGATCCTATCTACAAATGATACAGGATTCCGTTCAATTGCGTCTTCTGCAACATCCACCAATTGTTTTTCGTGCTCATTACTTAGAATGCCACTCCCGTTTATATAATCAGCTAAATTGGGGTGCTTTAGTCTTACAACTGCCTTTAAATGTTGTTAACTTACCGTGAGGGTGGCTTCTTTCTGAATCTCTAGTCGGTATTTTGTGATACATATGTTCGGAGCAATTCGCACGTGGGTTCACTTTGACTTTTGTATCAAAATTGATTTTTCTAGGAATTTTTAAAATATATCTTTCACTTATAAGATGATTGTAAGTGCCAGCTGCTCAGATTGATGCGCGCTCACTTCTTGACAATAAGGAACGAAGGCAACGTGTTCAATCCCAGCTGAATTCATATAAAAAGGTAATTGAAATTTAACATTTGTCCAAACCAAGCTACATAGATTTGATAATTTGTACAAACATATGATACAGAAAAGACCAAGTAAATAATTAAAAAGAAAAAATTATTACGTTTCGACTTAATATTTTGATTTATTTTTTAATGAGACGAATACTGTAACAGAATCCGCAAACTGAAGTGATTCAGAACTTTCACAAAATTCACCAGTACCAGTGATACAGTACTGACGCAGTATAGAACCCAGTTCCTAATGCAATACTGTATCTGTGTCGATATTAGAAACTTATCCAGTATCCAAAATGTTCCGCTACAGTTCTGCATGTATCAGTACTGCCCCATACATAGGGAATACCGATTTAATTACGTAGGAGTACCGCTGTGTTATGCGGGCACTGGGGGCCAAATCTGGAGACTAAGGTGGTTGGGGCAGCAATTCGTAGCGCAATTTGACCAATTTGGCCATGGCTACGGAGGAGGTGTGAGTCGGCGCGTTGTCGTGGTGCAACAGCACTTTTTTCTTCGCCAAACGGGGCCGCTTTTTCTTCAAATCGACGTTGAATCGGCCCAATAAGTCAGCATAGTAGCGCCCCGAGATTGTTCCACCTTTCTAGAAGTAGTCAATGTGGATCACATCTTGTGAGTCCCAGAAAACGGTGGCCATCACCTTTCCGGCCGATCGAACAGTCTTCGCCTTCTTCGGAGCACGTTCGCCAAGTGAAATCCACTGTTTCGACTGTTTCTTGGTCTCTGGTGTGTACCATTGAATCCATGTTTCGTCGACGGTGACGAAACGTCGCAAGAACTCCGCCGAATTGCGCTGAAAAGCGCCAAACACGTCGCTAATGTGGTCTCATGGTTGCGCTTGTTTTCCGGTGTGTGCAAACGCGGCACCCATCGCGTCGATAGCTTTCTCATGCCTAGTTCTCCATGAAGAATATGATGCACCGTTCCTTCTGCAATCCCTACAGTTTCAGCTATCTCGTGAACTTTCAATGGACGCTCTGACAACACGAGATAGTGGATTTTTTTAAAGTTTTTCTTCGTAGCAGCCGTTTTCGGGGCACCTGGACGTGGCTCATCCAAAACCGACTTGCGACCACGTTCAAACTCGTCAAACCAATTCTTGACGGTCGCCATCGAAGGAAAATAGTCACCGCACACAGTATCCAAGCGATCTTTGATTTCGCAGTGCGTTTTCCCTTCTTAAAACAAGAATCCAATCACCGCACAATATTGTTCTTTTTCCATTTTTGTACAACCGAACGACACGCTCACTTTAAAAGGCCATCAAAATGAAACTTATGAAGGGAATTGACTGAAACAGTAGGCTACTAAAATAATGTACTGCAAGATGGTAAAATTCTTTTGTCATAGCAGTGCCATCGGGCGGTGAGGCTAAGAACTTGTTGAACCACCCTCGTATATATATTAATTACTTCAGAAGTCGAACAGTTTCCTCTCTTCAATAACATTCACTAAACTGCAAATTTTCGATTTCTGGTGCGCTTTGCCTATCACTCAGAGCTAATAATCGGATACGATCGCAAAAACCATACAAACATAACGTTACCGCGGAGTCTTCCACTATAATTTCATCCAACTATTGATACCTACACACGTTCACTAGCAAGAAGTTCTTGGCGATTATGTGTTGCAGTTCAAAAGAAATGCAATCCCTTCTCTATATTGTCAAATAAATAGAACGCCGAAGAAGGAACTTTATTTCCTTTTCGTAGAGCATCAGACACTTTTTCACACTGTTCTAAATTGCGGTTATAAAACACTTTTCCGATAATTGCATGTTGCCCAGTGGATCCCCGATGACCACATATTTTGAATGCGTGATTCTCCCACATTGATTTGATTTGTTTCAATTTTCATTGAAAAAATCTAAAGTTTTATTACACGCGATATTCCGGTCGCGAATTGTCAAATACTTGCTGTCCGTTGCCATTAACGAATTAACGAAATTAACTTCTATGTGCATCTCTGTCTTTCGTGCACGACCCATTCACATGCAATTTGCTTACTCTGTTACTCATGGTAGGGTACACGGATATGCATCTACCTGGTTGTATAACATATATGTGGCAAATTAGCTGAAGTATCCGTGTCATGTATTCTTTATGCTATGTCCTAACTAATAACTAACCAATATTAAACTTATCCGCACGACGCCATCGGTTCTTGAAACTGCACATTGACGACGAAGTTGGCAGCTAGTGTCAGTGTTTTGAGACAAGGAGCTTTAGAGCTCGTCCTAAACGTTGATTTATATTTACAAACTAATTCTTTCAAAGTAAATATTGCTTCAGAACAAAAAGTTAAACATTAGCCTTTATAGATATCACCATCAAGTTGAGAACTATATGTAAATTTAATTAACGTCTTAAAAACATTTTGTCACTCACCAGTTATATTTGAGATTGGATTTCTATAAAGCTTTTTACAATTACCTTCTCTGCAGGGTATTATTCCCTTTGTTACACCACATCTTTTTAACGTATATCAATAAACTCAAGCTCGAAAGACTAAACTTCAGGTTTTCATTCAACAATTTTCATCGTTTAAGCAATTCGAGTTAGAAAAAAAACATTTGTTGTCTCATAGTATTGATTCCAGTTTAGCTCAGACTAAGAAACAACGTTGTAATTCGGCTTTTCTGGTAATTCAGGATTAATTGTTCGAGGAGCTGCAACGCATGCACTCTTCGGATATCATAGAAGAGAGTCAGTGCTCCTGAGACTCCTCACTCACTTTGTTCCGAAAACCGGTAAAACAATATTGGTATTTGGATGCCAACGACTTAATGACGTCATGATCAAGGATGTCTATCCTCTTCCACTAAACGAATCAAGCTACAGATAGCCTGCTAATCATATCAATCGGTAGCGTTACCAAAATAGAACGGAAATCTTTATGATGGCTAACATCGGAATCAAAAGTTGACCTGCTCCTGAAACTTCCATCATTTCGCAAAGGTGCTGTTACTTCTGGATATACTAGAATGCTCCCTCCACTAGCTGTGATGAATCTTTGACCTTTCGTGACGCATTTTTGACAATAAAAGTAACCACCATGTGTTTCTACTTGCTTCACAGCTGCCATCGCCAAAGCGTCATAAATGAATGAATGAATTTTAATAGTCCACGACTTTGATTGCACGTTAATTCCAACTTTAAGGAGCGGTAATATATCAGCAAAGAACCTTTCCAGCACCACATTAAAAAATTTCAGTTTACCAGAGACCTTGAATATTCCTATCGGGAAAACGGAATTACTTAGATTGTTGACGCATCCGGCAGTTATCCAAAAACTGTGACCACTACTTCTTGAAGAACGTGTTCCATCAATGTTGAATGAAATTTCAAAATGCGTGATATCTTTCTTTAAAATTGTGCGCATGTTGGCTTCAATGCATGAGATCAACGAGTCCTTCATCTAAAAGTGAGTATATTGACCATTGTCTACGTTTTCAATGTAATGCTTTCCAGTATTTTTTGGAGTCTCTAGCATTGATCTGACATCCATAAAGGAAAAATTACACTCTTCTGAGAGAATTTTCAGCAGATTATTGATGTCATCATTATTGATGTCACGATACATGCCCAGTTTCTGATCCTATCTACAAATGATACAGGATTCCGTTCAATTGCGTCTTCTGCAACATCCACCAATTGTTTTTCGTGCTCATTACTTAGAATGCCACTCCCGTTTATATAATCAGCTAAATTGGGGTGCTTTAGTCTTACAACTGCCTTTAAATGTTGTTAACTTACCGTGAGGGTGGCTTCTTTCTGAATCTCTAGTCGGTATTTTGTGATACATATGTTCGGAGCAATTCGCACGTGGGTTCACTTTGACTTTTGTATCAAAATTGATTTTTCTAGGAATTTTTAAAATATATCTTTCACTTATAAGATGATTGTAAGTGCCAGCTGCTCAGATTGATGCGCGCTCACTTCTTGACAATAAGGAACGAAGGCAACGTGTTCAATCCCAGCTGAATTCATATAAAAAGGTAATTGAAATTTAACATTTGTCCAAACCAAGCTACATAGATTTGATAATTTGTACAAACATATGATACAGAAAATACCAAGTAAATAATTAAAAAGAAAAATTATTACGTTTTGACTTATTATTTTGATTTATTTTTAATGAGATGAATACTGTAACAGAATCCGCAAACTGAATTGATTCAGAACTTTCACAAAATTCACCAGTACCAGTGATACAGTACTGACGCAGTATAGAACCCAGTTCCTAATGCAATACTGTATCTGTGTCGATATTAGAAACTTATCCAGTATCCAAAATGTTCCGCTACAGTTCTGCATGTATCAGTACTGCCCCATACATAGGGAATACCGATTTAATTACGTAGGAGTACCGCTGTGTTATGCGGGCACTGGGGGCCAAATCTGGAGACTAAGGTGGTTGGGGCAGCAATTCGTAGCGCAATTTGACCAATTTGGCCATGGCTACGGAGGAGGTGTGAGTCGGCGCGTTGTCGTGGTGCAACAGCACTTTTTTCTTCGCCAAACGGGGCCGCTTTTTCTTCAAATCGACGTTGAATCGGCCCAATAAGTCAGCATAGTAGCGCCCCGAGATTGTTCTACCTTTCTAGAAGTAGTCAATGTGGATCACACCTTGTGAGTCCCAGAAAACGGTGGCCATCACCTTTCCGGCCGATCGAACAGTCTTCGCCTTCTTTGGAGCACGTTCGCCAAGTGAAATCCACTGTTTCGACTGTTTCTTGGTCTCTGGTGTGTACCATTGAATCCATGTTTCGTCGACGGTGACGAAACGTCGCAAGAACTCCGCCGAATCGCGCTGAAAAGCGCCAAACACGTCGCTAATGTGGTCTCATGGTTGCGCTTGTTTTCCGGTGTGTGCAAACGCGGCACCCATCGCGTCGATAGCTTTCTCATGCCTAGTTCTCCATGAAGAATATGATGCACCGTTCCTTCTGCAATCCCTACAGTTTCAGCTATCTCGTGAACTTTCAATGGACGCTCTGACAACACGAGATAGTGGATTTTTTTAAAGTTTTTCTTCGTAGCAGCCGTTTTCGGGGCACCTGGACGTGGCTCATCCAAAACCGACTTGCGACCACGTTCAAACTCGTCAAACCAATTCTTGACGGTCGCCATCGAAGGAAAATAGTCACCGCACACAGTATCCAAGCGATCTTTGATTTCGCAATGCGTTTTCCCTTCTTAAAACAAGAATCCAATCACCGCACAATATTGTTCTTTTTCCATTTTTGTACAACCGACCGACACGCTCACTTTGAAAGGCCATCAAAATGAAACTTATGAAGGGAATTGACTGAAACAGTAGGCTACTAAAATAATGTACTGCAAGATGGTAAAATTCTTTTGTCATAGCAGTGCCATCGGGCGGTGAGGCTAAGAACTTGTTGAACCACCCTCGTATATATATTAATCACTTCAGAAGTCGAACAGTTTCCTCTCTTCAATAACATTCACTAAACTGCAAATTTTCGATTTCTGGTGCGCTTTGCCTATCACTCAGAGCTAATAATCGGATACGATCGCAAAAACCATACAAACATAACGTTACCGCGGAGTCTTCCACTATAATTTCATCCAACTATTGATACCTACACACGTTCACTAGCAAGAAGTTCTTGGCGATTATGTGTTGCAGTTCAAAAGAAATGCAATCCCTTCTCTATATTGTCAAATAAATAGAACGCCGAAGAAGGAACTTTATTTCCTTTTCGTAGAGCATCAGACACTTTTTCACACTGTTCTAAATTGCGGTTATAAAACACTTTTCCGATAATTGCATGTTGCCCAGTGGATCCCCGATGACCACATATTTTGAATGCGTGATTCTCCCACATTGATTTGATTTGTTTCAATTTTCATTGAAAAAATCTAAAGTTTTATTACACGCGATATTCCGGTCGCGAATTGTCAAATACTTGCTGTCCGTTGCCATTAACGAATTAACGAAATTAACTTCTATGTGCATCTATGTCTTTCGTGCACGACCCATTCACATGCAATTTGCTTACTCTGTTACTCATGGTAGGGTACACGGATATGCATCTACCTGGTTGTATAACAGATATGTGGCAAATTAGCTGAAGTATCCGTGTCATGTATTCTTTATGCTATGTCCTAACTAATAACTAACCAATATTAAACTTATCCGCACGACGCCATCGGTTCTTGAAACTGCACATTGACGACGAAGTTGGCAGCTAATGTCAGTGTTTTGAGACAAGGAGCTTTAGAGCTCGTCCTAAACGTTGATTTATATTTACAAACTAAGTCTTTCAAAGTAAATATTGCTTCAGAACAAAAAGTTAAACATTAGCCTTTATAGATATCACCATCAAGTTGAGAACTATATGTAAATTTAATTAACGTCTTAAAAACATTTTGTCACTCACCAGTTATATTTGAGATTGGATTTCTATAAAGCTTTTTACAATTACCTTCTCTGCAGGGTATTATTCCCTTTGTTACACCACATCTTTTTAACGTATATCAATAAACTCAAGCTCGAAAGACTAAACTTCAGGTTTTCATTCAACAATTTTCATCGTTTAAGCAATTCGAGTTAGAAAAAAAACATTTGTTGTCTCATAGTATTGATTCCAGTTTAGCTCAGACTAAGAAACAACGTTGTAATTCGGCTTTTCTGGTAATTCAGGATTAATTGTTCGAGGAGCTGCAACGCATGCACTCTTCGGATATCATAGAAGAGAGTCAGTGCTCCTGAGACTCCCCACTCACTTTGTTCCGAAAACCGGTAAAACAATATTGGTCTTTGGATGCCAACGACTTAATGACGTCATGATCAAGGATGTCTATCCTCTTCCACTAAACGAATCAAGCTACAGATAGCCTGCTAATCATATCAATCGGTAGCGTTACCAAAATATAACGGAAATCTTTATGATGGCTAACATCGGAATCTCAAAAGTTGACCTGCTCCTGAAACTTCCATCATTTCGCAAAGGTGCTGTTACTTCTGGATATACTAGAATGCTCCCTCCACTAGCTGTGATGAATCTTTGACCTTTCGTGACGCATTTTTGACAATAAAAGTAACCACCATGTGTTTCTACTTGCTTCACAGCTGCCATCGCCAAAGCGTCATAAATGAATGAATGAATTTTAATAGTCCACGACTTTGATTGCACGTTAATTCCAACTTTAAGGAGCGGTAATACATCAGCAAAGAACCTTTCCAGCACCACATTAAAAAATTTCAGTTTACCAGAGACCTTGAATATTCCTATCGGGAAAACGGAATTACTTAGATTGTTGACGCATCCGGCAGTTATCCAAAAACTGTGACCACTACTTCTTGAAGAACGTGTTCCATCAATGTTGAATGAAATTTCAAAATGCGTGATATCTTTCTTTAAAATTGTGCGCATGTTGGCTTCAATGCATGAGATCAACGAGTCCTTCATCTAAAAGTGAGTATATTGACCATTGTCTACGTTTTCAATGTAATGCTTTCCAGTATTTTTTGGAGTCTCTAGCATTGATCTGACATCCATAAAGGAAAAATTACACTCTTCTGAGAGAATTTTCAGCAGATTATTGATGTCATCATTATTGATGTCACGATACATGCCCAGTTTCTGATCCTATCTACAAATGATACAGGATTCCGTTCAATTGCGTCTTCTGCAACATCCACCAATTGTTTTTCGTGCTCATTACTTAGAATGCCACTCCCGTTTATATAATCAGCTAAATTGGGGTGCTTTAGTCTTACAACTGCCTTTAAATGTTGTTAACTTACCGTGAGGGTGGCTTCTTTCTGAATCTCTAGTCGGTATTTTGTGATACATATGTTCGGAGCAATTCGCACGTGGGTTCACTTTGACTTTTGTATCAAAATTGATTTTTCTAGGAATTTTTAAAATATATCTTTCACTTATAAGATGATTGTAAGTGCCAGCTGCTCAGATTGATGCGCGCTCACTTCTTGACAATAAGGAACGAAGGCAACGTGTTCAATCCCAGCTGAATTCATATAAAAAGGTAATTGAAATTTAACATTTGTCCAAACCAAGCTACATAGATTTGATAATTTGTACAAACATATGATACAGAAAAGACCAAGTAAATAATTAAAAAGAAGAAATTATTACGTTTTGACTTAATATTTTGATTTATTTTTTAATGAGACGAATACTGTAACAGAATCCGCAAACTGAATTGATTCAGAACTTTCACAAAATTCACCAGTACCAGTGATACAGTACTGACGCAGTATAGAACCCAGTTCCTAATGCAATACTGTATCTGTGTCGATATTAGAAACTTATCCAGTATCCAAAATGTTCCGCTACAGTTCTGCATGTATCAGTACTGCCCCATACATAGGGAATACCGATTTAATTACGTAGGAGTACCGCTGTGTTATGCGGGCACTGGGGGCCAAATCTGGAGACTAAGGTGGTTGGGGCAGCAATTCGTAGCGCAATTTGACCAATTTGGCCATGGCTACGGAGGAGGTGTGAGTCGGCGCGTTGTCGTGGTGCAACAGCACTTTTTTCTTCGCCAAACGGGGCCGCTTTTTCTTCAAATCGACGTTGAATCGGCCCAATAAGTCAGCATAGTAGCGCCCCGAGATTGTTCTACCTTTCTAGAAGTAGTCAATGTGGATCACACCTTGTGAGTCCCAGAAAACGGTGGCCATCACCTTTCCGGCCGATCGAACAGTCTTCGCCTTCTTCGGAGCACGTTCGCCAAGTGAAATCCACTGTTTCGACTGTTTCTTGGTCTCTGGTGTGTACCATTGAATCCATGTTTCGTCGACGGTGACGAAACGTCGCAAGAACTCCGCCGAATCGCGCTGAAAAGCGCCAAACACGTCGCTAATGTGGTCTCATGGTTGCGCTTGTTTTCCGGTGTGTGCAAACGCGGCACCCATCGCGTCGATAGCTTTCTCATGCCTAGTTCTCCATGAAGAATATGATGCACCGTTCCTTCTGCAATCCCTACAGTTTCAGCTATCTCGTGAACTTTCAATGGACGCTCTGCCAACACGAGATAGTGGATTTTTTTAAAGTTTTTCTTCGTAGCAGCCGTTTTCGGGGCACCTGGACGTGGCTCATCCAAAACCGACTTGCGACCACGTTCAAACTCGTCAAACCAATTCTTGACGGTCGCCATCGAAGGAAAATAGTCACCGTACACAGTATCCAAGCGATCTTTGATTTCGCAATGCATTTTCCCTTCTTAAAACAAGAATCCAATCACCGCACAATATTGTTCTTTTTCCATTTTTGTACAACCGACCGACACGCTCACTTTGAAAGGCCATCAAAATGAAACTTATGAAGGGAATTGACTGAAACAGTAGGCTACTAAAATAATGTACTGCAAGATGGTAAAATTCTTTTGTCATAGCAGTGCCATCGGGCGGTGAGGCTAAGAACTTGTTGAACCACCCTCGTATATATATTAATCACTTCAGAAGTCGAACAGTTTCCTCTCTTCAATAACATTCACTAAACTGCAAATTTTCGATTTCTGGTGCGCTTTGCCTATCACTCAGAGCTAATAATCGGATACGATCGCAAAAACCATACAAACATAACGTTACCGCGGAGTCTTCCACTATAATTTCATCCAACTATTGATACCTACACACGTTCACTAGCAAGAAGTTCTTGGCGATTATGTGTTGCAGTTCAAAAGAAATGCAATCCCTTCTCTATATTGTCAAATAAATAGAACGCCGAAGAAGGAACTTTATTTCCTTTTCGTAGAGCATCAGACACTTTTTCACACTGTTCTAAATTGCGGTTATAAAACACTTTTCCGATAATTGCATGTTGCCCAGTGGATCCCCGATGACCACATATTTTGAATGCGTGATTCTCCCACATTGATTTGATTTGTTTCAATTTTCATTGAAAAAATCTAAAGTTTTATTACACGCGATATTCCGGTCGCGAATTGTCAAATACTTGCTGTCCGTTGCCATTAACGAATTAACGAAATTAACTTCTATGTGCATCTCTGTCTTTCGTGCACGACCCATTCACATGCAATTTGCTTACTCTGTTACTCATGGTAGGGTACACGGATATGCATCTACCTGGTTGTATAACAGATATGTGGCAAATTAGCTGAAGTATCCGTGTCATGTATTCTTTATGCTATGTCCTAACTAATAACTTACCAATATTAAACTTATCCGCACGACGCCATCGGTTCTTGAAACTGCACATTGACGACGAAGTTGGCAGCTAGTGTCAGTGTTTTGAGACAAGGAGCTTTAGAGCTCGTCCTAAACGTTGATTTATATTTACAAACTAATTCTTTCAAAGTAAATATTGCTTCAGAACAAAAAGTTAAACATTAGCCTTTATAGATATCACCATCAAGTTCAGAACTATATGTAAATTTAATTAACGTCTTAAAAACATTTTGTCACTCACCAGTTATATTTGAGATTGGATTTCTATAAAGCTTTTTACAATTACCTTCTCTGCAGGGTATTATTCCCTTTGTTATACCACATCTTTTTAACGTATATCAATAAACTCAAGCTCGAAAGACTAAACTTCAGGTTTTCATTCAACAATTTTCATCGTTTAAGCAATTCGAGTTAGAAAAAAAACATTTGTTGTCTCATAGTATTGATTCCAGTTTAGCTCAGACTAAGAAACAACGTTGTAATTCGGCTTTTCTGGTAATTCAGGATTTATTGTTCGAGGAGCTGCAACGCATGCACTCTTCGGATATCATAGAAGAGAGTCAGTGCTCCTGAGACTCCCCACTCACTTTGTTCCGAAAACCGGTAAAACAATATTGGTCTTTGGATGCCAACGACTTAATGACGTCATGATCAAGGATGTCTATCCTCTTCCACTAAACGAATCAAGCTACAGATAGCCTGCTAATCATATCAATCGGTAGCGTTACCAAAATAGAACGGAAATCTTTATGATGGCTAACATCGGAATCTCAAAAGTTGACCTGCTCCTGAAACTTCCATCATTTCGCAAAGGTGCTGTTACTTCTGGATATACTAGAATGCTCCCTCCACTAGCTGTGATGAATCTTTGACCTTTCGTGACGCATTTTTGACAATAAAAGTAACCACCATGTGTTTCTACTTGCTTCACAGCTGCCATCGCCAAAGCGTCATAAATGAATGAATGAATTTTAATAGTCCACGACTTTGATTGCACGTTAATTCCAACTTTAAGGAGCGGTAATACATCAGCAAAGAACCTTTCCAGCACCACATTAAAAAATTTCAGTTTACCAGAGACCTTGAATATTCCTATCGGGAAAACGGAATTACTTAGATTGTTGACGCATCCGGCAGTTATCCAAAAACTGTGACCACTACTTCTTGAAGAACGTGTTCCATCAATGTTGAATGAAATTTCAAAATGCGTGATATCTTTCTTTAAAATTGTGCGCATGTTGGCTTCAATGCATGAGATCAACGAGTCCTTCATCTAAAAGTGAGTATATTGACCATTGTCTACGTTTTCAATGTAATGCTTTCCAGTATTTTTTGGAGTCTCTAGCATTGATCTGACATCCATAAAGGAAAAATTACACTCTTCTGAGAGAATTTTCAGCAGATTATTGATGTCATCATTATTGATGTCACGATACATGCCCAGTTTCTGATCCTATCTACAAATGATACAGGATTCCGTTCAATTGCGTCTTCTGCAACATCCACCAATTGTTTTTCGTGCTCATTACTTAGAATGCCACTCCCGTTTATATAATCAGCTAAATTGGGGTGCTTTAGTCTTACAACTGCCTTTAAATGTTGTTAACTTACCGTGAGGGTGGCTTCTTTCTGAATCTCTAGTCGGTATTTTGTGATACATATGTTCGGAGCAATTCGCACGTGGGTTCACTTTGACTTTTGTATCAAAATTGATTTTTCTAGGAATTTTTAAAATATATCTTTCACTTATAAGATGATTGTAAGTGCCAGCTGCTCAGATTGATGCGCGCTCACTTCTTGACAATAAGGAACGAAGGCAACGTGTTCAATCCCAGCTGAATTCATATAAAAAGGTAATTGAAATTTAACATTTGTCCAAACCAAGCTACATAGATTTGATAATTTGTACAAACATATGATACAGAAAAGACCAAGTAAATAATTAAAAAGAAAAAATTATTACGTTTTGACTTAATATTTTGATTTATTTTTTAATGAGACGAATACTATAACAGAATCCGCAAACTGAATTGATTCAGAACTTTCACAAAATTCACCAGTACCAGTGATGCAGTACTGACGCAGTATAGAACCCAGTTCCTAATGCAATACTGTATCTGTGTCGATATTAGAAACTTATCCAGTATCCAAAATGTTCCGCTACAGTTCTGCATGTATCAGTACTGCCCCATACATAGGGAATACCGATTTAATTACGTAGGAGTACCGCTGTGTTATGCGGGCACTGGGGGCCAAATCTGGAGACTAAGGTGGTTGGGGCAGCAATTCGTAGCGCAATTTGACCAATTTGGCCATGGCTACGGAGGAGGTGTGAGTCGGCGCGTTGTCGTGGTGCAACAGCACTTTTTTCTTCGCCAAACGGGGCCGCTTTTTCTTCAAATCGACGTTGAATCGGCCCAATAAGTCAGCATAGTAGCGCCCCGAGATTGTTCTACCTTTCTAGAAGTAGTCAATGTGGATCACACCTTGTGAGTCCCAGAAAACGGTGGCCATCACCTTTCCGGCCGATCGAACAGTCTTCGCCTTCTTCGGAGCACGTTCGCCAAGTGAAATCCACTGTTTTGACTGTTTCTTGGTCTCTGGTGTGTACCATTGAATCCATGTTTCGTCGACGGTGACGAAACGTCGCAAGAACTCCGCCGAATTGCGCTGAAAAGCGCCAAACACGTCGCTAATGTGGTCTCATGGTTGCGCTTGTTTTCCGGTGTGTGCAAACGCGGCACCCATCGCGTCGATAGCTTTCTCATGCCTAGTTCTCCATGAAGAATATGATGCACCGTTCCTTCTGCAATCCCTACAGTTTCAGCTATCTCGTGAACTTTCAATGGACGCTCTGCCAACACGAGATAGTGGATTTTTTTAAAGTTTTTCTTCGTAGCAGCCGTTTTCGGGGCACCTGGACGTGGCTCATCCAAAACCGACTTGCGACCACGTTCAAACTCGTCAAACCAATTCTTGACGGTCGCCATCGAAGGAAAATAGTCACCGTACACAGTATCCAAGCGATCTTTGATTTCGCAATGCGTTTTCCCTTCTTAAAACAAGATTCCAATCACCGCACAATATTGTTCTTTTTCCATTTTTGTACAACCGACCGACACGCTCACTTTGAAAGGCCATCAAAATGAAACTTATGAAGGGAATTGACTGAAACAGTAGGCTACTAAAATAATGTACTGCAAGATGGTAAAATTCTTTTGTCATAGCAGTGCCATCGGGCGGTGAGGCTAAGAACTTGTTGAACCACCCTCGTATATATATTAATTACTTCAGAAGTCGAACAGTTTCCTCTCTTCAATAACATTCACTAAACTGCAAATTTTCGATTTCTGGTGCGCTTTGCCTATCACTCAGAGCTAATAATCGGATACGATCGCAAAAACCATACAAACATAACGTTACCGCGGAGTCTTCCACTATAATTTCATCCAACTATTGATACCTACACACGTTCACTAGCAAGAAGTTCTTGGCGATTATGTGTTGCAGTTCAAAAGAAATGCAATCCCTTCTCTATATTGTCAAATAAATAGAACGCCGAAGAAGGAACTTTATTTCCTTTTCGTAGAGCATCAGACACTTTTTCACACTGTTCTAAATTGCGGTTATAAAACACTTTTCCGATAATTGCATGTTGCCCAGTGGATCCCCGATGACCACATATTTTGAATGCGTGATTCTCCCACATTGATTTGATTTGTTTCAATTTTCATTGAAAAAATCTAAAGTTTTATTACACGCGATATTCCGGTCGCGAAGTGTCAAAAACTTGCTGTCCGTTGCCATTAACGAATTAACGAAATTAACGTCTATGTGCATCTCTGTCTTTCATGCACGACCCATTCACATGCAATTTGCTTAATCTGTTACTCATGGTAGGGTACACGGATATGCATCTACCTGGTTGTATAACAGATATGTGGCAAATTAGCTGAAGTATCCGTGTCATGTATTCTTTATGCTATGTCCTAACTAATAACTAACCAATATTAAACTTATCCGCACGACGCCATCGGTTCTTGAAACTGCACATTGACGACGAAGTTGGCAGCTAGTGTCAGTGTTTTGAGACAAGGAGCTTTAGAGCTCGTCCTAAACGTTGATTTATATTTACAAACTAATTCTTTCAAAGTAAATATTGCTTCAGAACAAAAAGTTAAACATTAGCCTTTATAGATATCACCATCAAGTTCAGAACTATATGTAAATTTAATTAACGTCTTAAAAACATTTTGTCACTCACCAGTTATATTTGAGATTGGATTTCTATAAAGCTTTTTACAATTACCTTCTCTGCAGGGTATTATTCCCTTTGTTATACCACATCTTTTTAACGTATATCAATAAACTCAAGCTCGAAAGACTAAACTTCAGGTTTTCATTCAACAATTTTCATCGTTTAAGCAATTCGAGTTAGAAAAAAAACATTTGTTGTCTCATAGTATTGATTCCAGTTTAGCTCAGACTAAGAAACAACGTTGTAATTCGGCTTTTCTGGTAATTCAGGATTAATTGTTCGAGGAGCTGCAACGCATGCACTCTTCGGATATCATAGAAGAGAGTCAGTGCTCCTGAGACTCCTCACTCACTTTGTTCCGAAAACCGGTAAAACAATATTGGTATTTGGATGCCAACGACTTAATGACGTCATGATCAAGGATGTCTATCCTCTTCCACTAAACGAATCAAGCTACAGATAGCCTGCCAAATACTTTTGCAAACACATGATCAATATTTTTCATCTCATTCCTTTTCATATCAAGAAAACCACCAAAACTCTGAAACGGAATTGTTACTTACCTAGTCTTTAACAGGATGCCAGGCAATAACAAATCAAGAAATGTTACATCTGCAAGCAAATGAAACATGGTGATCTCAGTTTATGAACCCCTTTGGCTCACGTTAGAAACTCATAACGACCATTGTAGCGTCTTTTTATTGACCTTTTTGGACCATATCTCGATCTAATTCAAGGATTTGTAACTTTCTATGGGCCACTATATCAAATTTATATGACAATGATGACTCTGTAGTGGATAACTCTTTTTCTTACTGATGACATTGTTTTGTCCCACACAACTGATTTTTGCCTGCACTTTCTCATAGTGGCTCTCATATTTTAGCACCGCTGCAACACGATTCTTCACGTTTGTTTATAGATAGTTTCAAATTCACTGACGTTTTGCATGTTTTGTACTCGCATTAATCGAAATCTCTATTTTTATTTAGAGGCTATCTCGTGGAGCCAGCTCATTGTATTCACTCTGACACATTCACTTGAAACATGCAAACTTCTGGCTGGTGGCGTCAGATGGTTGGTGGTGTGCATTTTTCGATATGAAGCGGACGCGGTCATGACGGAGTTGAAATCGAGAAAGAGATGTGATAAGTGCCCGAGGAAGATTAAGTTTTGTGGGATGTGTATGGTGAATTGTCGAATTATAACCGTGAGTTAATTTTTGGCTGAATATCTTGACGCATCTAAACAGTTGCTGATAGACCAATGGGTGATTTGAGGATGACAAAGCAGTGCTCCACACTAGAGGTGGCAAAAATATATCATTGTTGTGAATGAATCATTTGAATCTGGCTCAGTAAAAAGATCCAGATCAGTGATATGTATCATTTGGATCATTTGGATCATCTAGATCATTTGGATCACTGAGTCAGAATATATAATTGATATTATGAGTTAGGTATACAGAAAGACATGGTACGCTGTACAGAGTTACCATACAATTAGGTAAATCTGTAAATGTATAAGTTGTTTACTTGATTTTTGAGTTCATAAAACTCCATTCGGAATACTTACGATCGTCGCTTTCCGAAGCTTTAAGCCCATTTTTGACTGAAAAAACCTTAATAAAGTTACATTTTTTATATGAAAAATATATTAATATATAATTTCCACACAAAATATATAAAAGCACTATTGCGCATTTACTATCTGACAATGACAAAAACCTGTACTTTAAACTAAGATCATATTGTATAATTTCACATTTTAAACTACCACAATCGAAACTTTAAATTGCATCTTAATATATGTATCTATCTGTAAACTACTTCTGGCAACCCTGCAAATTATTTACAAACATATCATCTCATGTGTACATTCATCGTTTTGCCCATCCAAATGCGAGCTGCACCATCTCTTCGCGTGAAAAGTGTATTTCTCTTTACCTCTCTTACGGTGGAACTTGTGAGAGATTATTGAATGGAACATCGCGGAAGATTGGTTTGTGTCTTGTGCTTCTGATCCATGAGATATGAAAGATCTACTGATCCAAATGAACTGATTTCACTGATTCGAATCATTTGGATCTATAAGATGATTCGGATCACTAAATCATATCCGCGATGAGCTACACATGCCTACTCCACACTGGGGACGGCTTGATGAAGTCGCAGTAAGAAGACCGTGACCAACAGATGTGACAAAAAAAATTGCCGTAAGCTGTGTAACAGGCATTTTGTTTCTCTCTTTAAACTTTTGTACGAAACCAGCTCCTGTTTCGTAACAAAACGAATACTACAACTTGACGTGAAGAGTAGCAGCTAAAACCCGGTATACAAGAAGGAAACTAAGAAACGGAATGAAACGTGTAAAGCCTTTTAGGTGTGCGGGGCAAAAATTCAGGAATGACAGTTCGTGACGTCTCCTTTGAAAAGATTTTCTTCAGGCTTCACTGTTCCGGAATTACACCCAACTCGTAAACAAAATACAATTCGCTTTTTATCTATCGAATTTATTTCAGTTGTCATCGGAAAAATGTGAATTGTGTGTTATTCTCGGTTGAGAAACTGTATTTTCGTCGTGCGCGCTAAGAGAAAAGTGCGGAAAAGTGTACGGCAGTAAATTAATCGCAATTTTCGTGAATCGTCAAAAATGTGAAAATATTCGGGTTTGCGGGTGGCGGTGGCATCCAAATTAATATGCTCGTACAATATGTGTCCTTATCGCTTCACGTAATGTAGCTCCGGTGGTGAAAATTGCGATTTCAATCGGTTTAGTGAAAATGCAATTTGAAATGACATTTCCTATTTGTTGTGCTTTGTATGGCGAAAAAATTTCAGTGGCGCTACGGGTAAAGACATTTTGGTCCCAATTTTACTATTGTTAATATGGAAAGTAATGAAGTCAGGGTGTATTTTTTTGTTTTTAAATGCTGCTTATGCCACAATCCCGCCGAAGCCAGTCCCAAGCCCGCTTGAAAAAGGAAGAGGGAGGTATTGCATTTTGTAGTAATAAGTTCTGTTGCATCTATTTATCGGAATATGTTTAATTTGAATTTTTTTGGTACTCATCGCATCGCACATTTTCTAAAATTTCTAATAGCATTCACACACAACATTCCAAGCACTTGTTGAAATCCATTGTTGAAACATACGTACAGACCCGATATCGTTTTATAGCTAAACAAAAATCGAAAAAAAATTTCAATTGTGTATTTTAGAGGCATGTAATAGGCTACTTTCGTTCTGCTACATCGTAAAAACATTCAACCATGAAAATTAGGCCGATGAAAACGATGCCGTGATTCCGCCGAAGCCATTTCCAAGCCCGGCTAAAAAAGGAAGAAGAAGGCAATTTGGTAACTTTTGAAATTTTTGCAACGCAATTTTCAAACTAAAATTATTTCGCGCCATATATTTTGCTTCTTCCTAAACTTTAGTTTTCTCGGGAATGTATTAGTTTCACAAACACATAAAAGTGATTTGCCCCATTAATTTTGTTGATGTTCCATTCCTTACCTTCTTTCTCATTGCAATAGACCTACGGAAACGGGAGTCAAGTTTGTCAAATTGACTTGCGGTAGACTGAGTAGGTGCCAAAGTATGGTCAAATCTTTCATACCTTTGTTCAACTGTAATAACTTAATACGAAGTGTGTCTTGGATGTGAAAATTGGTGACAGCGGCCGTTGCAATTCAAAAAAATTTATTTCGAAAAGCGGATTTTCACGCATTTGTAGAAACAAGGCTTTCCCAATTGTGAAAAATTGTTCGGGTGCAACATGACATTTGTCTTCGATTCCACTACAAAAATGCAAGAAATAAGAAATTTTTACTATCTATAAGAAATTTTCAAGAATGGAAGTCCGTCAAGTCATGCAGTCCTGCAACTTAAACATTAACAAAATATATTAAACAGTGCTGTGCAAAACTTAAGCAACTCACTACATGTCGGAATGAAAGGGAAAATTGCAATCAAAATATGATTTTTTTTTCCTTTTTTGTTTTTAATTTACACGTTAGCATGTTGGTAAAAGCTTTGCAATAAAAATGACATCAGTATTTTAATTGTTCTTTAAAAAAACAAACAAAAATACACCAACAAAAAGGCTGTGCAAAATCTAAGCAACTTTCAAAACGCAGCTACGATTCCCAGTCAGAACAAAAGATAACGGGGATTTCCCGATGTTTTTGTTTTTTCTGATGCTCGTTCCAATTAGATCAGTAAAGATCGTCCTCCCTTTGGGTTTATTTGTGTATAAAAAATAAAATTGAAAATGCAGCGTAATCAATACGATAATAGGTTTAAATCAAACGTAATTTCGCTATATTATTCCGGAAAAACGCAAATAGAGATTGCCAAATCGTTAAATATAAACAAATCGTCGTTTAACTCGTCACACGACTCCGTTGCTTACATTATATATATAATATATATTCAAGACACAAGTTTCCCATGAATTCATGAATATATTCTATACATTCATTAACAATAAAATACTCTACCTCACTGTATCAGCTATGAGGTGGTGAGCTGCTTCGGTGAGACATTTTAGTATTGGAAGCAACTAAATATCTGATTTTTTAAGTTAAAAACAATCATTCATGCATTCAATGCATCGAGAACATCCAACATTCCTGCATGTTCTCGATGGATTCATTTTTCATGTCAATACCATAAAATGGTTGCTTTCAAGGGGGTTGGAGGCAACTGGAATGAAACAATTATTTATCAAGCAATTGATGGGCCTACATTTTAATCTAACAACTAGGCTTCCATGGCAATTGATAAGTGTATTCGATTCACTCGTTTTCCATGAACCATTGTAGCTTACAACCGTCGCAGCAAAAAAATTGCGGACAACTGCAGCGAAGCACCTTTCTTTTTCAACCCAATGTTTATTTGAATCTTTAATTAAGAAATAATAATACATTCTTCCGATGCATTAGTTTGCCCTGGAACATTCCTTGAATATCCTCGAAGCGGTTTTTTTTTTCAAGAAAATACCTTGCAATCATGATATCAAAGAGGTTGCAGGCGTGTACGAAAAAAACAATTAACTATTTAGCCTGCAATTTGTTTCAATTACAATTATTCATGTATTTGATGCATCAGTTGCCATAAATATATGTATTGCATTTGTTTTTTATGAAGAATCAGCACTTTAGTGACGTGAAACTCGATGACCTGAGCAAAATCAGCTAAAATGAATGGTGTGTCCCTGTTTGTCTCTAATAGTGCAACTCACAAAATATCTTAATGTATTTCATATATATGGTATTCGACTGCCGACTAATAGGTCAACGCAGGGAATGGTTGAGTATGATTTGAGCAACAAATTAATCTCACAGATTTGTGATGGAGCGGCAGTAGTGAGTGGTCAAAATCCGGGTGTTCAATCACTTTTAAAACTTAAATTTGCGTATGAAGTTTCTAAACTTTTCGAAGTTGACAAACTGTGCATATGCAAAGTTAAGGTGAACATAGGTAAGCGTAGGCTCTACAACTTAAGTTGTAGTTAAAGCTACCTTCTTCAGCTTCAGAAGTCTTCGAAGACCCATTGAAGTTTGCTGAAATTTTGAATCGTTTCCTTTTTTTAAAAGTAAATAAAATTTTCTTCATTTTTTTATATTATTTAGTATATCTCGTGGGACTCCATCACTATTCGCAAAAATACTGATCTTACACATTTTTTTAAAGATGATAATTTCAATTTTTTCTTAGAAATTTTGGGTTGATATTTTATAAAATATGTTACTTTAGTATATTAATGTTATTTTTTGTGCAATCAGTAGAATCACTTTATCATTATATTAAGTTAATACCGATCAGTTTTCCGCCAATAGTGAACAAAAAAAACTTCACACAAAAAAAATCGGTACCTCTAGGCATGCTCTTCAACTAATAGGAAACGAAGATTGCATGTTTGTTCTTTAAACGTAGAAGATTCATAGGAATTCCTGAATTTTGCCAAAAAAATCTGTCGAATAGCTTTAAATTAACAGTAGAAAATCTTTCATTTTTTGATGCTGTCGTTTGAAAAAATTAGCTCGGAGATAAAATAAAAATTATCTTACCGAGAAACAAGTGACTTAATAGTCATATTTTTTACAAGGTTACTACTGTAAAGTCGAAAAAATGTTTCAATACACTTAAAAATACCAAAAGTTACAGTTCGAGCACCATAGATCGAACCCGTTTCAGAGAGTCCTGCGTCTGTTTACAAAAAATCTATTAACGAAATATTCAACATGAATAAAGGAAATTGATTTCTTTGTCCAACAAAAAAGCAGTAGGCTTCTGCATATTTACATACATCTGATAAAAAAATGATTTTTCTGTAGATGTTGACTGAAGACGCCATTTTTTAACATAACATTGTTCTAGTTGAATTTAAGTGTGATTGTTTTTGGTATTGTTATTGATGTTTTTGTTGAATTTATTTATTAAACGTTTTTGCTATTATAACATGTGTTAGAACCTCCTACTCTAGTCAACAACACTGTTTTCCTAGTGTGCAATTCTGGTTCGCAACTCTGCTAACACTATTTATAAAAATGGCTAAGCATAGGCACATATGCGAACCAATTGAGGGTCGTTATAACTCGCAGATGTAAATTAAAAAATAGTTGAAATATAACGAGCTTAATCCACCAATAAGCCAGCAGTGGTAGTGTTGCCCGGTGACGGATGGCAAGTGGCAGCACCTGAAGAGGATGCCATCCGTACACGCCGAAACCACATTTCCTACTAAAAAAGTTTTTGCTATTGTTATTGTTATTTTGGTGAATTTATTACAGTAGAGATTTTCTTTAAATTGGTGATAGGCTTAAAAATTATGTCGCTGCAACAATTCAAATATTTTCAAATCAAGTTTTATATTCTAAATTTTTTTACAGGCTTAAAATGTTAAAAACAAAATATATGCCTTTGATTGCTAGCGAATTTAGTTTTGGGGAAACCGATTACTTTAAATTGGTAAACATTTTAGCCTTCAGATTTTATTCCCACCATCCGTCTCTGTTCGAATGGCATTGACGAGCAAGGAGGAAAGGTGCGTTGCCAAGGAGCCAAGCTATCTTCACAATCTTAAAGTCTATTGAGTATGTCAACAACAAATTTAGCTATTTAGTCAAAAATATATGAGGAGTATAAAAACAGTGTTGGTGCTGTCGAAAAGGCGGGCGTTTTCAGGTATAATGCGATCGTCATTTTTAACAACGTCAGCCGTTACTTGTTCAGACGGAAGCTCTTTATTTGTGAAATTGTTTATTTAAGCAACAGGAATACATTCACAGTTCATATTAAAAATCGATATGTATTGTAATTGAAATCCATATCCCAGTTTTTCTTGTTTGGCAACTTATGAGTAACTTTTTGTAAGTTGTGTTAAATTAACGCATTGTGGGATTTTCGCTACAGACCAAACCACGGCATATCAAAAATTAAAGAGTTATTTTAATATTGTTCAGTCCATCAATTAAACCGATAAGTTTTGTTTTTCTTTTTCAGTTAGTTAGTTAACGACCGCCACCAGTTTTATGTTCAGTAATATTTACGATGGTTTTTGTGGGAAAATGATACAACTCGTAAAACTACGTTCACATAAGGCTTGTTTTAGCTAGAAGCTACGAAGCTGGTGGCAAATTCTTGGTTGGTTGGTTGGTTATAGTGGCAGCCTCCTTTATCCAAAGCTGCCTCACTTAGGCCACTATAGGCACATTGTGATACCACAAAAGATTGGATTGGATTGAAATTATTTAGACTCTCGCATAAAGTTGGCTATGCAGTTAATGTTCAAATCAGCTACCCCCGTGAGGATGACCAGGAAAGGTGAGCCCAAGGTTTGTATGCATTTCCTGTATAGTGCTGGGCATTCGCACAGAAAATGTCAGATTGATTCTTTCTCGTCTTACAATCTGCGACTTTGACAGAAATCGTTGAAAGGAACACCCAATCTTTCTGCGTGTCTGCCAATCAGACAGTGCGCCGTTAATGTGGATACGATGGAACTCAACGATTCGCGGCTCGTGTTAAGGAGCCCCTTGGTGTGTTTGAAGCACAGTGCGCACCAAGTTTGCCTGGTTGTCCTTCAGGTTTCTTCAAGTAGCCAGGCCCTATTTGCAGCCTTCATGTAGTATTGCTTGAATCCTAGCTTTATGGAGGCTAAAGATTGGCCGACATGTGGTGGAAGTGTATACTCCTGGAGCTCAGTGCCAGCTTTTGCTATGATTTACCAGTTTATCACTACATCCCGGTACCCAGCAAAGAATCACTTCGCACTGAAGCGATATCACATTCAGTTGGGAGCAGCATCTCATTGCAGTCGCTGGATAATGCTTGGATAGCAGCTCGACAGTCAGAGAAAATTTTTAAATTTCTTATGGAAATTTTCTGGTTGCTCAGCCTGTCTACTGCCTTGTATATCTCACTGACCTCTGCCTGAAAAACTCGTGTGGTCTGTTAACCGGAAGAATAGTTTCAGGCCTAGCTGTTCTGAGAAAACGCCACAGCCAACTTTCATATCCATTTTGGAGCCATCAGCATAGATGTCGACCGATTCCTGCATCACACTCCTTTCAATTGCCAAGTCATCCGTGCTTAGGATGACAGACTTGAAACAATGATGAAAGCAGGGAATCGGGGACGTGAGGTCTACTTCCCCTGGCGTTGGTACATCCCTCAGAAGTACGGTGAAGTGGCCAATATCTTTCTTTCCAGATAATAGTGCTTTTAATCGAATCGCAGAGCACTTGGCCTGCAGTCTCGTAAGGAGCTCCGTCGGGAGCCAATTCAATAGCATAAACAGTGCCTTTGTCGGGCTAGTACGTAGGGTCCCGGTGATTGCAATAGCTGCAATCTTTTTGACCCTGGTTAGCAGGTTTCCGTTGGACATTTTCGCAATAGCTGGCCACCAAACAACTGTGCCGTGCAGAAGAATTGGTTCCAATATCGCCGTATAGAGCCATGATACAATTTTGGGTTTTAGTCCCCACCTTTTCCCAATAGCTCGTTCGCAGCAGTAGATTGCGCATGTTGTTCTGTGTGCTCTTTCTGTTGTGTTCGCTTTCCACGCGAGTTTGGAGTCCAGAATAAGACCTAAATGTTTGATCTGAAGAGATGGATTGAGTCTTATCCCATCAAGTTTAGGTGGGACAAATCGTGGAATTTTGTACCTTCTCGTGAAGAGCACAAATTCCGTTTTCTGCGGATTAATCTTTAGATTGCACTCTTTGCTCCACTTGGTAAGAGTATCTAGGGCAAATTTAGTCTTTCAGAAAGCACGTTAGTGAATTTCCCTGATATTGCTAGTGCAACATCGTTGGCAAAGGCTACGACTTTGCAGCCAGGCGCTTCTATATTTGACAGGAGCTTGTCCACCGCTAAGTTCCATACAAGTAGAGGTAACACCAGACCTTGTGCGGTGCCTCTGCAAGTCCCTCTTCCTAAGATGCTGTTTCCTAGTGTGGAGTTGATGTTCCTGCTGCTCAGCAGTTTTCCGATGAACTCTATCAGGTTGTCGTCGACATTGCTTTCCCCGAGTGCTTTGCCAATAGCCTTATGGCTGACATTGTTGAAAGCCCCTTCTATGTTTAGAAAAACCACTTGCGTATATTCTTTGACGCTTAGCGATTTTTCGATGTAGCTGGTGAGCGAGTGAAGAGCTGTTTCAATCGGTGTCCCTGTTGTGTATGCGTACTGCGCATTTGATAGTGATTTCAGAGCAAGTCTCAGATCGATCTTCACCAGTGGTTCCAGAGTTTTCAGCAGAAAAGAGTCGAGGCTGATAGATCTATAATCCCTAAGTGAGGAGTGGGATGTCTTGCCCGTTTAGGTATAAAGACAACGCTCGTAGGGACCATGCTTTCCCATCTTTTTATTCAGGTGTGCATGAAGACAAGCAATGCGGAAGTGTGGTCGATGTTGCGATCCGCCTACCGAATCAACAGTATAGGTCAATTCGAACAAAGAATTTTTTTTTATGCCACCAATTGGTGTGAATGGGATAGATCTTGCATGCGAATTTCTGTGCGCGATATGCTTATCTCACCTGAGGGTGCGACATTTGATTTGAAAGTGAGATACTCCAGGTGTCGGAATGCATAGTAGCGAGATCTTCAGGTGTTATCACACTTGGCGGAATTTCGGATGAATTTAACTCGCGAATTATGTTTTACTATTCGCTCCTGTGTGGTTGGCAATCCGTTGAATTAATATGAACTAACTGGTTCAAAGATTGGTAGAAGACTGACTTTATTCAATAATACTTAAGACTTGAATATTTACATCATGGTGTGAGTATTACATTGTTATCACATTATCAGAGTGAGTGTTATTCTCAACAGAATCGATACATGGTAAAATAGTGGAAACCGAACCTGTGTGCATCTCGCTGAGTCATGAAAATGTTGATTATGATTTCGTGCATTTTTAGGATATCTTTGCATCGTCGTGAGCTATCTGCAATAGTGAGACAAGGCAGGTACATGATCTGTCTTGTGGTATTAGAGTGGATAAGCAAACTTTGTTTACTTGGCTAGCACGGGGTGATTTTGCTTGTTTTCATTGATTGATTGCGTGGTAATTTAAATGTTCACGCTTACAGCGTATACTTACCGTATGCTTTTGCACATGTAAAACGTGTGATGATGGGGCTTTGATCAAGCGTACAATTTAGTTCGAAAGGTACTAGAAGTTGAGATCAGCAAGATAATAATCAGATAGAAGCAATATAGTGCAATCGCATGCTTGCAACGGCTGGGATCGGTCTGAAATGCTGGCTGTATGTATTTTTGCGAAGATCAATGAAAGAAAAAGATAGATTGATGAGAAGTTGTGTGTGAAATGCAATACCTGCTTGAAGATCAACAATGCTAACTTATGCTAATAATGATGAGTAAAAGACCGGGCTTCGTGAAAATCTTACGTTGTAGGATGCCGATGGCAGTAGTTTGTTGTTGTTAACTAATGAGTAATATAATGGAAGTGGTATTGGAGTGGTATGATAATGTTTGTTGGTTTGGTTAGTATTCGATTGAGACCTGCAATTTTCTTTATTTTTATTTTTTTTTAAACAGTGGACGGAAATAAATGTGTGAATAAATGTATTGATTTGCTTCATACCTGTAGTCATACGGAAAGAATAAAAAAAAGACAAATATATTTCCGACATGATGCTAGTTGGATAATTTATGAATTTTATATTATAAGTGAAACGTTTGGGTTATGATACATATTTATTTTCACCTTTACATTTCATTTCTCAATAAATTTTATTTTGATGAGTCCACCCCCAGATTGATCTATTCCGCTGAATACCAGGAAGTGGTTCTCCACCTGGTTTAAATCCTCCAGTTGTCTCTGTGTTCTAAATCGCTCCGAAAATCTTGGAGGGAGGAAGCAACATCGTACGTCTTCCAGGTAAACTGCAAGGCGAGTTCCATATTAAGTCTTCATGTGCTTGAAAAATTTAATTTTTAGCTCAATATTTGCTTTCAACGATGCCCATCAAGTGAGTACTCCATTGTTGGCAGTCGCGACGTTATTTAATTCTGCATTCTAATTATAAATAATTTTAAAATCTACACACTGTTTTAATTTGTATTGGCACCTACCATCTTTTATTACTGCTAGCTTCTTTTCTGAAAATACTTGTAGTATTCGGAATCAAATCAGGGCAGTCTATTTATTTATTTATATATATATATATATATATATATATATATATATATATATATATGTGTGTGTGTGTGTGTGTGTGTGTGTGTGTGTATAAAAAATTCATCGGTTAACTCTATTCTTTGAGAGCCTAGTCTAGTTAATGTGCAATACAATGTTGCTTCTTTATTGGATAGTTTGGACGTAATATTTTATCAAAATCTTCAATTTAAGGTAAGAATCAGGTAATCACATAATCGTAATTTTCACTCTACTAATTCAAGTAAAATTACAAGTTGTTCGTTTGATACAGTTGGCATTCTTGATAATCGAATGTTAATAACCAAGATGGTTAAGATATCGTAATCGTCAATTTACATCTTTAATGAACAAAGTAGTGAAAAAAAAGGTTGAGAGTTATATAAAAGAAGGTAGCCAGTTTCTGTTCAATTCAGACATAAACTCTAGATCAATGGTAGAAGGTATTTTGAGAAAATAAGAAGTGAGTATAAGTTAATATTATTATTATATTTATTATTTTTTCTTTTTTTAATCCGTCCCTTTGGATGCTGCAAAGTTCTTACTGTAGAGCGCCAGTTACGCAAAAAAGGACGCAGGAAAGAGGGCAGTAGGGTAATAAGAACCATCCAAATGTTATTTTAGCACTAGATAGTGCATTAAGTATAGAATATTCCTTGTTTTCCTCTACATTAAGTATTTTAGTCAAAACTGGGAGGGAAAGAAAATCCACCTTTACTTGTGAAGAGAAAAATTTTCTTCTGCAAAATTTTACAAGATATTTCATACAGTGTAATTTGTTAAGGGAATGAAAGAATGCTTCTGTTTGTTTTATAATACCGAGAGAGTTGTTAATTTATGTCAAAAGGGGGAAAGAAATATCATAAATGGTTGAGAGAGATTTAAGGTAGATCATATCGATAGTTTAAAATGTCAAACTTTTCTCAATCCCGTAAAAATTCAGTGTGGTTGTGGTATGAGTAAAGGTTATGAAGTGCTATCTAGCCAAACAAAGTTTTTAAAAAATTTAACTTAGAAGGGAAAAAATAACATTTCGCATAAACGGCCTTGATACAGAAAATGAGGATTCTCTCTGAGTTTTAGAAACAGTTTTTGATAATGTAATCAAAGATTTAGTGTCGAATTCAGAGAGAGAAGGTAAAATCAGCTTCACCATATCTCTTCCGGGATTGCCTAATATAAAACCAATCTGGTCCACCTTAAGATCTATCCGTGAGGTAAATGGGAAGTACATACTTCAAACTTCAAATGTAAACCTATCGAACACAGCTTTTTTCAGATGAGATCATGCAATTAAACACTGAAATTGTAAATATACCTTCTGGTGCTGGGAGGATTGATAATAAATCTATAGGAAATAATTGAATTGGAAAAGTTATAAACATTGTTGATTTCCAAAAACCTATCTATTTTATTATGTCTTTCTGCATGGAAAACATGTCCAAATTGTGTTTGACATTCAGTGTGTCTCTGGAAACAATGGTCAATATTTTTTCAAAGAACTCGCAAAACTACTTTTCGATTCAACCGTACCAGTGATTTACCACCTTGCTCCACCCCACCCGTATGAGGAGTTAGGTTTGAAAGCTCGCAAACAAAACGAATTTGAAATGAAAAATATCAATGGATTACGTGGGTGTGATGGTGATAATAATTATAATAAACTTGCTGCAATTCTGGAGAAAATGAACAGATCTACCATATACATAAAAGGTGGTATCAAGGAAGACTTAATAAGGAGATATGATAAATATAATATAGTACAGCTGGAATCACCGAAACAGAGAGATCTTTTTAAAACCATCTGTAGAGTTCACGATGCACTACCATCGACAAAAAGATGTGCAGTCTAAAATTGCATAAACCTTTACATGTATTATCTAATGAGTAGTATGTATTACTGAGATAAAGTAAAATATATGTCTATGCGATTTTGTTTATTTTAATTTATTTTAAAACATGAAAAGTTATGTTACAATCACAAAGTAACGGAAATTTATCAAAAAGTCTGGAATAATTTATAGGTGTATACGATGCCCGTGATGGTATGAAAAAGTCTTCGTTATTCAACTTCAATAGATTTTCCCCCAGCATCTTGCAAAATACTGGTTCTTTCCACATTTTTTGAGCTAGAATTGTTGTGATACATAACAATGTTGGAAAAATCCATCATCTCTAATAGTTTCAGTAGTTCAGGATGTTTTAGGGTTATGGTCCCATTACCAACAGGTATCTGAAAACGTTGCTGCAGGCCAAGGTGGTTTTCAGGGTACTCGTCACCTACTGTTTTCTTCAAATCATCGAGGTATTTGTAGAGTAATATCCATTGGTTGTAGTTTACAGGTTGCGGGAATCGTCCATGATTGCGGAAGATTATTTTGGCCTGAAATGTGCTCGAATCAAATTCAAGCGGAATTTTAAGAAAATGACTGTCATCCAGATAATACGTGTAATTCAGTAGGACATTTTCACATGCAACTTGAGATTTTGGTACTGCTTTTGTTCTAGGGTTTGACTCTTTAAAGCTCGCCATGGCGTTATCAATACTAAAACTATCAATTTCCGGTAAATCATCCAATTTCTTCTTCTTTTGCAGCTTTTGGTCAATCGTATTACAGGTTTAAGCTCTCTTATTAGGAGTCATTGTATCGAAATCAAGATGTGTAACATCTAATTCAAGTTTAACAGATAATGCGCACAATAATCTCAAAGTTGAATGCCTAACCATAGGCGAAAAGTATCCGAATAGTCCACATTTTGCTTCTGCATATAGCCCTTGGCTACTAAACGAGCACGACAACGAACATTTTTATCATTGTCCAGCTTTTTACGCAATACCCACTTACACTTCACTACAGTTTTACCGTCTTTCAGTATATCCACCAGCTCCCATGCGTTGTTGTCCTCAAAACACTGAAATTCTTCTTTCACTGACAATAATCACTGTTCTTTTTCTGCTCCTTGTAACGCTTCTTCAAGAGATAGTCCATTAGCATCATCAAACTCTTCCGCAGGAATACACATATTTGAGATCCCATACCGCTCTGGCTTGTTTGTGATTCTGTTGGTTCTAACTATCTGCTCAGGAAAGTCATACGCATCTTCATATTCACTAGGAATGCAAGATTCATCTGAGGCATCTGATGTTTCTTCAACTAGTGTATTCTCATCTCCGCTTACTTCTTCTGAACTTGGTGTATTCTTGTCAGTTTTGTCCCTCACTGGACATGAGTTTTCTCCGCGTTCAATAATTGGTATACTGATTTCTGGCTTCTTCTCATCTTCCATGACAATAACGTCTCTGCTTGTTGTCAAACGTTGTGTTCTAGGGTTATATATTCGGTATCCTTTGATTTCATCTGGATAGCCCACAAGTATCTGCTTTACAGACTTTCTGCCATACTTCTGGCGCTTCTCTTTAGCCACTTATGTTTGGCTTACATCCAATCCAGATTTCATAAGGAGTTTTTTCATTTAAAGAAGGAAGTACAGTACGATGTTGTAAATAAAATGCCATGTTTGTCGCCTCTGCCCAGAACTCTTTGTCTATATTCGCATCAAATAATAACCATCTAGCTTTCTCTATAATTGTGCGATTATTCCTTCCCGATAAGCCATTCTGCCCAGAGGTATACGGGTTACTCCTTTGGTGAATAATACCTTCCTTTTTGAGATACGAGTTGAACTCTTTGTTGCAGTACTCACATCGATTATCGCTTATCAATATCTTCATCTTCTTATTTGTTTGTTTCTCAGCTTTGGCTTTGAATTCTGCAAAACATCTAAGTGCTTCATTTTTAAGCTTGATAAAATATATAAATATCATACGACTATTATCATCAATGAATATTATGAAGTATTTGGAACCTGCAAGTGATTCATGCTCCATCGGTCCACAAATGTCAGTGTGGACAAAATGAAGTAATTGCTTCTTGAACCCTCATTTGTGAATGGCAGACGACACTGTTTTCCCTCACAGCAAACTGTGCACGATGACTTCTCAAAATTAATTTTTCCTTGGAGATTCATTCCTTTAACAGCACTTGTCATTTTATTCAGGTATTTGCTATTGACATGGCCCAATCTGCGATGCCAAGTATTGCCTGGTACAGCCAAATTAGCCAATACACTGTCAGGAACTCTCAACTTGTACTCTCCATTATTAAGCACAGCTGTAGCCACCAATTTATTGTTTCTATTGAGTATTGTGCAACCATCTTTCGTAAACTGAATTTTGTTTCCAGATTTTAATAACTGGCTCACTGATAATAGGTTGGTAGTCAACCCTAGGACACATAATACATCCTTGACTGGAATTTCAAATTCGTTTTGGTCAGTTTTTGTTACTATGGTCACATCGCCGGAACATAATACACTCAGTCTCTCATTATTAGCAACGCAGATTTCTGTCACTTTGTGATGCGTAGCATTCTCGATCCACTGCTCATTAGCAGTTAAGTGCTTACTCGAGCCAGATTCAATGTACCAGTCGAATTTGCTAAATTGTCCGCTTAAAAACGCGTAAATCCCGAATCGTCAAATAATGCCTTTCACTTGTTCCATCGCTCCAACGTGGTCGTCACGTTTTTTATATGTACGTAAAATGCACTATCTAGAGTCATTATTAGTTTTGCCTTAGTTCTCGCGTTATCTGCGGCTTCTATTAACTTCCCACTTACTGGTTTTATGCAGTGTAGCATTTCCTCTAGGATTAGAAAATTCTCCGCTGCGAAGATCCATTCGTTGTAGTTTTCCCGACCCTTCAGCTTCGGAACATTTACAAGGTAAACTTTTACTGCATTCACTAAATAGCACGTGGCTAACTTATTTTCACCACTCTTGAGAAAAACTACTTAATTTTGCAAAAATATGAGTAACTGGGCCCATAGCCTAAAAATCAAACATGAGCTCTTCGAGTAGACAGAGCGATGACTGACATTTATTTGGAGTAAAGTCATACATCATTCAAACGTAAAACTCACCACATTAGTATTCAATAGATGGCGTTACTAGTATCTAATTTTGATATAAAATTAAGAAGAACGCGCTTCGAAATCCTGCTGCTGAAATTTTACAGACAGTGTAACATCATGGAAATTTTGCGAGTCTGGTCAACGCGTTGGATATGCGCTACGGTGAGGACCACATGAAGCAGATTTATCGATCCCAGCTCAGGAGTCGCACACAGAAGCAGTCAGAGACAATACAGCAGCTCGCCCAGGAGATATTCTTCAGAGCGTTGCGTGTTCCGGAATTAAGGTAGTCTCTTCTTCTCGCGGACAAGAGAAGCCTGAAGGATGCAGTGGCCTACTGTTTAACGTTTGAAGCAGCCAAGCATGCGTCCAAAAGCGAAGTGAGGCTTTGGGAAGTGCATGAAGAATGCTCAGGGCAAAAGGTAATGGTCCTACGTGAAAATGGGTCGAAGAAAGCGCCACGATGTTGAAACTACGGAGAATAGGGGCACTTTAGACGCGACTGCCGCCAACGCAGTAAATTTAATTATTGTCTGGGCTGCGCAGCCAGGCGGAAACAGCGCAAAAAAGATAGTGGACCCGAAAAAAGAGCCGATTCCTCTCCTGAGGAGGCGAGAAACTAAAAAGCGGGGCAGAGGTTGGCTGGTAGAAGTGACGCCCCTAGAACCATCATCGACGTCTCAAGGCTAAACAAGGGAAAAATTGCTTGTGATTGAACGGGAAGGTTGCATCAAGAAGCTGTGCGTTAACCAGAGAAGCTGGAGCGACGAGATCTATTCTGAGGCCTGATTTGGCTGGAAACCCTAAACAGAATCCAGCTTCGCAATACGTTTTGCAAACAGCCACATGTGGTTCTGCGCCAATCTATGGGGAAGTCTCCTGTGAAGTCCAACTAGGGAACCTGATATTCCAGCACCAGTTCCTGATAGCGGACATCACTGACGAGTGTATCCTAGGCGTGGAATTCCTGACAGCAAATGGATTCTCCATAAATTTAACCGAGCGAATCCTAAAGTGGCGAAATACGGAGATAACAATGGGAGCCAGTGATACCAAATGCACTTATCTGCGGATACTGGTTGACGAAGACATCCAGTTACCTAAGTCATCTGAAAACGTCATGTGGGCCACACCATGTGGTGATCCTGGGGACTACCGCTTCTACTTGGTAGAGGCAACCAAAACACAAATCTTCTCGTAGCGTGCAGTCTAGTAAAAGTGCATAGGCAGGGGCGAATACCCATAAGAGTGCTGAACGTAGCAGATACTGCCATTAAGATTAGGAGAGGAACCATTATCGGAAGCTGTCAACCAGTAGCGGAAATAACTTCTCTGGACTCGGATAAAACACGGCAAGACAACGTTTTCAGTGGGGTCTGGATTATGGCAATTCGTTGTGATGCCATTTGGCCTGTGCAATGCTCCGGCCACTATCGAGCGATTAATGGAAAGTGTTTTCCGAGGGTTCATTTGGAAAACATGCTTAGTGTACCTCGATGACATTATTGTGATGGGTCTAAGTTTCTCGGAGCAAATTCAAAGTCTACGGAAAGTGTTCACCAGACTAAGAGCAGCAAATCTTAAGCTCAGCCCAAAGAAATGTGTGTTGTTTGGCAAAGAACTCAAGTATCTCGGACATGTGGTTTCATCTACAGGTGTCAAGACAAATCCGGAGAAAATATAAGCCGTGAAGAAGTGGCCAACCCCAAAAGATCGACACGAGCTGCGAAGTTTTCTCGGGTTAGCTACCTATTACCGGCGATTCGTGAAGGACTTTGCTAAAATTGCCTAGCCATTACATCAGTTGACAGAAAAGAACCAGCAGTTTAATTGGAGCAATCAGTGTGAAGCCTCGTTCGAGCGGTTGAAAAACTGACCTTGTGAAGCGCCTGTGTTGGCGTACCCTAGACCTGGAAAGACGTTCGTTGTAGATGCAAACGGCAGCAACACCGGTATTGGGGCGGAATTATCGCAGCAGATGGATGGCGAAGAAAAAGTAATCGCGTTTTACTGCAGTGTGTTATCAAAACCGGAACGGAACTATTGCGTGACACGGAGAGAGTTACTCGCAATAGTTGAGAGTGCAAAACATTTCCATAAGTATTTGAACAGTAGAAAGTTTGTTTTGCGTACATACCATGCAGCGCTAAGGTGGTTATTGAGCTTTAAGAGCCCGGATGGACAAATCGCACGTTGGCTGGAATGCCTTCAGAGCTATGACTTCGAAGTAATTCACCGTAAAGAGCTTTGCATGGAAACGCAGATGCACTATCTCATCAACCGTGTCCACCTAGCTGTAAGCATTGCCATCGGCTGGAAGGAAAAGCTGCTACGGCTGACATACGCTTAATTGACATGTCACCAGATAATGGATGGTCACAGGCGGAGATCCAAACTGAACAACACAGTGACGCAAATATTGGGCAAATAATGACCTGGAAGGAAGCCGATCAGCGACCAGAATGGCAGAACATCTCCGAGTGTAGCCCAACAGTGAAGAGCTATGGTGCACAATGGGACTCATTACATCTTGGCGGCGGAGTGCTGAAAAGGAAATGAGAATCTGTTGATGGAAATTCACACCGAATGGAAATTGTGATTTCACGAAAACGGATTCAGGAAGTCTTGAAAGAAATGCACGAGGGTATATCTGGAGGTCACCTTGGAGTAAATAAAGCCTTGGAAAAGGTACGAGGGAGATTTTATTGGGTGAACGCGCAAGAGGATGTAGAAAATTGATGCCGTAAGTGTGCAGTTTGTGCATCGGTGAAAGGACCCAAACGTAGCACCCGGGGAGAAATGAAAGTCTACAACGTTGGAGCACCCTTCGAGAGGATCGCTGTGAATATCGCTGGACCCTTTTCCCAAGTCAGATCTGGGAAACCGCTACATACTGGTTGTGGCGGACTATTTTAGTAAGTGCCCAAAGGTATACCCGATACCGGATCAGGAGGCGTCGACTGTCGCAGAGAAAATTATCCTCAACTGGGTGAATCGATACGGAGTTCCATCCGAATTACACTCTGGCCAAGGACGAAATTTCGAATCACGACTGTTTGCCGAGATGTGCACCCTGCTCGGAATCCACAAGACTAGAACAACACCGCTGCATCCGCAATCCGATGGAATGGTCGAGCGATTTAATAAAACGCTTATTGATCATCTTGCTAAAGTCGTCGACGAAAAACAAAACGACTGGGATCAGCACATTCCATTGTTTTCGATGGCGTACAGGGCAGCAGTACATTCAACAACGAATGAGACTCCATCAAAAGTGACCTTCGGGAGCACAATCCGCATTCCAGCCGACTTGAAGTGTGGAATACCACCTGAGGCTCCGATGTAGGTAACGGAGTACGTCGGCGAACTGAGACAGCGTTTGGCCAATCTGCATCAACCGGTTCGAGACAAACTCAAAATAAATTCTGCGAAGATGAAGGCCCGGTACGACTTAAAGGCGAATAGTGCGGGTTTTCCACCGAACGATTTGGTGTGGCTGTACAACCCCCGGAGACAAAAGAGGCTATCACCGAAATTACAATGTGATTTGAAAGGGCCGTACCAGATCATGCAACGGATCAACGATGTTGTGTACCGGATAAAGGAACCTGGAAAACCGAGAGCGAAAATGAAAGTAGTAGACAGGTTGGCTGATAGTTAGGTCTACGGAGTGACAGTGATAACGGCAGACCAGAAGACCGTTGTTAATGCGGGAAAAGCGCGGCAGCGTTTAGTCCACGGGGTGACATTTTGGAACGCACATAAAATACGCGATAGTCACAGCAGTGGAAATAAATTAGACTGATAGTGTAATTTGTGTGACTGTTGATTAAATAAGCAAATCATGTGTTGTAAGCTTCGCCATTAGTGTTAGTGTGCAGTAATAAATCGTTTTAATGTAATAATAGATAAACTCGTGTTTAAATACCAAAAATCCCTTCCAGGTTCATAGAAAAATTACAACAATATAATAAATTGTTTCCTTCACAATCATCAATAGCTTTCGAGGATGTGTCATTATGTGCTCTTTTTTCAAGTATGGACAATGATTTTCCAGCTGACTTATACTGTCCAGCATTATTGATTTATCAAACGACTCTTTATTATTGCATCGATCGATTCGGGGCGCATTTCTCCACGGGTGTCTTTGGGAACGCGTTATCGGTTTTATCCACCTCTATTAGAACAGGAGTTATAGCATTTGAACCACCGACTCTTTTGTATGGCATGTTAATAATGGTGAGAAAATTAGTTTTTATCCACTCATTGGGTAATATTTCAGTGTCACACTCTTTAGCAATGCGGGATATATATCCTCGGATTACTGAGGCAATTTTGTTAAACGCCTGATTTTGTCGAAATGCTGTGAACTGAGATGGTTTTTCTTTACTAAGAATCATCATTAAAATCAATTCCGCTTGGTAACAAGGCTATGAAATCTGTTATGTTAATCGGTGACGCAATAGGCAGCTCTACATTAAGCTTCACGGCATAATTTTTCAGATGAAATGTATCGGTGGTCGGTTGATTACCCACTTCTTTATCCCGTTTCTTCCTTAAACTATTTGACGGATAAATATATTGATCAACCATTCGCAATAATTCATTGCGGTTTCGTTTGTTTCTTGGTATCTGTCCAATTATGTAGTCTATCAACATAATCTTCAATAAACTTTCTCAGCAATCTTCATTGTTTGCAAAATTCTCTTTCTTCTATAACACTTCTTATATCGGAGACTACCTTTTCATCCCAATCTTCTTCGATACGATCGTGAACTCAAGTATCTCGGACATGTGGTTTCATCTACAGGTGTCAAGACAAATCCGGAGAAAATATAAGCCGTGAAGAAGTGGCCAACCCCAAAAGATCGACACGAGCTGCGAAGTTTTCTCGGGTTAGCTACCTATTACCGGCGATTCGTGAAGGACTTTGCTAAAATTGCCTAGCCATTACATCAGTTGACAGAAAAGAACCAGCAGTTTAATTGGAGCAATCAGTGTGAAGCCTCGTTCGAGCGGTTGAAAAACTGACCTTGTGAAGCGCCTGTGTTGGCGTACCCTAGACCTGGAAAGACGTTCGTTGTAGATGCAAACGGCAGCAACACCGGTATTGGGGCGGAATTATCGCAGCAGATGGATGGCGAAGAAAAAGTAATCGCGTTTTACTGCAGTGTGTTATCAAAACCGGAACGGAACTATTGCGTGACACGGAGAGAGTTACTCGCAATAGTTGAGAGTGCAAAACATTTCCATAAGTATTTGAACAGTAGAAAGTTTGTTTTGCGTACATACCATGCAGCGCTAAGGTGGTTATTGAGCTTTAAGAGCCCGGATGGACAAATCGCACGTTGGCTGGAATGCCTTCAGAGCTATGACTTCGAAGTAATTCACCGTAAAGAGCTTTGCATGGAAACGCAGATGCACTATCTCATCAACCGTGTCCACCTAGCTGTAAGCATTGCCATCGGCTGGAAGGAAAAGCTGCTACGGCTGACATACGCTTAATTGACATGTCACCAGATAATGGATGGTCACAGGCGGAGATCCAAACTGAACAACACAGTGACGCAAATATTGGGCAAATAATGACCTGGAAGGAAGCCGATCAGCGACCAGAATGGCAGAACATCTCCGAGTGTAGCCCAACAGTGAAGAGCTATGGTGCACAATGGGACTCATTACATCTTGGCGGCGGAGTGCTGAAAAGGAAATGAGAATCTGTTGATGGAAATTCACACCGAATGGAAATTGTGATTTCACGAAAACGGATTCAGGAAGTCTTGAAAGAAATGCACGAGGGTATATCTGGAGGTCACCTTGGAGTAAATAAAGCCTTGGAAAAGGTACGAGGGAGATTTTATTGGGTGAACGCGCAAGAGGATGTAGAAAATTGATGCCGTAAGTGTGCAGTTTGTGCATCGGTGAAAGGACCCAAACGTAGCACCCGGGGAGAAATGAAAGTCTACAACGTTGGAGCACCCTTCGAGAGGATCGCTGTGAATATCGCTGGACCCTTTTCCCAAGTCAGATCTGGGAAACCGCTACATACTGGTTGTGGCGGACTATTTTAGTAAGTGCCCAAAGGTATACCCGATACCGGATCAGGAGGCGTCGACTGTCGCAGAGAAAATTATCCTCAACTGGGTGAATCGATACGGAGTTCCATCCGAATTACACTCTGGCCAAGGACGAAATTTCGAATCACGACTGTTTGCCGAGATGTGCACCCTGCTCGGAATCCACAAGACTAGAACAACACCGCTGCATCCGCAATCCGATGGAATGGTCGAGCAATTTAATAAAACGCTTATTGATCATCTTGCTAAAGTCGTCGACGAAAAACAAAACGACTGGGATCAGCACATTCCATTGTTTTCGATGGCGTACAGGGCAGCAGTACATTCAACAACGAATGAGACTCCATCAAAAGTGATCTTCGGGAGCACAATCCGCATTCCAGCCGACTTGAAGTGTGGAATACCACCTGAGGCTCCGATGTAGGTAACGGAGTACGTCGGCGAACTGAGACAGCGTTTGGCCAATCTGCATCAACCGGTTCGAGACAAACTCAAAATAAATTCTGCGAAGATGAAGGCCCGGTACGACTTAAAGGCGAATAGTGCGGGTTTTCCACCGAGCGATTTGGTGTGGCTGTACAACCCCCGGAGACAAAAGAGGCTATCACCGAAATTACAATGTGATTTGAAAGGGCCGTACCAGATCATGCAACGGATCAACGATGTTGTGTACCGGATAAAGGAACCTGGAAAACCGAGAGCGAAAATGAAAGTAGTAGACAGGTTGGCTGATAGTTAGGTCTACGGAGTGACAGTGATAACGGCAGACCAGAAGACCGTTGTTAATGCGGGAAAAGCGCGGCAGCGTTTAGTCCACGGGGTGACATTTTGGAACGCACATAAAATACGCGATAGTCACAGCAGTGGAAATAAATTAGACTGATAGTGTAATTAGTGTGACTGTTGATTAAATAAGCAAATCATGTGTTGTAAGCTTCGCCATTAGTGTTAGTGTGCAGTAATAAATCGTTTTAATGTAATAATAGATAAACTCGTGTTTAAATACCAAAAATCCCTTACAGGTTCATAGAAAAATTACAACAATATAATAAATTGTTTCCTTCACAATCATCAATAGCTTTCGAGGATGTGTCATTATGTGCTCTTTTTTCAAGTATGGACAATGATTTTTCCAGCTGACTTATACTGTCCAGCATTATTGATTTATCAAACGACTCTTTATTATTGCATCGATCGATTCGGGGCGCATTTCTCCACGGGTGTCTTTGGGAACGCGTTATCGGTTTTATCCACCTCTATTAGAACAGGAGTTATAGCATTTGAACCACCGACTCTTTTGTATGGCATGTTAATAATGGTGAGAAAATTAGTTTTTATCCACTCATTGGGTAATATTTCAGTGTCACACTCTTTAGCAATGCGGGATATATATCCTCGGATTACTGAGGCAATTTTATTAAACGCCTGATTTTGTCGAAATGCTGTGAACTGAGATGGGTTTTCTTTACTAAGAATCATCATTAAAATCAATTCCGCTTGGTAACAAGGCTATGAAATCTGTTATGTTAATCGGTGACGCAATAGGCAGCTCTACATTAAGCTTCACGGCATAATTTTTCAGATGAAATGTATCGGTGGTCGGTTGATTACCCACTTCTTTATCCCGTTTCTTCCTTAAACTATTTGACGGATAAATATATTGATCAACCATTCGCAATAATTCATTGCGGTTTCGTTTGTTTCTTGGTATCTGTCCAATTATGTAGTCTATCAACATAATCTTCAATAAACTTTCTCAGCAATCTTCATTGTTTGCAAAATTCTCTTTCTTCTATAACACTTCTTATATCGGAGACTACCTTTTCATCCCAATCTTCTTCGATACGATCGTGAATTATTTTTTAACTTCGGTCAGGTAATATTTATTATAGCTTGGTCTTATTGCTAAGAGAAAGGACGAAAGGAATAATGAAAAGTTCATATCATTTTTCATGTAACATAGCTTTTGCAAATCATTAGCATCGATTATTGCTTTCGAATCTCTTTTAACTGGTAAAGATTGTGGTACTTCGGTAACGCGTACATCTTTAGAAGGTATAGAACGTTTAGAAATACCGCTGCTACCTGATTTTCTTTTTTAAATTCCCAGTATATGGGAAGTTCTTGTAATCGCCTCGAAAATCGAAATTGAAATTTTCAACATTTCTTTACGTTTTGAGGTCTATAGAGTATATATTTAGTGTTTTTAGAAAGGGAGATGTATGTGTGTGTGTGTGTGTACGTACGTACGTATGAGCGTTCGTGAACACTTTTTTCTACGAGCATAACTCACGTAAACAAAGTCGTATCGACTTTGTTAAGGTGTCAATCGAAGCGTCTTTGCACTTTTAAGAGCTAGTTAGTTTTTGGAAAACTTCGGTCGGGGGGATTTGCTGTTTTGCCCGTTTGAAGGTCATTTCTGTCATGCGTTATATCTCGCGAACCAAACATACGATTTTCTTGATCAAGATGTCAATCAACGCGTATTAACATTTATGTGATTCTATCACGTTTTTAAAAAAAATCTTGAAACCGTTTTCTAGTTTTTTCAAAAAAAAGTGCAAAAAATTAAGGTTTTTTTCAAAAACAATAAATTTTTAACCTTATTTTCAAGCCGAAATAATCAATGTTTATAAAATTTATATACTCCAAACAGTTCTTGTAAAAGCATTATCAAAATTTTTTCACATGGTAACAAAAAAAAATTAATAAAAAATAAAAATTCATTAACAGTCATCATGAGCTTCAAGGTCATATTTGTCAAGCCGTATATCTCGCGAATCAAACATACGATTTGCATCGTTTAGGTGTCAATGGATGCGTATTAACATTTTTGTGAATCGATCAAATTTTTTAAAAAAAATCGTTGGAGCCGGTTTTTTAATTTAAGAAAAAAAGTGCAAAAATTAAGTTTTTTTCATAAATAATAAATTTTTAACCTGATTTACGGAACATAGTAATCAATTTTTATAAAATTTTCATACTCCAAGTAGTTAATTTAAAAACATCATGTAACCCTTCTCCCATGACTACAAAAACCTTAAATAAAAAATCATTAACAGTCATCATGATCTTCAAGGTTTCTGTCATTCACTATATCTCACGAGCCAGATATAATATTTGCATTAGTAAGGAGTCAATTGACGTGTATTAACATCTTTGTGATTTTTTTAACATCATAAAAATTCGTTTCAGCCGTTTTTTTTCAATTTAATAGAAGAAAATGCGAAAAATTAGGGTTTTTTCATAAAAAATATTTTTTAACCTGATTTGCACAAAACAGTAATAAATGTTTATAAAATTTATACATTCTTATCAGTTTTTGAAGAGAAACCGGCAAAACTTTTTCCATGAATATAAAAAAAACTAAATAAATAATAAATTTTTTTTCAAAGTAACCATGTAAAGAGAGTTCATACGAATGATATTACCTTATATCTTTTATTCTAAATAAATGGTTGTAAATTCAACCAAAGTTCAATCTACCCGCATCCACCAAAAACCTTACGTTATCAATGGATACTCCCGTAGATGATATGATTAATATTAACTCATTCCTGTTACTGCTATGAATACCTATCATTATTATTATTATTTAAAGTTGGATTATTTTCGAAATTATTATTGTGTTTAATATTTTTAATGTTTATCTAGATATTAATGGGAAGTTGACCGTGTGGACCTCAAGGGTCGCACTTCGCGGCTTTTTCTTTTTTACGTTTTGGTAGAGCGATCTTCATTATTCCGACAAACCAATTGCCGGTAAACTTACACACACTCGGTAATATATTTTCGAAAGATGATAGCGTATTGCCAGGGTAAATGCCTGGGGAACTGTTGCTCAAGAGACACCCGTAGAACTCGTCATCCATTATGTTTGTAGACATTTTTAAATTCTGTCCCAATTCAGGTTTTTAACTCTGGAACTAGGCTCGGTCTTCAATCTTAACCGTTCACTTTGCCGAGCAGGCTTTCTTATGGGAATGTCAGTCTCAAATTGATCATGGTTTAGACGAGAGGGTCTTAATATAGATTGCCTGCCAGACTTTCGACCATCTTCTTCGAATTCTGTCGCTACAACATCTCTATCATCTATTGCATCTTTATCAGTGAAAACGTCATCCAGTTCATCCACACTCATATCCGCTGGAATTGTATACGGCGTTATACCATCATCGCCGGTTATTATCTTGTTGTCTTTGCTGATTCCTTCAAATGAATCAGCCACACTTTTCCTTATTTTGGAAACAGGTTTAAAGGCTTTTTGTTATTCCACTTGCTAATAATTGTCTCTTAAAAGCTGCCTGGTTGTGTTATTTCGTTTACCGACTCAAATATCTTCTCCAGTCGTGAAGGCAAAGTTTGTGTGGGTATTTAAATAGAAACCTCGTCAGTGTACTGCTATCACGCGAATTTTTATATTTTTGACTATCCATGTGATCTTTCGATTAAAGATTTTCAGCTTTCGTCTCCATAAATGAATTTTTTATTCATCTTGCGTTTAAGAATTATATTAGCACATTTTACAGCACCGCGTTACACCAAATAACCTTTTTTATTTGAGGCTGTATTATTGAAATATTATTCAGAAAGTTTTCAATAAAGGTTATTATTCAGACGGTTTTCAATAAAAGTTGTTTTTCCACATCCTGATGGTCCAGCAACCATCATTGTGGACGGATTTGTGAATTTCATCATCTTTGTTAATACTTTTTATATATAGATAGCTAGATAACGGGTCTGTTATTTATAACGTTCGCAAGATGAGTAGAAGACTGGTAGTTAATGAGCTTCATAAAAGAGCTCGCACGAACTTTACTCGTCATCGTGTGACTATAAGAGGACTAAATGATTTGTGCAGGCAGACTTGATAGATATGAGTGCTTATTCTTCGGAAAATCGAGGCTACTGTGTCCTTCTAACGGTAATAGAAGTTTTTTCCAAGTACACATGGGCATTCCCCGCAAAAGACAAAAGTGCTACTGAGGTATCAAAAACAATGGAAAGGATTCTTAGTCGAACCGTATTCCTAAAAATTTGCAAACTGACGATGGCAAAGAATTTTTAACAAAATATTTCCACGTTTGATGATTAACCACTACTCCACTTACACCCCTTTAAAAGCTTCCATTGTAGAAAGGTTCAATAAGAGTTTCAAAAATATAATGTGGAAAACATTTAGTATGAAAGGGAACTTTCAGTGGGTCAGTATTCTTAGTAAACTGGTTAGTAAATACAATAGGACAAAACATTGCACTATGAACATGCAACCTGTGAATGTACGTTCGAAGAATGAAGTACATCTACTATCAACAGCATACAGGAAGTTGAAAGTAACATCCAAACCTAGGTATAAAATGGGCGATTATGTACGAATAAGTAAACACAAGCATATATTTGAAAGAGGCCACACCCCGAACTGGTCTACTGAGATATTTACGATAAAGGAAGTGAGGGTAACACAACTTCGCACTTACATCCTTAAAGATTATGAAGGAAACATTATAAAGGGGGTAGGGGGGGGGGGTTTATGAACAAGGACTGCTCGGCGTCAAATACCTTGACATCTATCTAGTTGAAAAAATCTTGAAGCCAAGGGGAAAACATGCATTTGTCATATGGTTTGATTTTGTTGCTAGTCATAACTCCTGGATCCCTATGAAAGACATTGTTTGAAGTGCACCACGTACTAGATATCATGTTCATTTTAACGCGTGAATCTGATCGCATGACAACCTACGCCAACCTAGCAGTCGATGCAAGGAAAACAGTAAAATTAGCACGCAGTGGATTCTTCTACACTAACTTGAAGGATTATCTCAAATGCTATTTCTGTTCATTGGTAATGTCTGCATTTACCTTACCCTTTGACGTGGAGGCCGAGCACTTGTCCAATTCTCCAGACTTTACATTTGGTTGGTTGGTTGCAGCGCTGCCTTTTTTTATCAAAAGATGGCTCACTTAGGCCATGATAGGCACATTGTGATACCACAAAAAGATAAGAGCGGCACTAGAACATGTGATATTACGAGAACCACTTCGATTCTCGTATGACGCCGGCGATGCAGCTGATATTGAAATCAGCCATTTCCGTGAGGCTGTCCAGGAAGGGTGAGCCTAAGGTTTTCATGCGTTTCCTGGACAGTGCTGGGCATTCGCACAGAAAATGTTGAATTGTCTCTTCCTCTTCTGCTGCAACTCCGGCAGAAATCATTGTAGGGAATGCCCAGCCTTTCTGCGTGTCTGCCAATTGGACAGTGCCCCATCAGTATGGACACGATAGAACTCAAGGTTTCACGACTCGTGTTTAGAAGCTGCTTGGTGCGTCTGGGACTCAGTGCACACCAAGTTTGCCTGGTTGTCCTGCGGGTGTCGTCTTGCAGCCAGACATTATCTGCAGCCTTCATGTCATTTTGCCTAAATCCCAGCTTTATGGAAGCTAAAGGTTGGTTGACTTGGGGTGTGAGTGTATACTCCTGGAGCTCAGTGCAAGCTCTCGCTAAGGCATTCGCTTCGCAGTTTCCCGGTATATCACTTCGCCGCGGTACCCAGCAAAGAATCACTTCACAGTGAAGCGACATAACGTTCAGTTGTGTATGGCATTCCATTACAATCATGGATGAGGTCTACACGTTGGATAATGCTTGGATAGGAGCTTCACTCTCAGAGAAAATATTCAGTTTTCTTATGGAAATTTTCTGATTTCTCAGCCAGTCTATTGCCTTGTGTATTGCAATGACCTCTGCCTAAAAAACAGTGCAGTGTTTTGGTAGCCGGAAGGATAGTTTCAAGCCTAGCTGTTCTGAGAAAACACCACAGCCAACTTTTGCATCCATTTTGGAGCCATCAGTGTAGACGTCGACCGATTCCTGCATCCAACACTTCTCAATTGCCCAGTCATCCCTGTTTAGGATGACAGACTTGAAACAATGATGAAAGCAGGGAATCGGGAACGTGAGGTCTACTTCCCCTGGCGTTGGTATATCCCTCCGAAGTACGGTCAAGTAGCCAATATCTCTCTTGCCAGATAATAGTGCTTTTAATCGAATCGCAGAGCACTTGGCCTGCTGTCTCGTAAGGAGCTCCGTCGGGAGCCAATTCAATAGCATAAACAGTGCCTTTGTCGGGGTAGTACGTAGGGCCCCTAGTAGAAGTAACACCCGACCTTGTGCGGTGCCTCTGCAAGTCCCTTTTCCTAAGATGCTGTTTCCTAGTGTGGAGCTGATGTTCCTGCTGCTCAGCAGTTTTCCGATGAACTCTATCAGGTTGTCGTCGACATTGCTTTCCCCGAGTGCTTTGCCAATAGCCTCTTCTATGTTTAGAAAAACCACTTGCGTATATTCTTTTACGCTTAGCGATTTTTCGATGTAGCTGGTGAGCAAGTGAAGAGCTGTTTCAACCGGTCTCCCTTTTGTGTATGCGTGCTACGCATTAGAGTGGTATTAGAGTAGCTTTCAAATCTGAGACTATACATTTGCAAATAAAAAATATGTAACACAAAAACAGCTGCTGAAAAAACATCTACACTATCATCATATCGCTCTAGAATCGTCGCAGCTAGTTTAACACTTCTGATGACTCTATGTCTTATAGAGTAGTTTTCTAATCTTCAATTTACCTCAAAATACAGCCGAAAATCTACGCTCTATCAAATTACGACCACCCTTAAAACAACAGCAACATTGATCAACTTTTTTTAATAAAAATCAAATTAACTTCACTCTTGACCTGTTTCATTCTTTCATTACCTTAAGTATACAAAAACCGGCTTCCCTCACTATCAACCAAACATCATGTTCGACATGACACAATATGTCGGAGATTGAGAAAAGAACGAACGCCACCCTCCCAGGTTCTCATAATTTGTAGTACCAACACTGCCGTTCGTTCAGATTCTCACAGGCAACGGCTTAGCAGTATCAAACTTTTTATAAAGCTCAAGTACGGGGATCTTTCGTTATATCTCTTCTTAGTGACTGGTGTGTGTTGCAGACCATTTCTTCAGCAAAATAGTTGATTTGGATAGCTACGAAAATTTGGTGATTGAGTGCCGGCACAGATCTAGTTCCGAATTTGGAATCCGTGTGGCAGGATTCAAAAACGAAAGAAGAACCTTCGCGGGTCGCCACGAAGCGGCGACAATTTGTTTAAATTATCAAGTCGCCACGAAGGGCGACAAGAAGAACCGTCGCGGGTCGCCACGAAGCGGCGACAATTTAAACATCAAGTCGTCACAAAGGGCGACAAGAAGAGCTGTCGCGGGTTGCCACGAAGCGGCGACAATTTGGTCCGTCGAGCTGGATCGTTCCGGCACTAGCATTTTTTTGGTGAACAACAAGAATGTGTGCAAAGATGACCGAGAGGTCTAGAAGGGCCACACGCAGAAATGTCGGCATACCGCCGGCACGAAGCGATTCAGGTGAGCTCAGTTACCATCCGCATAGGGGACGTGAACTGCAGCGAACACCATTGTTCGAGCGTATAGAGACGCAAGGTGGAGAAGGTGGCATATCAGCTGCAGATAAGTGACCATCAAACAATTCATTGGCATCATCTCAACGAAGCGGTTGCATCCGGGAGTTACTACAAATTGAATACGATAAACGCGTCCAACTAGCCGAGATGGTGGCTCAAGAGGACGAGCTGAAAGCAAACTTGGCACAATTATCCCGAGAGAGGGAAATCGTCGAAATAGAGACGAAATTGGCTGAAGCAAGTACATCCGATGACTTGAAGGTGGATGAAATCGATGAAAGAGTCGCAGGGACTAGCAAAGCGGCATCTTGTTCATCATTGAGCCTTAATAGCGACAAACGGGGAAAGCTGAAGGCGAAACTCGAGAACAACGTGAGGCTTTCCGAAGTAGCTACGCAAGAAGAAAATGCAAAAGCAGCACTAGAACGGCTAGATCGAGAAAAAGCAATAGCTGAATTGCGGTCACGGCTTTTGGAGTAGGATACATATGCGGAAACAAATACCAATGTCGGACAACGAAGAAATTTGCATAACATCGATGCGTCGACATTGCAAGCCTTAGCAGGCCAAATAGTGGGCAGCATAACTCAAGGCTTGAAGGACTCACAACATACAAGCCAACAAGCGGATTTGAAAAGGTTATTATCCTCTCAATCGGTAACCCGAGATCTACCGGAATTCAGTGGAGACTCAACGGAGTGGCCTCGATTTATAAGTATTTTCAAAGAGACCGATTCTCTTTTCGGATTTTCGAATGAAGAAAACTTGGCGCGCTTAATTAAAGCTTTGAAAGGACAAGCCCGTGCAATATCGAAATCGTTAATGATTAGTTCGAAGAATGTGCCGGAAATATTACGTGTATTGGAGTTAAATTTCGGACGGCCGACCAATATTTTAAAAGTTTTAATAGACGAAGTAAAATCAGTGCCAAACGTTAGAGACAATGATAGTGCAAGTGTCATTCAGCTAGCCAATAGTTTGGCCAATCTAGTGGCTAATGCTAAAGCATTAGGTAAAGAAAACTATTTAAACAACGAAGTGCTTCTAGAAGAACTGGAGAAAAAGTTATCGGGTGCTATGTGCATAGAGTGGGCTCGTATTAAAGCCAAAACTGGTGGTGACTGTACAGTTAAAGACTTCTTTTTTTATGTGAAAAATTTAGCCGAAGCTATGTCCTATATTGCAGAAGGTATAACGAACAGAGTAAGAGGATCGTTTCTCAATACGACCTCTCGGGAAACTTCCCAGTCAGAAGCTGATTCCAGGAAGAGTACATCAGTCAAGTGTGCATTCTGTGAAAAAGGTCATCGCGATCAGTGCTGGTTGCTGAATAGGATGAGTCTCTGAGAGATGGCAAATAGTGAAAAAGAAAATGTTATGATTTTGCTATCTTGGCCACCATCAACGTCGGGATTGCCAGAATAAGAAGCAATGCGGTGTAGACGGATGTGAGAGATATCATCATCGAGTGCTACATGGGTGGAAAAATCCCGAAAACTCTACCAACACCAGGCACAAGGAAGTGAAACTGAATGGCAACGTAAACTCTGTACCTGAAACAGGAAGGCTACTTAGGATTCTACCCGTAAAGCTCTCAGGAAAAAATGGAGAAGTTCGAACATATGCGGTTTTTGACGATTGTTCTGAAATCACCATGATTACGGAAGCCTTGCGGGAACAACTGGAAGTGGACGGCTCGGTAATCCCTCTAACCATCGAATGGGTGGATGGAACGACCAATATAGATGACTCATCACGAAGCGTTACATTGCCAGTAAGAGGAGATTTCGAAGGGAGTAAATCTTATAAGCTACGCAATGTCAGAACGGTGAAAAATCTTCATATTCGGCCGCAGTCGCTTGACATCGAACGTATCAAGGCGAAATGGAGCCATCTCCGAAGGCTCAAAATGAGTAGCTACGATCAGGCGGTTCCTCATTTGCTCATAGGTATTGATCATCTGAGCTTAGCGGCGCATAGAGATGTCTTAGAAGGTCCCGACCAAACGCCGTTAGCCACCCGAACGAAACTAGGTTGCACTGTAGGTGAAAAATATGCACGAATACTAACGGTCCAGCAGTAATGTTCCATGTACGAGATGCTGAATGTAATGCGGATATTCACGCATTAATGAAGAAGTTTTTCAGCTTAGAAGGCTACGCAACTAATTCTACTAAAGAAATATCAATTTCACAAGAGGATAAAATTGATTCGGCCATAATGGAAAAAACAACGCAGCGTACTGACGACGGAAGGTGGGAAACAGGTTTGATATGGCGGCCTGGTTGTTACGGTCGCATTTCGCTGCGACCGAATAGTTTATATATTTAAAAAAAAAAAAAAAGAAGTCCTGATTGACTTTGACTTAAGTCAAAAAGCCAATCAGGACTCTGATCAAAAAGCCTGCAGGTCTAACCCAAACCAACCGCCAAACGTAAATAGCGCAAACACCACTCCACTGAGGCTCGTAGAGTAATTTAAGAAATTGAAGTGAATAGAAATTTTAATTTAAGAGTTGGATTATATAAACTCATCATTGAAAGCAAGAATGGTAGAATCAAGTAGAGATTAGGAACTAGTTCAATAGTGGTAAGTAAAGGATAAGTAGTTACTAGTTTAAGGAGAACTTCACCGAGCCACCCCTGAGGAAATCATCGACGTCAAGCATCGCAAGAAGTCGCGAAGAAAAACCACTACACAAACTCATCGTCATATGTTTTCCTCCTTTTCTCTTAATTATATCGATGACCGACCAATCAGCAACTATACGTAAACGCGGATGAATCGATTCTAGTTACCGGACACCACTCAAAACTTTGTATATCTTTCAATAATACATACCGTCTTCTTGATGAATTGATCGACTAGACGAACACTTTACATCCACTGCCAACTCGGAATCCGTTGAGGATCAATTCAATCGATTGCGTGACGGTGAAGACAGCACGGAAACGGATACGCCGGTCAAGAAAACTCCATCACCAAAGAAGATAAAACCAATGCTATCGAGAAAAGAAACGCAACGATCGTCGGGGCACCGCATCGTTACCAGCCAAACGGAAACGTCTATTGTCCTCGCCGTCGGCGACATCGCGCAAACGTCTATTGTCCACGGATCATATCCTTTCGCCAAGCACATCGCGTGGCAGCAGCACAAATCTGGTCACTTCGATGCTGAATCGTTCAGTCGTCCAAGCACCAAACGTACCCGAGATTGACTTAAATACGGCCGCCCCGAATCTGAAGACTCACGACAGAACCGCTGTAAACAATAACAACAGACGCGAGCTGTCACTGGGAAATGTCGGAGTGACATCATTGATGGCGAAAAGCCAAGATGGCCGTTGCGCAGACAGCTGATTCCAGCCCAGTGAGTCCCACACCAGTGGTTCCAAAACCAGAGTGGGGACTGGAATGGTTCCGCAAGGAGCTGAGCCGTTAGGCCGAAATGATAAATATAGCTGGGAACAAAGGAAGGCTCTCTTGTCTTTTGGATGGTGAATTGGAAGAGTGGTCGGCTTGCAAAAAAAATTTCAGGAGTCGACGTCGAGAGCGGTCGTCAAAGGCGGCACACTGGATCGCGCGGAAAATTCTTTGGAGATTCTGTCAGGACTCGAGCGGAAGGCGTGAATTAGGTTCGATTTCATACTTAGAAGCATTTAACTGATTGAAAGGCGAAGCGAGTACGTTAACGAGTTCTGCAGTGCGATAATCAATCGAGGCACGACGATCGAACGAGCGAGCGAGCGACAGTCGAGCGATAGGGAAATTGGCGAGGGCGGCGTGCGGGGCGCGACAAGGATAAGGCCCGACGAGAACTTTTCACGACCCCGACGAGCTCCTCTGCACGGACAATCAACGGCGTACATAGTAAGTAGAGTAAGCTTTAACTTTAAGTTATACGTGTTCTTACTAGAACCTATTATACAGAGTTGTAAGCCTAAGTGCAGTGCGTTTCCTTTTTTTTGTTTCATAGATTGATCACGGTGTTGGGTTAGTTTCGGGTTCCTTGCGCGGGTTTCAGTGTCGCGACCCAAACCAAACCCCAGTCAGTGTTTCGGTCGCTGGACGGTTGTTGGCGCACGACTGGGTGGCGCCCAAAAATATTAAAATTACCCCGCCCCTCTTCGCGGGCAAAGGCGCCGGGCACAACCGTCCACCCCGCAGCCATTAGAGGCTTCGGGGGTAATAGTGCGCGTAACATGGTGTAACACAATTACCTCCAAGTCGTAAGCAAGCAGAGTTTAGACTTCGAAACCAAGAGAAGCGAATGAGGAACGACGAGAATTTTCTTGTGAAATATAAAGAAAAAATCAGCGAATACCTAAACAAGAGATATGAATCGAAAGTTTCCGACATCAAAAACGCTGAGAAGTGTGCCAAATTGTGGTATCTGCCTCACTTTGCAGTTGTGAATCCCAAGAAACCAGAGAAAATACGTCTCGTTTTCGATGCGGCTGCGACCAATAACAACATTAGTTTGAATAGTCAACTGCTCACGGGACCCGATCTTCTTAACTCTCTTCACGCTATCTTATGGAGATTTTGCGAAGGAAGGTTTGCATGCACTGGTGACATCGCGGATATGTTTCATCGAATATATATTCGCAATGAAGATCGTAACAGCCAAAGATTCTTGTGGCGTGATGGAGATCAAAGGAAACCCTACCAGGAATATGTCATGAACGTGATGATATTTGGAGCAACATCATCACCATCGTCAGCCATCTTTGTTAAAAATAAAAATGCTGAGCAGTTCATCATCCAGCACCCGGAGGCAGTTGATTCAATTAAAAGGGACTTCTGCATGGATGACTATCTAGGATGCTATGATACGGAAGATCAAGGAGCAAAAATGGTGCGAGAAGTCATTCAGATCACTGAAAGTGGAGGTTTTCAACTGTGCCAATTCGTTAGTAATTCTCCAAATCTAATGCGCTCTATTCCCGAGACGCTGATCGATAGGAAGACAAAGATCCTGGGAGACAAGTCCGAAACATCTGCTAGCCGAGCTCTGGGATTGCAATGAGACCCGGTTAGTGACAAATTGCAATTTTCGTTGGACATCCAAATTTCCAGATAAACTACTTGATGGAACGCGAACTCCCAGCAAGCGAGAAGTATCCAGACTAATCATGTCTATTTTTGACCCTTTGGGATTCGTCTCGCCATTTAAACTCAAGGGTCCTGTCGTGCTGCAGAATGTTTGGAAGTCAGGTGTAGATTGGGATCAACATATAACTGAAAAAGTATATGAGCAATGGAAAAAATGGCTGATCGATCTACCCAAATTGGAGTTCATATCAGTACCACGATGGTATGGTGGATTGCTAAGCGGAGAAGCAGAACTTCATGTATTCGTTGACGCTAGCAGTGAAGGATATGCAGCGGTCGCATATTTGCGAATAGGGAAAGAAAACCCGACCGTCATGCTAGTTGCATCCAGAGTTCGAGTTGCTCCAACCAAGACGCTCTCAATCCCTCGGATGGAACTCCAGTCAGCCGTAATGGGTTCCAAGCTGGGTAGTGCGTTACAGATTGAGCTCCGAACTACCATGAAGAAAAAAAAACTGGTCGGACTCAAAAACAGTATTATGTTGGATACGTTCTGAGGCAGGGAGATTTAAGACCTTCGTAAACAATCGGGTCGAAGAAATTCGGGAACACACAAACCCAGAGGAATGGCGATGGGTACCCTCAGCGGACAATGTAGCAGATGACGCTACGAGATCATTAACAACTCTCGATCTATCCAAAAGCAGTCGATGGTTCACCGGGCCTTCTTTCTTGGGGAAAATTATGATAATTGGCCTCGAGAACGTAGGGAGAGTGCAATTGACGTCCACATAGTTGACTTAGAACTCAGTAGCCGGGCCTCAGTGGCGGTAATAGCGAAGAAAGTGCATACTTATACGATGACGGAAGCCTTGCGGGAACAACTGGAAGTGGACGGCTCGGTAATCCCTCTAACCATCGAAGGGGTGGATGGAACGACCAATATAGATGACGCATCACGAAGCGTTACATTGACAGTAAGAGGAGATTTCGAAGGAGTAAATCTTATAAGCTACGCAATGTCAGAACGGTGAAAAATCTTCATATTCGGCCGCAGTCGCTTGACATCGAACGTATCAAGGTGAAATGGAGCCATCTCCGAAGGCTCAAAATGAGTAGCTACGATCAGGCGGTTCCTCATTTGCTCATAGGTATTGATCATCTGAGCTTAGCGGCGCATAGAGATGTCTTGGAAAGTCCCGACCAAACGCCGTTAGCCACCCGAACGAAACTAGGTTGCACTGTAGGTGAAAAATATGCACGAATACTAACGGTCCAGCAGTAATGTTCCATGTACGAGATGCTGAATGTAATGCGGATATTCACGCATTAATGAAGAAGTTTTTCAGCTTAGAAGGCTACGCAACTAATTCTACTAAAGAGATATCAATTTCACAAGAGGATAAAATTGCTTCGGCCATAATGGAAAAAACAACGCAGCGTACTGACGACGGAAAGTGGGAAACAGGTTTGATATGGCGGCCTGGTGTAACACAATTACCTCCAAGTCGTAAGCAAGCAGAGTTTAGGCTTCGAAACCAAGAGAAGCGAATGAGGAACGACGAGAATTTTCGTGTGAAATATAAAGAAAAAATCAGCGAATACCTAAGCAAGAGATATGTATCGAAAGTTTCCGACATCAAAAACGCTGAGAAGTGTGCCAAATTGTGGTATCTGCCTCACTTTGCAGTTGTGAATCCCAAGAAACCAGAGAAAATACGTCTCGTTTTCGATGCGGCTGCGACCAATAACAACATTAGTTTGAATAGTCAACTGCTCACGGGACCCGATCTTCTTAACTCTCTTCACGCTATCTTATGGAGATTTTGCGAAGGAAGGTTTGCATGCACTGGTGACATCGCGGATATGTTTCATCGAATATATATTCGCAATGAAGATCGTAACAGCCAAAGATTCTTGTGGCGTGATGGAGATCAAAGGAAACCCTACCAGGAATATGTCATGAACGTGATGATATTTGGAGCAACATCATCACCATCGTCAGCCATCTTTGTTAAAAATAAAAATGCTGAGCAGTTCATCATCCAGCACCCGGAGGCAGTTGATTCAATTAAAAGGGACTTCTGCATGGATGACTAGCTAGGATGCTATGATACGGAAGATCAAGGAGCAAAAATGGTGCGAGAAGTCATTCAGATCACTGAAAGTGGAGGTTTTCAACTGTGCCAATTCGTTAGTAATTCTCCAAATCTAATGCGCTCTATTCCCGAGACGCTGATCGATAGGAAGACAAAGATCCTGGGAGACAAGTCCGAAACATCTGCTAGCCGAGCTCTGGGATTGCAATGAGACCCGGTTAGTGACAAATTGCAATTTTCGTTGGACATCCAAATTTCCAGATAAACTACTTGATGGAACGCGAACTCCCAGCAAGCGTGAAGTATCCAGACTAATCATGTCTATTTTTGACCCTTTGGGATTCGTCTCGCCATTTAAACTCAAGGGTCCTGTCGTGCTGCAGAATGTTTGGAAGTCAGGTGTAGATTGGGATCAACATATAACTTAAAAAGTATATGAGCAATGGAAAAAATGGCTGATCGATCTACCCAAATTGGAGTTCATATCAGTACCACGATGGTATGGTGGATTGCTAAGCGGAGAAGCAGAACTTCATGTATTCGTCGACGCTAGCAGTGAAGGATATGCAGCAGTCGCATATTTGCGAATAGGGAAAAAAACCGACCGTCATGCTAGTTGCATCCAGAGTTCGAGTTGCTCCAACCAAGACGCTCTCAATCCCTCGGATGGAACTCCAGTCAGCCGTAATGGGTTCCAAGCTGGGTAGTGCGTTACAGATTGAGCTCCGAACTACCATGAAGAAAAAAAACTGGTCGGACTCAAAAACAGTATTATGTTGGATACGTTCTGAGGCAGGGAGATTTAAGACCTTCGTAAACAATCGGGTCGAAGAAATTCGGGAACACACAAACCCAGAGGAATGGCGATGGGTACCCTCAGCGGACAATGTAGCAGATGACGCTGAGAGATCATTAACAACTCTCGATCTATCCAAAAGCAGTCGATGGTTCACCGGGCCTTCTTTCTTGGGGAAAATTATGATAATTGGCCTCGAGAACGGAGGGAGAGTGCAATTGACGTCAACATAGTCGACTTAGAACTCAGTAGCCGGGCCTCAGTGGCGGTAATAGCGAAGAAAATGCATACTTATCCGTTACCCAATGCAAACAATTATTCCAAGTTGACGAAGCTTCTTCGATGTACTGCGATCGTCATCAGAATCGGAAAGCGATGGAGGCCAAGTAAAACTGCAGGACCTGTAAACAAACGAGAGCCCATAACGGTGAACGAATTGAAGCTGGCTGAGCTTCAATGGTTGCAACGAGTACAATCAGACTCCTTTCCCAAGGAATTGAAGGAGCTTCAAGATACTGGCGTTGTCGGCAAAAACAGTCGCTTGGCTTCTATTGGGGTCTTCGTGGATTTAGATGGCATGATCAAGCTAAAAGGGCGTCTTGATAATGCCGCCATGCTGGACGAGCACGGGAAACGACCCGTGATTCTAGAGCCTGGTCATCGTTTCACGAGACTTCTCATCGACTATCACCATCAGCGAAGCGCTCATAATGGACAAGAACGTGTGGTGAATGACTTAAGGAAGAAGTACTGGATTCTAAACGTTCGCAAGGCCGTAAAATCCGCATGGAATAGATGTCGTGAATGCGAACTTCGAAGGACTAAACCTACAAATCCAGAAATGGGACAAATTCCGCGGGCACGACTGCAGCCCTACAAAGCGCCTTTCAGCTACACAGGGGTTGATTATTTCGGACCTCTCTCAGCGACAGTAAAACGAAGTCGAGAAAACGATGGGGTGTATTATTTACCTGTTTAGTAACTCGTGCGGTTCACCTGGAACTGTCTCCAAGTCTAGACACGGACAATTTTATAATGGCCCTTATGCGATTCATCAACCGTCGAGGAAGACCTGAAAAAATCTATTCGGACAATGGCACGAATTTCCGAGGAGCCGATAAAGAATTGGCTAAGTCATTGAAAGAAATGGATCAAACCAAACTATCCGAACTGCTTTCGATCCACGGAATAAAATGGAATTTCATGCCGCCAGGTGCTCCACATATGGGTGGTTCATGGGAGTGACTAGTGGGTCTTGTAAAAAAGAGTTTGCAAGCTATTTTGAAGGAAGAAGCACCTAAGGAATACACTCTTTGGACGCTTTTTACAGAGGTAGAGAACATAGTCAACAGCAGACCGATTACATATGTCTCATCAGATCCAAAGGACCCACCAGCATTAACCCCGAATGATTTCATACGAAGTCAAACATTCTATGGGCCATCTATTTAACTTGTTATCAGTCAGCCAGTTAGTCAAAAATGACAACAGTGTTTCATTTGTTAATCCAGGATGTCAGATTTATAATGATAAAAGAGAACTAGTTAGCACCGCGAAGTTGATAAATAATATGTACAAATTGGATGTACACAAAATTCGATGTGATGATGTCAAATGGCAATTCAACTTCAAACTTGTGCCACCGTAGATTTGGCCATATAAATGACGCAGATTTATTGAAAATGGAAAAGGGGATCGTCAATGGAATAAAACTAGGAGGTAAATTAAACAACAAACTTAATTGTGTTCCTTGTTGCGAGGGAAAACAAAGTCGAAACCCATTTAAATCGAATGGCACAACAACACAGGCAGTGTTGGATTTAGTTCATGCAGATTTGTGTGGCTCGATGGAGCATAAATCAATTGGAGGTGCGAGATATTTTTTGCTATCCATCGATGATATTACGAGAATGGCATTTGTATATTTTTTGAGTCACAAAAGTGAAGCAATTAGGTGGTTCAAGGAATTCAAGTCGTTGGTAGAGAATCAACATAGCCGAAAAATAAAAGTTTTTCGAACAGACAATGGCAAAGAATTTTGCAACACCGATTTTGACAATGTGTTAAAGTTTAATAGTATTCAACATCAAAAATCGAATCCATATACCGCAGAACAAAATGGTTTGGTTGAACGAATGAATCGGACCGTAGTGGAACGTGCAAAATGTATGCTGTTTGGTAGCAAACTTGGTATGAGTTTTTGGGCTGAAGCAGTCAATACAGCAGTTTATTTGATCAATCGTTCTGTGGCATCAGGTTTAACAGACAAAACTCCACATGAAGCTTGGTCAGGAGTAAAACCGAACGATGCGAGTTTACGTGTCTATGATGCTCATTCCGAAGCAAAAACGAACCAAATGGCAACCAAAGGGAATGTAATGTAGATCGTCTCCCCGTGGTGCATCCCGGATAACGCTAAATGATCTACTATGGCACGACCCCGAATGTTCTCGGACTACTCTTTTGTCTAAACGACTCTTTTAGATGCTTTGGGCTGGTAGTGGTGGTATTCTGTCACCTGAGTACGCAAGAGTGATATCTTGCGGAAATGGCTTTCAGGCTAATGCCACTGCTGCCTTCGTCCCGGTACAACCCTTGCAGGCCTCGCGGTACGTTCGAAACTCGTCGCCACTAGTCTGGCCGTGTAGTTTCAGTTGAGTTCAGACTCCTGATTAGTTCCTGGCCCGGCTCTGAGCACATATCCTCATAAGGGAATGTGCCAACCCTCGCATGGCCTCCCTGCTTCGGCATAGACAACCATGGGGTCTCAGGGAAACTGCACAACGAGTGGAGATAGCGGCTGCGAGGGGGGACCCAATTGCAATGAATTCAAAGAATAATGACATAAAAGAAGATCCACTCAGCCCGGAAGGGAAGTGGACAAAGGTAACGCGGCCTTCTGGTGGGAAGAAGACCGTGACGTCCAATTGGACAACAACGACCAGCCTACCCCCCACTTCTTCGAGGGGTGCATGTACCAAGGCAGCTATGCCAGGGACAAGCACCTCCTCAGGTAAGCCAATTGGCGCTAGCGGCAGCATCAAGGCAGCCGCGAATAAGCCGGCCCGTACGGTTGTCGCTGCGCTCTCCAACACCGCTTCCACTTCAGGTGTTAAGAAGCAGCAAAACCCATCAATTGCGGCTTACAGGGACAGAAGATCTGCCTTCAAAGTCCTGAAAAGGCTGAACGATTTACCCCCTGAGGGGCTTTCCCACAAGGATAAAATTTCCCTTGAATGGGCAACATCAACGGTAGAGGCTCATAAAGCCTCTTTAGCAAAGCAAGGGGCTACTCACAAAAGATGTAGGTCTAGTGAGGCAGCCCTGAATCAACCGAGTGCCCAACTGCAGGTCACCAAAAGACCAAGATTGGTCGCACCCAATCCTGCCAAGGGCAGGAGTTTTAGTGAAGTGGCTAAGGGCAGCCTGGTATGGGCTGTCATCGACAGGAGTAGCAGTGATGGAACCATCTCACCGTCAAACTGGAAGATGGTGGAAATCTCTCTTCTTCGGGTGTACAAACCCATACTGGAGGCAAACCCAGGCCCCCCACCTAGTTGCCGTGATGCTGGTTGGTACCAGGGTCACGTTCAGCTGATAGCCTGCACGGATCAACGCTCAGCGTTATATAAGCAGGCTATTAGCAGACTGGGAGAAGTCTGGCCCGGAGCAAAGCTAGAAGCTGTCTCCAGGGAAGACATCCCGAATCGGCCTCGATCCAGGGCATGGATACCGGCGGAGCCATCCACACCGGTGGAAATTGTTGAGCTTATCAAGCTCAGCAATGCTGATCTTCCGGTGGAGAACTGGAAGGTAGCCAAGGTAAGCGAGCCCAGCAATGGACAGAGAGAGGCTCTCATTATCCTCAACGAGGAGGCACTAGCTCCGTTGGAGTCGAAGGGCGGGGTGATAAGCTACGGTTTCTCGGCTATCACCCTGCGAGTATATCGCAAGGACCGTACTGGGAAGGCAGTACGGGAACCGAGCAAAGAGAGTGGGAGTGAGGTGACTGTAGAATCAACAGTAGACCCGACCGTGAACCTCTCTGAGTCAGATCTTCTCTCCGACGACGGAAGAAGCACCACCACCACCACGGAGTTGACTCAGGACCTTTTCCAAACCCTCGACCTGGTCGAGGAGGAGATGTCCTTATCTGACGAGGAGGCGGACAAAACATTTTGTCGTGATGCTGAGGTTTCTGCAAATAAACCTCCATCATTCTAAGGCGGCATCCGCCGCACTGCTCCTCCACCTGGCCCAAAAGGGAGAGGAGCTAACCCAGGAACCTTGGGTTGTAGGAAACCGGGTTTGCAGGCTCAACATCAAGGGATACAATACAGTATCCCTCAGTACAGCAGGTAAACCGAGAGCTTGTATCATCATAAAGGAAGGCTTGAAGTTTCTAACCTTGTATAATTTCAGTGATCAAGACACCGTTGCCATAGCAGTGGAAAGGCAGTCCAAACCACTTTGGGCTGTCTCCTGCTATATGGCACACGATGTTCTGCCACCTCCCATCAACCTGCAGAGGATCGTCAAAGAAGCCACTGCACAGAACATCCATCTCGTCATCGGGGCGGACGCCAATGCCCATCATCGCATTTGGGGAAGCACCGATACGAACAAAAGGGGTGAGTCACTCTTCGAATTTATTCTAACGCATGACTTAGCCCTAGTAAACAAAGGTGAGGATCCTACCTTCATTACGGCAAGCCGTAGGGAAGTTTTGGATATCACTTTAGCGAACGAGCACTTGCATCACGCTATCAAAGGATGGCATGTATCACGAGAGTGCTCGTTCTCCGATCATTTATTTATAATGTTCGATGTGGCGTTTGACTCTCCAAAAAAATCCATCCTTCATCAACAAAAGGAGGATGGATTGGGTCAAATACCAATCAGTATTCGAGTCTACACTAGAAGGTGGACCTCCAAAGATTGAAGACATAGGTGGTCTGGAGGAAGCCGTTGGGACCCTTACATTCGCCTTCAATGAAGCAGCAAGATCTGCATGTAGTCCAACGAAGCCTAGAGGAAAATATAAGCCCCCATGATGGAATAGTGACATTGCGGAGCTGCGGAAGGAATGTAAGAAGTCCTTCAATCGGGCTAAAGAATCCAATGACTGGTCTTCCTATAAATTGAAACTGAAGGAGTTCAAATGCTCCATCAGAAAAGCTAAACGCTCCTCGTGGAGAAGTTTTTGTGCAGAAATAGAACACTCCAAGGATGTCAGTCGTCTGCGTAAAGTTATGACGAGCTCCCCCTTATTTTTGGGGTCTGTCAAAGATGCGAATGGGGTCTGGACTAAATCCAGCTCTGATACGCTAGCCATTCTCATGGACACGCACTTCCCGGGCAGTGAGGATGCGGCTGATGAAGCTGATCCACATACGGCCTCGAACTGCCTGTCAGCCGCTGTGCCTGTAGATGACAGGCTCCTACGCTGGGCAATCAGCTCATTTCAACCTTTTAAATCCCCTGGAATGGACAACATCTCACCCTTTGAAATCCAGCAGGGAATCAATATAGCGCTTCCATGGCTAAGAGCCATTTTTAAAGCATGTCTACAGATGGCTTACATTCCACAGCGGTGGAAAGAAGCTAAAATAGTCTTCATACCCAAAGCGGGCAAGACATCCCACTCCTCACCTAAGGACTATAGACCTATCAGCCTCACCTCTTTTCTGCTGAAAACTCTGGAACGGCTGATAGAGATTCATTTGAGAGCTACCCTGCAACCAGTCTCTAATGCGCAGCACGCATACACAAAAGGAAGATCGGTTGAAACAGCTCTTCACTCGCTCACCAGCTACATCGAAAAATCGCTAAGCATCAAAGAATATACGCAGGCGGTTTTTCTAGACATCGAAGGTGCATTCAACAACGTCAGCCATAAGGCTATTGAGAAGGCACTCGAGGAAAACAATGTGGATGGTAACCTGCTTAGGTTTATCGTACAACTGCTAAGTAGCAGGAGCATCAACTCCACACTAGGAGACAGTATCCTAAGAAGGAGGACGTGCAGAGGCACCCCGCAAGGTGGGGTGCTATCACCCCTTCTATGGAACTTAGTGGTGGACAAACTCCTGTCAACAATAGAAGCGACTGGCTGCAAAGTCGTAGCCTATGCTGACGATATTGCAATAGCAATATCGGGCAAATTTGTAAACACCCTATCTGAAAGACTTAACTTTGCCCTGAGTATTCTTACCAAGTGGGGCAAAGAGTGCGGTCTGAAGATTAATCCGCAGAAAACGGAATTTGTGCTGTTCACAAAAAGGCACAAAATTTCACGATTTCTCCCACCCAAACTCGATGAGATAAGTCTCATACCGTCTCATCAAGTTAAGTATTTGGGTCTAATTCTGGACTCCAAGCTTGCGTGGAAAGCGAACATAGAAGAAAGAGCGCGAAAAGCGGCATGCGCAATCTACTGCTGCAAAAGAGCCATTGGGAAAAAATGGGGATTGAAACCCAAAATCGTATCATGGCTCTATACGGCGATAGTGGAACCAATTCTTCTGTATGGCGCAGTTGTTTGGTGGCCAGCTATTGCAAAAACATCCAATGCAAACCTGCTAAACAAGGTCAGAAGGATTGCAGCTATTGCAATCACCGGGGCCTTACGCACTACCCCGACAAAGGCACTGTTTATGCTATTGAATTGGCTCCCGACGGAGCTCCTAACGAGACAGCAGGCCAAGTGCTCTGCTATTCGATTAAAAGCACTACATCTCTGGCAAGAGGCAAATGTTGGCCACTCCACCATACTTCGGATTGATGGATCAACGCCAGGGGAAGTAGACCTTGCGCCTCCGATTCCCTGCTTTCATCATAGCTTCAGGTCAGTCATCCTAAGCAGGGAGGACTGGGCAATAGAAAGAGGTGGGATGCAGGAATCGGTCGACATCTACACTGATGGCTCCAAAATGGACGGAAAACTTAGCTGTGGCGTTTTCTCAGAACAGCTAGGCCTGAAACTATTCTTCCGGCTTCCAGACCACTGCAGTGTTTTTCAGGCAGAGGTCATTGCAATATACAAGGCAGAAGACTGGCTAAGAAATCAGAAAATTTCCATAAGAAACCTGAATATTTTCTCTGACAGTCAAGCTGCTATCCAAGCACTGTCCAACGTGTACACCTCATCCATGATGGTGATGGAATGCCGTACACAGCTGAACGTGATGTCACTTCACTGTGAAGTGACTCTACACTGGGTATCGGGACATAGTGATATACCGGGAAATTGCGAAGCGGATGCCTTAGCGAGAGCTGGCACTGGGCTCCAGGAGTATACACTCACATCCCAAGTCGGTCAACCTCTAGCTTCTATAAAGCTAGGATTTAAGCAGCATTACATCAAGGCTGCAAATAGAGCCTGGTTATTGGAGGAAACCTGCAGGACAACCAGGCAAACTTGCCGTGCATTGAGTTCCAGACGCTCCAAGCAGCTCCTGAACACGAGTCGAGAAACCTTGAGTTCTATCGTATCCATACTGACGGGGCACTGTCTAATTGGCAGGCACGCAGAAAGGTTGCGCGTTCCCTTCAACGATTTCTGCCGGAGTTGCAGATCGGAAGAAGAGGAAGAGACGGTCCAACACTTTCTGTGTGAATGCCCGGCACTGTCCAGGAAACGCATGAAAACCTTAGGCTCACCATTCCTGGACAGCCTCACGGAAGTAGTTAATTTAAATATCGGCTGCATAGCCGGCTTCATGCGAGAATCGAAATGGTTCTCGTCATCTCACAGGTTCTAGTGCCGCCCTCGTCTTTTTTTGGTATCACAATGGGCCTATCCTGGCCTAAGTGAGCCATCTTTTTGATAAAGAGGGCTGCCACTACAACCAACCAACCAAAGGCAAAACCAATGATATTCGTTGGTTATGGTGAGGCAATTAAAGGCTACGGCTTATTAGATCCACACAGCTTAAAGCCGTTTCATAGTCGTGACGTCGTGTTTATGGAAAACGATATTGAAAGTACATCAAATGTCGTAGTTGGAATGAGTGACTTACACAAACGAAGCTCAGAAAACACAGCGATCGGTTCAGCGAACGATTGTTTTGATTCAGTGGGGGAATATGAACCCAAAGTGAATAAAACATGGCTTGAAAAAGGCAATAAAGAAGATTCTGATTATGTCCCTGATGAAAGCGTTAAAAGACACGACGATGACATTTTAATTAGTGAATCAGACATTAATACTCCACGTAGTTCGAATCGTGTACCGAAACCACGTAAATTTGAAGGAGTTGTCACGCATATGTGTGGAATGAATGAAAACGATAATGACCCAACTACTTTTCATGAACACTTAAACGGCTCAAATGCAGTTCATTGACAAGAAGCCATGAAATGTGAAATTGACTCATTAATTGAGAATAAAACGTGGATTTTATGGGAATTGCCAAAGGATAAGAGGGCAATTTCAAGTAAATGGATATTTAAATCCAAAACCAACAACGATGAATATGTTATTCGTTATAAGGCGAGGCTTGTGGCTAAAGGTTGTGCACAAAAGAAGGGGATAGACTTTCAAGAAACATTTTCACCGGGCGTAAGGTACGCTTCAATTCGGTATTTGTTTTCAATTGCAGTTCAGTTCAACTTAGAGATCGAGCAAATGGATGCTATAACTGCATTTTTACAAGGCGACTAAGACGAAGAGGTGTATATGCATCAACCAAAACAATTCAGTGATGGTTTCAATAGAGTATGTAAACTGACCAAAGCAATGTATGGATTAAAACAAGTGAGTTGTCAGTGGAATACTAAGCTGAGAAAATCACTGCTGAATGCTGAATATACACAATCTCAGGTCGATCCATGCATTTATTTTAGAATTTCTGGTAACTTAATGATTTTCATTGCTTTATACGTTGACGATTTACTTATATTTTCGAATGATAAGCTAATGAAAAATGATCTAGAATCAACATTAATGAAGCAGTTCAAAATGAAACATCTTGGTGAAGCTAGAAATTGTATTGGCATTTGTATCACTCGCGATCGAGAAAATAACGTAATATATTTGGATCAAGAGAAACACAATAATGAAATGCTGGAACGTTTTTATATGCGTGATTTCAAGTCAGTTTCAACACCAGTTGATATAAATCAAAAATTGACGAATGAATTGTCACCAAAAGATAAATAAAAAATTGGAAATGCAATTTGTGCCATTTCAGGATCTATTGGAAGCATTTTATACCTGTCGCAGGGAACGCGAATTAAGACTCACTTCTTCGAGATGACCAAAAAAAAAGCTTATTTAAATTTTACCAAAAGACTTTATTGTTTGAATTGCGGGACAAGACTGGATTTTACGTTTCATGAATTTTGAATTACAGCTTGGCTTTTCCTGATGATGCAGCGCCTCGTGATCGCTGAGCTTCTTAGGTGTAATGACATAGGACACGTTGTTGTTTCGTTTGCAGTTTCCACGGTTGTGGAATTGTGCGATGACATCGGGCACGTTGCTGCTGCATTTGCAGTTTCCATAGTTGTAGAATTATGGCGATTTGTGCACGGCGTGGGAACTCGCCGTAACTTCTCCCCCCTTATTTGAAAGTGACGGCCATAAGAATTCGATTTTTGGTTCGTTGGCCGGAACGATTACGGGCAGCGATTAAATGGGGTTCTGAATATGAAGTTTTTTTCTGAAAGTTTTTTTTTTATTATGTTTATTGCCAAAATTAGGATGATGAACAAGGTGAGTATTGTTGAGTGATTCCAATGCTGGTAAGTGAAGTTTCTGGTGGAGATTCGACTCGTGCCTTGAGAGAATTGAACTTGATGCTGTTGTTGGTAGGTATGGACTCAATCCCGTTGGAGATAATTGGAAATATTTCTATTTCGTGCCAAAATGATGCTGTTTTCGATGTATAGGTCACTCCATTAATTTCGATTTCGCAGTTTTCGAAGCGGACTAGTTGCATTCCTCTCAATTTGAGCTTCTCAATTCCACAGGTTGTGTTGGTTGATATTTCGGGAACATTGATCAGGACCAGAATATTGAGCTCTGGTTGGGGAACTGCGGCATCGACTTCTATCGGATGAATTTCGCAGAGTGCTGGTTGGCTTCTTAGTAGTTTCGCAGTGCAGCTGGATTTGATCGTGCTCTCAGGTTGAGTTCATTCGGTGCATATATATGTTCCTTCTATTTTTGGGCATTGGTTTTCGAAATATTGGATATTCTCGTGCTTTTGGATTTGGTAAGGTGAGATGGCTATTGCATTTGTTTGATTAATAGGAAGTGGAAGAAAAAGTAGGGCTCGGGGGTAAAAACTGAAAGTTCAATGTTGAAAATTATGTTTGAATTATTAAAGTAAGCCTGTAATCCCAAAAGCTCGTAAATTCTGTCATTTGACGTGATATTTATGGATGGTTTCCTGAGAGCGGATTCTATTTCTGTCATTTCGTCGGAGCTTAATATTAGTTTCGAAATTATGTTTAATTTTGCTAGAATGATAGTTTGCGCGATATTAGTCAAATGATTGTTTAAAAGATCTATATTGAAGTTGATTTAGTTTAAATATTGGAAATATTTTATAGTGGCACTTTCGAATCTTCTTTGATTTTGAACGGATTCTTGAGTATGTCTGAGGTAACTGGATATCGATCTTTGTTGTTCGTTAATATGGTTCGTTATGTTTTCGAATCGTTTGATCATCTGTTGGTTGAGTCCCGTTTGTCTGTCAATTTCGTTCTTAAGCATGTTGTCAGTTTTAAGAATTTCGTTAATTTGTTTGTTAATTTCCAAAGCGTCGTTTACGTCTAAATTTTTTGTAATTCCTTTTATGATAGATCCTAGTCCATTTATTAATCCTCTTTTGTTTCTAGTCTTCAGTAGTAAGGTCCGTAGTTTGTCCTTTGTTTCGTTTAGTTTTAATTTTGTTATCGAAAGGGTGTTATTAAATCCGTCAAATTTTTGAAATTTCCTAAAGAGTCTGCAATTGGCTCGATGTTCTCTTTGTATTTGTCTAGTCTTATTATGTGTAAGAGTCATTCGAACGTTTGTATCATTCGTTATTGACCTAAACGAATAGGCAATATGCCATTATTGTTGCTCAGATTTTGGATCTCCAGTTTCCCGTTGACTGATGTTAACATCCTGCAATTTATGAATCTTTTTGAGCCTAGCTTTATGAGATTTCTCGTCTTTATCTGTTATAATAGTAATGTAATTATCCTGCTTAACTTTATACTTTTTAAACCTGGGTGTTAATTTATTTCGGCGACATTCTTTCCTCAAAACGGTTAAATCTTGGTTTAGGGCTTCTGGTTCGTTTCTGTTTTGATTTAACTTGCTTATAAGTTTTTCCGTTTGTTTTTCTAAACGAGAACTGACGGAAGAATTTAGTTCCTCGCGATGCATTTTGAGTTTATTTAAATAATCATGTACGTTACTGTGTGCTAGATTTTTCTCAAATTTGTAAGTTCTGCCATAGAATAGTTCATATGGAGTATAACCCGTTGCAGAGTGAATAAAATTGTTATAGCTGATAAGTGTTTCATTTAAGATGTCTTCAGGGTTTTTATCTTTTGCGTTACTGTTAATTATTCTATATTTTTCGGTAAGAGGTAAATGAAGTCTTTCCACTGGCCCATTGCTGCTAGTTTGCTGGAATGACGTCATATGATGTACTATATTATACTGTTTGCAGAAGAGATTAGTTTTTTAGGAATACTGTGTAGGCTTATGAAGTGTCTTAAGCATTTAATCAAAGATAGACTATTTTTGGAAGTTAGAGTGTAGGCTGCTGCGAATTTAGAGAATTTATCTTCAATCGTGAGAATCGGTTTGCCGTGATTCGTATAAATGTCGGTGTGAACTATATCAAGAGGTTTTTGGGGTGTTTCCAGAACTTGAAATTTTAGTTTGGGTGGAGATCTATCATACTTCTGTGTTTGACATGTTTCACAATTGTTTATTATGAGGGTGATCTTATTTTTCATGTGAGGGAAATAGTACTCTCTTTTCAAATGTGCTAACGATTTATTTATTCCACGGTGGCTACTTTTAAGGTGATAATCTCTAATAAGGTTATCTTGTTCGTCACTGTCGGTGACGTCCGATAGTATCTCTGTGCAACGTATTATTTTGAAAATCTTACTTCTGGAAAAGTAAGTGGAAAATACTGTCTGAACCAGCTTAAATGTCTCATCCTCGGTGAAAATTGCACTTATTTTATTAAGGGCAAGACATTCTTTAAAAATTTTGGTAATATTTTCCTGTGTGTACTCTGGCAGGTAAAATGTTTTGGGTTGTTTGTTTTTAAAAATAATTTTCTGAGAAATAGGGGGCTTTCGTTTGATTTCTTTAATACAACTTGGATATTAAACATGTTTAGGGGTTGCTCTGAAATTGAAATACCATCTTGACTATCTTCATCTGCAGAGTGAATAGTTGTTCCTTGAGTGCCATCGACAGTTGAGTGGTTGCACTCATAAACATTTAAATAACTTCCCAGTATATGGGAAGTTCTTGTAATCGCCTCGAAAATCGAAATTGAAATTTTCAACATTTCTTTACGTTTTGAGGTCTATAGAGTATATATAAAGTGTTTTTAGAAAGGGAGATGTATGTGTGTGTGTGTACGTACGTTCGTTCGTGGACAGTTTTTTCTACAAGCAAACTCACGTAAACAAATTTGTGTCGACTTCGTTGAGGTGTCAATCGAAGCGTCTTTGCAATCTTAAGAGCTGATAAGTTTTTGGGATACTTCGGTCGGGGGGTTTGTTGTTTTGCCCCTTTGAAGGTCATTTCTGTCATGCGATATATCTCGCGAACCAAACATACGATTTGCATGGTTAAGGTGTCAATCGACGCGTATTAACATTTTTGTGGATCTATCAAATTTTGAAAAAATCGTTGGAGCCGTTTTTTAATTTAAAAAAAGGGCAAAAAATTAGGTTTTTTAATAAACAATAAATTGTTAACCTGATTTACGAAAAACAGTAATCAGTTTTTATAAAATTTATATACTTCAAGCAGTGTTTTTGAAAACAATATCAAAATTTTTTCTCGTGATTACGTGAAAAATTAAATAAAAAAAAATTATTAACAGGCATCATGGTCTTCAAGATCATTTCTGTCATGCGTTATATCTTGCGAACCAAACATACGATTTAAATCGTAAAGATGTCAATCGACGCGTATTAAAATTTGCGTGAATCTGTCGAAATTTGAAAAAAATCTTTGCAGCCGTCTTCTAATTTAAAAAAAAAAGTGCAAAAAATTAGGTTTTTTAATAAACAATAAATTTTTAACCTGATTTACGGAAGACAGTATTCAATTTTTATAGAATTTATATATTTCAAGCAGTGTTTGTAAAAACAACATCAAAACTTTTTCTTGTGATTAGGTAAAAAATTAAATAAACAATAAAAAAATCATTACCAGGCTTCATGACCTTCAAGGTCATTTCTTCCATTCACTATATCTCACGAACCAGATAAAATATTTGCATCACTTAGGGGTCAATCGACGTGTATTAACATCTTTTCGATTATTTTAACATTATAAAAACCCGTTTCAGCTTTTTTTTTTAATTTAATAGAAGAAAATGCGAAAACTTAGGGTTTTTTTCATAAAAAATATTTTTTAACCTCATTTGCACAACACAGTAATAAATGTTTATAAAATTTGAACATTCCTATCAGTTTTTGAAGAGGAACCAGCAAAACTTTTTTCATGATTCTGAAAAAAATTCAATTAAAAATAAAAAATCATTCAAAGTTACCAGATGAGAAGGGTTCTTCTGAATGATATTACCTTATATCTTTTATTCTAAAGAATTTGTTGTAGACTCAATCAAAGTTTTAAAATGTTTGAATAATTTGAACAGATTTTTAATAGTTTTTGCAGTCTTTTAATTAAAATAAGCGGCTTAAAATTTGAAAACCATCAAAATTTTAATTAAATTTGCATTTGTGGTAATCAATCATCATCACCCATCCACCAAAAGCCTTGCGTAATCAATTAATGCTCCCGTAGATGATATGATTAATATTAACTCATTCCTGTTACTGCTTTCAACACCTCTCATTAATTTTATTTTAAGTCGTACTATTTTCAAAATTATTATTGTGTTTAATATTTTTAATGTTTATCTAGATATTACTGGGAAGTTGACCGTGTGGACCTCGAGGGTCGCACTTCGCGGCTTGTTCTATCTTAGCATCATCGTGATTTTTACAGGTGATAATTCTGCTCAAAGCATCAGCATTCGAGTTATGTGAACCTTTTTTATACACGATTTCGTAATCGTATTCTTCAAGCTTCAAACGCCAAAGGATTAATTTAGAGTTTGGATTCCTTAGATTGAATATTCATGTTAGCGTCTTGTGGTCGGTAACGATTTTAAATTTGCGACCGAAGAGTTAGGGCCTAAAATATTTTACCGCCCAAACAATTGCAAGGAGTTCTTTCTCGATTGTAGAGTAGTTTATTTCAGATGTTGAGAGTGTACAACTAACATAACAAATTGGTTTGTCACTTCCAATTGGTCCTTGGGATAGCACAGCAACAAGTGCGTAGTTTCAGGCATCTGTGGTCAATATGAACTGCTTGGAAAAGTCCGGGTATTGAAGAATTGGATCATTAATTAAAAGGTCCTTGCAGAGATTAAAACAACGAACGTATTCTCCGTCTGGTTTGTAAGAGCATCCTTTTTTAAGACAACTAGTTAAAGGTTTAGTTAGCTTCGAAAGATTTTGAATAAATTTCATGTAATAACCTAAGAGACCGAGGAAAGATTTAATTTCCTTTGGTGTTTTAGGAATAGGAGACTCTTTGATAGCCTGAATTTTGTCTGGGTTAGGCTTTACTCCATCCGTTGTTACTATGACCCCAAGGAATGTAATCTCTTTATGTAAAAATTCAGATTTATCTAATTGGATTTTTAAGTTTGCATCTCTTAATCTCGAGAACACCTTTTGAAGACTTTCAATATGCCCTTGTAGAGAAGTAGAGTATACAATTATGTCGTCTTGGTAAACCAAGCAATTTTTTCCTTGCTCTTCTTTGAGAACATTATCCATTACGCGTTGGAACGTGGACGGTGCGTTTTTCAGCCCAAACGGCATCCGGATAAATTCAAAATGTCCACATTCTACAGTAAAAGCTGTTTTTTGTATGTCTTGGGAACTCATTTCAATTTAGCTAAGTCCAATGTTGAAAAGCACATGCTTTTGCCCAATTTGTCAAGGATTTCGGTAATATTCGGAAGGAGATACAGGTATTTCATTTCTTCTTTCCACTTGCATCTTGTTTTTTAGGTACTATTCACACTGGTGAGCTCCATGGTGAATAGCTGGGGTGTATAATTCCTTGTTCTAACATTTCGCCTATATGCCTGCAAACTTCTTCTTTATGGATGTATGTATACCTGTAGGATTTGGTGTAGATTGGCAGCTCATCTCTTGTATTGATCTGGTGCTCTATTTCATTGGTGAAATTCAGCTCTTGCCTTCTTTGAAAAATATATCGTCATATTGCTTGCAGATTCTTAGTAAGGTGTTACATTCTTCGGAATTTAAATGGGATGTTCTTAGCAAATTTGAGATATCTTTTGGTTTTGGATCGTATGGAGCTCTATCTTCTTATCCAATATTAAAATTATTGATGTCGGTGAAGGTAGATGACGAAAAATGAGTTGCCTTTAAGGGTTTTTCAATGAAATGAGATTCTTCGTTATCTGATTGGTTAAGAATCTCTATTAAACTAAAACCATTCCTTCGCATGATAAATGCCTTCTTGGATAGTCAATTTAGGATTAATCTTTGTTTCTCGAATGTAGATATCATCATCGCGTATATCAACAGGGAGTTTTGCGTTTTAGGCGGAATCGTATATTTCTTAGACATAAAATTTGGGTTAAAAAGCATGGGAATAGTGGCATTGTTTGTAACGAGAATTTTGTTGGATAGGTCGACCTTTGTTCCCAACGATGTTAGGGCATCCAACCCAATCAGACCATCAAAGTACCCATGAAAACGGAACACCAAAAATCTTGTATTTCCAGGCTGGTTAAATTCCATAAAATTTGGAAGTATTAATTCCTTGTTAAGGCTATGAAATGTGAGGACAGTAGTGATAGATGTGGGCTTTATTTCTACAATTTCAGTTGAATCGGCAAATTCGGGATTGATAAAGGAAGAAGAAGAACCTGTGTCTATTAGAAATTTCAAAGGTTTTCCAAAAGGACAAGAGATATGAATGTAAGGCAAAACAAATCCGGGCTTATTTGCATCTATGTATCCGATAGGTTTTTCGAGGCTACTTCTAAAAAATTTACATCATCTATTTCTGGTTGATTTTGAATGTTATTTTGGTGAAATGGTTGAATGTCGTTTCCATAATCTAAGTACAAAGGGTCGCCAAAGTCGTCGTAATCAACAGAGTAGAATTGATTGAAAGTTGGATATGGATTACTACATGAATTACCAGAGTGTGTGCTACTATTTCCTGAATATGAGAGGAAGTTACTCTCGTCTATATCCAACAGAGTTTTTTTAGGTGGGCTTGGGAAGTTTTTTGATCTAAAAACTTTGCTTCCTTGAGGTCTGGTAGTTCTAGTGTAGCTGGTGCCTATTTCCATTGGTTCGGGTTTTGGTAACTGAAAATTCTATCGTGGGAATGTGTTTTGCTGGGCTTGAACCTGACAATTGTATGGTGGTCTATGATAATAAAAACCACTACCTGGTTGTTTTTGCTGAAAATTTTGATGAAATTGTGGTGGTCTATATGTTTGGTTTAACTGAAGCGGTCTTTGCTGAAAATTTGGATTAAACTGTAAGATTGTCTTTGGGGAAAACTTGGATTCCATGTTTGCCTGTGAGGCATTGCTTGTTGCGATCTTTGTGGCTGCATGAAATGAGATGGGAGGTTTGTTGGTTGCTGTAACTGTGTACTAGTTACAACAGGCATTGACTTCTGATGGAATGAAAGTTTCGGTACATCGGATTTTGAATATGCAATGTTTTGTTCTTTCACGCAACAAGCGAATGCATCAGCTAGTGAACTAGGCTTCATTGCCCGAACTGTATTGGTTCCTTCAATCCGGAAAGGAATGTAATAAGACACATTTCATTGTAGAGGGCTTTCTTGGCATCTAACACGGTTTTGTTCTTTTCGTGCATATTAGCATGATTTGTCATGCTCGAAAATACGCTTATTACTTCCGAATAATATTTTTGAACAGAGTTATTGTTTTGTTTTATAGTATTTAGATCTCTAATCAAGGATGTTTCGTTCTTTTTGCCTGCATAATGCAGTATAAGATTTGATTTGATTGCGTCCCAATCGAGCGGGGTTCCTTACACATTTAACGCTTCGTTCGCGGAACCTACAATTTTGTTACGGATAGCTCTGACGAGGAGCTGACCATATGGTGTACCACTTGTACAAGCTATTATGGAGAGAATTTTTTCGACGTTGTCTAGGAAATCGAAAAGAAGGTGTGGACTACCATCGAAACGAGGTAAATTCTTGATGGCATCCGGCACTCTCAACTGATTGAAAATATCAACTGATGTTACTTGGATAACGTTTTGTGATGCGGGATTAGTATTACTAATCGCTGAAGTTTGTTCTAAATGGGGCAAGCCTTCGCCTCCTTGTGCCATGTTTAATTTTTTTGATTCACTAATTTTATCACTAATTATATTATCTTCGCTTTTTATTTTATCACTGCTTGGATTATATATTGAGGTATTGTCTAAGCTAGTATTACTATTAAGAGTTAAACTTGTTACCGATTTACTAAAAAATTTGGATAGATTTCGCACTCTATCTGCAATATTTAAATTAATCGCGTTTCTGGTATTTAGTTCCGCGTTTTCATTTATAGGCTCGAGTAAGTTGGGATTACTTTAACTTCTAAAACGAGAGCTATTAGGGTAGGGCGTGGATTTAGAAGATCTCTTCTTTGAAGAGGGCATATGAAAATTAAGGAAATCCCAATTTTTCGACCTACCCAATTAGCAGGACGATTGACGTGAACAATCGCATCTCCTTTCGGTTCCTCCGCTTCCTATGTGTGGTTCCTGCTGGCCACTTACTACAGTTTCCTCCTGTATCTGCTTTTAATGCATAACACTGCGGTTAGCCGTTTTCGTTCACTTCCTATATTTCGTTGACGCCAATATTCCTTCGACGAGTCAATATTCCGCCGACTGGACTGCACTTTTCCAAAATCTCGGTAAACCGCCGGTATTTTATTCGCGAATCGGAATGAAAATTGACTTGAATCACACCGTCTTTACACGACTGCGACAATTTAGGCTCTTTGCTTCGAGATGACCAAAAAATAAAAGCTTATTTAAATTTTACCAAAAGACTTTATTGTTTGAATTGCGGGACAAGACTGGATTTTACGTTTCATGAATTTTGAATTACAGCTTGGCTTTTCCTGATGATGCAGCGCCTCGTGATCGCTGAGCTTCTTAGGTGTAATGACATAGGACACGTTGTTGTTTCGTTTGCAGTTTCCACGGTTGTGGAATTGTGCGATGACATCGGACACGTTGCTGCTGCATTTGCAGTTTCCATAGTTGTAGAATTATGGCGATTTGTGCACGGCGTGAGAACTCGCCGTAACTCGCGCCCTGACATCGCTTTTGCAGTAAACAACGTAAGTCGTTTTAACAATAATCCAGGTAAAGCACACTGGATTGCAGTAAAGCGAATCTTACGATATCTCGATGGTACATCAAAAGCCAAATTGAAATTCACAAAAGGAGATTCAAACTTGGTTGGCTTTGCTGATGCTGATTTTGCTGGTGAACTCGAAAGTCGACGTTCATGTACTGGGTATGTTTTTAAACGAAACGGAGCAGTTTCATGGAACAGCCGTCGTCAACAAACAGTTGCTTTATCCACAACGGAGCTGAATATACGAGTTTGTCGTCTGCAACGCAAGAATGTCTATAGCTAAGACAATTGGAAAACGAATTTTGGCCGCTAACCAAAGCAACATAATTTTTTTGTGATAATCGCAGCGCAATATGTTTGACTGAAAACGACGCTTATCGTTCACGTAGTAAGCATATTGACGTCAAACATCATTTTATTCGTCAGAAGTGTACCGATGCCCAAATTCGAGTAACCCACATTGGTACAAGTGACATGGTCGCCGATGTATTAACGAAAGCGGTAACTATAGAAAAGCATGTCTTTTGCTCACAGAATATGGGAATTGAATTTTGATCAATTCATTGTAAAAATTGTACTCAAAGTATAATCTTTAATGAATTGGAAATAGTTTTTTCAAATGAGCATATTTTGAAATGAATTTTTTATTGAATTTGTTTGTTTAAATTATGTAACGATTTTTGGCATTGAAATAAAAAAATCATTTAGTGGGAGTGTTCAGAATAACACTCACTCTGATAATGTGATAACAATGTAATACTCACACCATGATGTAAATATTCAAGTCTTAAGTATTATTGAATAAAGTCATTCTTCTACCAACCTTTGAACCAGTTAGTTCATATTAATTCAACAGATTGTCAACCACACAGGAGCGAATAGTAACACATAATTCGCGAGTTAAATTCATCCGAAATTCCGCCAAGTGTGATAACACCAGAAGATCTCGCTACTATGCATTCCGACACCTGGAGTATCTCACTTTCAAATCAAATGTCGCACCCTCTAGTGAGATAAGCATATCTCGCATAGAAATTCACATGCAAGATCTAACCCATTCACACTCATTGGCGGCATAAAAAGAACAAAATTCTTTGTTCGAATTGACAATACTTTCTATACAGTTTACACGGTAGGTGGATCGCAAAAGTAACCACACTTCCGCATTTCTTGTCTTTATGCACACCTGAATAAAAAGATGGGAAAGCATTCTACTTACTACTAACTACTTTAGCTTCTTTCCACCGCTGTGGAATCTAGACCATCCGAAGGCATGCTTTCAAAATGGCGTTTAGCTATGTCAGTGCCGTATTGATTCCCTACTGAAGCTCAACAAGTGAGATATGGTCCATTCCAGTGAATTTAAAGGGTTGAAATGAGCTGATTGCCCAGCGTAGGAGCCTATCGTCTACAAGCACAGCGGCTGACAGGCAGTTTGGGTGCGTATGTGGATCAGTTTTGTCAGCCACATTCTCACTGCCCGGGAAGTTCGAGAGCATTAGAATGGCTAGCGTCTCGGAGCTGGATTTAGTCCAGATCAGCTCGTCATGACTTTTCATAGACGACCGACATCCTTGGAGTTTTTTATTTCTGGACAGAAATTTCTTCAAGAGGTACGTTTGGCTTTTCTGATGGTGCATTTTAACTCCTTCAGTTCGAATTTATAAGAAGACAAGTCATTGGATTCTTTAGCCCGATAAAAGAACTTTCTACATTCCTTCCGCAGCTCCCCAATGTCACTATTCCACCAGGGGGCTTATACTTCCCCCTTGGTTTCGTTGGACTACATGCAGATCTTGCTGCTTCATTGAAGGCCGAAGTAAGGATCCAAACGGCATATGTCTTCTGTCTTTGGAAATTCACCTTCAAGCGTAGATTTGAATACTGATTAGTATTTCGGTTGGATTTGTCAGAGGGTCAAAAGCTACATCGAACCTTATGCATAGATGGTCGGGAAGCGAGCACTCTTGTGATACATGCCATCCCATGATAGTCTTATGCGAGTGCTCGTTCGTTAGAATGATATCCAGAACCTCTCTACGGCTTGCCGTAATGAAGGCAGGATACTCACCTTTGTTAACTGGGACTAATTCATGCAATAAAATGAATTCAAAAAGTGACTCACCCCTTTTGTTCGTATCGGTGCTTCCCCAAATGCAGTGATGGTCATTGGCGTCCGCTCCGATTACTTAATGGATGCCCCGTGCAGTGGCTTCTGTAACGATCCTCTGCAGGTTGGTGAGAGGTGGCGGAGCATCATGTGCGATATAGCAGGAGAAAGCCGAAATGGGTTTGGACAGCCTTTCCACTACTATGGCAACGGTGTCCTGTTCACTGAAATAATGCAAGGTTAAAAACTTCAAACCTTCCTGTAAGATTATACAAACTCTTGGTTTACCTGCTGTATTGAAGGATACCGTATCGTATCCCTTCATCTTGAGACCGCAAACCCAGTTTCCTGCATCCCAAGGTTCCTGGGCCAGTATAAGCTCCTCCCCTTTTTGGGCCAGGTGGAGGAGCAGTGCAGCCGATGCCGCCTTAGAGTGCTGGAGGTTTATCTGTAAAAACCTCAGCATCACGCCACAGGGTTTTGTCCGCCTCCTCGTCAGATAAGGACATCTCCTCCTCCTCAACCAAATCAAAGGATTGGAAAAAGTCCCCAGCCAACTCCGCAATGAAGGTGGTGCTTCTTTCGTCGTCGGAGAGTAGATCTGATTCGGAGAGGTCCGCGGCCAAGTCTGCTGATGCTACTTCAGCCACCTCACTCCCATTCTCTTTGCTCGGTTGCCGCACTGCATTCCCAGTACGATACATGCGGATGATAGGGTGATAGCCGAGAAACCGTAGCTTATCACCCCAACCTCAGACTCCAATGAATTTATTGATGGTTATAAGGACCTCTCACTGTACATTGCTGGGCTCGCTTACTTTGGCTACTTTCCAATTGTCCATCGGATGGTCAGCATTGCTTAGCTTAATCAACTCAACAATTTCTTCCGGTGTGGATTGCTCCGCTGGTATCCACGCCCTGGACCTCGGCTGATTCGGGATGTCTTCCTTGGAGACAGCTTCAAGCTTCGCTCCGGGCTAGACTTCTCCCAATCTATCGATAGCCTGCTTGTACAGATCCACTGAACGTTGATCCGTACAGGCTATCAGCTTGACATGACCCTGGTATGAAGGAGCGTCATGACAACTTGGTGGAGGGCCTGGATTTGCCTCTAGTATGGGTTTTTACACCCGAAAAAGAGCGATTTCTACCATCGTCCAGTTTGACGGTGAGATGGTTCCATCGCTGCTACTCCTGTCAATGACAGCCCATACCAGGCTGTTCTTAACCGCTTCGCTGAAACTCCTGCCTTTTTCAGGGTTGCACGTGACCAATCTTGGCCTTTTGGTAACCGACAGTTGGACACTCTGCTGATTGTGGCTGCCTCATCAGATCTTCATCTTTTATGAGTTCCCACTTGCTTTGAAATAGAGGATTTGTGTGCCTCTACTGTAGTGGTCGCCCATTTAAGGGAGATTTTGTCCTTCCGCGAAAGACCATCGGGGGATAAATTATTCAGCATTTTCAGGACTTTGTAGGCAGACCTTCTGTCCCTTTGATTGACTTAACAACAATGTTTTTAGAATAAGAGTTATCAGGTCATATCATTCGTTTCAACCTTATTTACATGGTGACTTCGATTTTTTTATTTTTAATCAAAAAAAAATTCGTGATCATGGAAGAAAGTTTCTCTACGAAACCTGATAAGAGTTTATATATTTTATAAACATTTATTACTTTATACATATTTGGGTGTTCGAACCTCGGCTTCACGTCGACAAACTCCTATCCACTAGTGTGCTTTTTCTATTGGTTCGCAACTCTACTAACACTATTATGACACATTAATGGTGTTGCAAATAACTTGTAACAAGCCGCTTTAATTTTAGGTCGAACAAATGCACCTATTTTGTATCACCAGACCGCAGCCTTCAGGGAGCGTCGCTGCCTCGGAATCGTGAGGAGGTCGGTTCGATCCCTAGAGCGATCTCGCATTTTTTTTAAACTCCATCTTTTCCCTGCTTGGGCTGCTGCTTTCATTTGAAATGCGGATGAAAGGTCAATGCCAAGTAGCGGGTTGATGCGACCTGGCAACCAGGAAAAAATTTGGAATCCGCATCCAACTGCAAGCCAGCGGGACCTTTTTCACCCAACCCCCAAAAAGATGGGAAGGCAGTGGAAACAACTGAAGTACCGGGAGTTGGTTGTGAAAGGAGGATGAAGCAAGGCGAGTTTTTCGATTTGTGGAGAAGAAATTTCTTTTGTGACTTGAGGAGTGGAATCTTTTTTTGGTGTCTGTTTTCGTGGCGGAATATCTGGTCCAATTCCTTCAGATATAAGTGTTGATTGATCATCCTGTGTCGTGTCACATGCCGTTGGTTGGATGATTTCGGATGAGAGCTCGCAACGTGGTATCAAGGAGGTGTCAAGTAAGCCAAGGATGGTTTGGCTGCATGGAGTGCAGAACCAAGGGTTGGAGCATCTTGTCTGCAATGTATTCAAGCAAGCAGTTTGTGATCAACGGAACTTTGGGGTTAATAATCCCAAGTAAGAGTTTTTGTTGCGTGTATTACTTGGGATCGCAATTCTTGCTAGACACGCAGGTTTTCCGTAGCCAATTTGATCCGAGTCATCGAGAGTAGACGCTTGGTGCACTAGTAGTGACAAAATTTTAAGTGCTTGGAGCCGAATTATAAATATAAACGTTAATTGAAAAATCTCGCGAAAATTGAGAAACATATAAACTCCAAAACTTCTCCCTTAAATGTGTTGCGCACATCTGTCAATTAAGTGGATAAATGCATGAACCTTTGACGAACTGATGATTCTAAACCTAATATTAATAAATTCCATGCAAAGTCCAAGTCGCAAATAAAATAATAAATAAGGATCTCGAAGATTACTGGCAAGGAAAATACATATTCCGTCTGTGAAAGTAGTTACCTCAGGAATGTGTAAATGTAGTGGCAATAAATTTCTCTTCTATGAAAAAGGACTGCATCATGAAAATCTCGTTAATTAACAATTAAGAGGAAAGCATTAATGATAAAGTGAGAGTATAGGCAACATAACAGAAATGTATAAAGATAAATGCATTATTATTTTGAATTTTTTTTTTTTGATTAACCAAAATTTTTAGCTGCTGCGGTGAAGAGCGCTCATCATCAGCCAGGGTAAGTTGAGTATCAATGACTATTTGGAGTAACGTTGATATTTTTTTTTTGTGTGTTGACTCCACTGCACTTTTTCGTTTTTTTTATGTTTTTTCTTGTGTTTTTATAGTTTTCTTTTTTAATCATAATTATTATTTTTTTGATTATTATTTTTGTTATTATAATCTTCGCTTAATCATAATTTTTTTTTGATCATTTTCTTTATTATAGTTTTCTTTAAAACATTAATTTTTGTTATTATTTCGAATTATATTTTTGTAATTTATAAGTTTATTATAATGTTATTTTTTACTTTTTGGATTATTTGAAATATATATATATTCCTTTTAACCTTATTATGGCCTAAGGTTGTTTTTTTTTCTTCAGGCTCAGTACCAACACACAATCCTGATTCCCATCCCATCCCAGGATATTTGGATCGACACGGGCCTAGCCTAACCTCCTATATAACCACACCCACGCGCTGAGGTTTAGCCGGCATCGTTGCGCTACAGGGGGTGGAAGGCTAGGTCATGTAAATTTTCCGTGACCGCAGTGACAATACACTGAGGTCGCAACAATGGAAATTATGGAATTACTGAAAGTTTTCATTTTATTTTAGCCTGCGAAATTTTTTTGAAAGGCCTATTCATATATTCTATCAGAGCAAAATCAATGCATTTAATTCTTTAATAAAAAATTTTTTGGGCATAACGTTCTGCTACTACTAATTTGTTAAAAATATAGGTTTAATATACACTATGTTTCTGTTATTCGGAATAATTGAGTTTTTACTCATGTCCCTTACGCCGGGAGTATCACAATAAAAGAAGGAGGAAAATATGTGTTTCTGTATTTTCACACAATTAATTGAGTATGAAACGAAAAGTTATGATTAAAAAATACAAAACACAAGCCGCGATGTGCGACCCTTTAGGTCCACACATTCAACTTCCCAGTAATACCTACATAAATATTAATAATATTAAACACAAAAATAATTATGAAAATAGTTCTACTTTAAATAAAAATACGATAATGACTTCAAAGCGTTGATTATCACAAATGCAAAATTTGATTGAAATTTTTTTGTTTTTCAAAAATTAAGCAGTTTTTCATTAAAATAAAAGCACGGTATTGTGAAAACTATTGAAAATTATGCTCAAATTTTTCAAATATTGAAAAATTTTGATTGACTTAACAACAATGTTTTTAGAATAAGAGTTATCAGGTAATATCATTCGTGTGAACCTTATTTACATGGTGATTTTGAATGCTTTTTTATTTTTAATCAAAAAAATTTCGTGATCATGGGGAAAAGTTTTGCTGGTTTCTCTACGAAACCTGATAAGAGTTTATATATTTCATAAACATTTATTACTGTGTTGTGCAAATCAGGTTGAAATTTTATTTTTTTTGATAAATAGCCTAATTTTTCGCAATTTTTTTATTAAATTAAAAAACTGCTTCAAGGAATTTTTATGTAAATTGAACATTACAAAAATATTACAACGCGTCCATTGACACCTTTTAAGTGAAAATATCATATTTGGTTCTCGAAATATAGTGAATGACTTGAATGACCTTCAAGGTCAAAATGACTTCTAATGATTTTTTATTTTTAATTTAATTTTTTTGTGATCATGGTAAAAAAAATTGCTGGTTTCCAAAAACTGTTTGAGATATATAAATTTCATAAACATTGATTGCTTTGTTGCGCAAATCAGGCTAAAACATTTATTGTTTATGGAAAAAAAAATTCCACTTTTTTTTAATAAATTTGAATACGGATCCAACAATATTTCAAGGAAGCAGCCAGGTCTGTCCGACAAAGACTAAGGGGAAGTGTTTGCTCCCATGGTGACATTGCAGAATTGCGGAAGGAATGTAAGATGTCCTTTAATCGAGCTATAGAATCCAAAAACAAATCCTTATAAACTCGAACTGAAGGAGTTCAAATGGTCCATTAGAAAGGATAAACGCACCTAGTGGAGAAGTTTCTGCTAAGGTTAATCTGACAACTGTTAAGCAGCAGGAACATAAACCTCGCACTTAGAAATAGCATTTTAAATAGGAGGCCCTGCGGAGGCACCCCACAATATGGATTGCTATCAGCCTTTCTATGGAATTTAGTGGTGGACAATCTCTGTCAAAAATAGAAGCAACTGGATGCGAAGTCGTAGCAGTGGCAATATCTGGCAAATTCATAAATACGCTATCAGAAATACTAAACTGGGTATTCTCAATGGAACAAAGATTGTAATCTTACCCAGTAGAACGTTGACTGCAGAAAACAAAAACTGTGTTCTTCATAAGAAGCTACAAAATTCCACGATTTTACACACCTAAACATGATGAGATAAGTCTCAACCCATCTGATCCTATCAAATACTTTGGCTAATTCTGGACTCCAAACTCGCGAGGAATGTGAAAATAGCAGAAAAACGCGTAAAGTGGCATGCGCAATCTACTGCTGCAAAAAAGCTATAGAGAAAGTGGGCATTTCAACTCGAAGTTGAATCATGACTCTATACGGCAGAAGTGAAGCCAATCATTTTGTTTTGCGCTGTTGTTTGTTGACCAGTCATTGCAAAAACATAATTATGATATTCAATTGGCTTCCGACTGCGATTCAATTAAAAGAATCACATCTATAGAATGAAGGAAATATTGGCCTCTTTACCATATTACGGAAGGATGGACCAACGCCAGGGAAAGTGGACCTTGCTTTTCCAATTCCTTGCTCCCATTATGGTTTCAAGTCAGTCGTCTCAAGCAGGGATGACTGGGCCATAGAAAGGAGTGACATACAGAAATCGGCCGACATCTACACAGATGGATTAAAAATGGATGGAAACGTTGACTGTGGTGTTTTTTTAGAACAGCTAGGCCTGAAACTATATTTCCGGCTTCCACATCACTGAAATATATTTCAAACAGAGGTAATTGCAATACATAAGGCAGTGGACTGGTTGCAAAATCAGAAAACTTCCATAAGAAATCTCAACATTTCCTCTGACAGTCAAGCTGCTATCCAATCTTTATCCAACGTGTATACCTCATCCAAAATTGTAATGGAATCTCGCACACAAATAAACGCGATATCACTTCACTGTGAAGTGATCCTTTACTGGGTGCCCTGGCATAGTGATATACCGGGAAATTGCGAAGCATGCCCTGGCGAGAGGTGGCAATGAGTTCCAACAGTATACACTAACACACCAAGTCGGCCAATATCTAGCCTCTATAAAGCAGCATGACATGGAGCCCGACTGGCTACTGGAAGAAACCTGTAGGACAACCAGGCAACCTTGACACGCACTGAGCTTCAAACGCACCAAGCGGCGCCTTAGGACGAGCCGTAAAGCCTTAAGTTTCATCTTATCGGTATTGACGGGGTATTGTCTGATTGGCATACACGCAGAAAGATTGGTTGTTCCTTTCAATGATGTCAGCAAATCGAAAGAAGGGGAAAAAATAATCCAAAATTTTCTATGCGAATGCTTAACACTGTCCAGGAGACGCGGGCAAACCCTAGGCTCTCCCAATTTGGACAGCATGACAAAAGTAGCTAATTTAAACATTAGCTGCATAGGCAGCTCCATATGAGAATCTAAATGGTTCTCGTCATTCTGCAGCTAGGTTCTAGTGCCGTCTCAATTTTTTATGGTATCACAATGGGTCTATCATGACGTAAGTGAGCCATCTTTTGATAGAGGGCTGCTACTCCAACCATGTCTGTTTGCAAAGCTTCAAAAATGTATAAATTACCAAATCAATCTACGTGGCAAATATATTAAGAAAGCAAACTCAAGAGACCCAACACTATCTAAAACGAATGAAGGAGCTACAAAATATGTGCATTGTAAAACAGGAAACAACTGGAAAGAATATCTTACGCCGTAATGGAAAAGAATAACACCCATTTTAAAGTTGTTTCCATACAATAGAAAGTTTTATGAATATATCGCATTTTCAATTTCAATCCATTTCTAAAAAGCACATGCAGATTCCGGTAGCATTGTTTTTGGACGCTTATGTGTCCCATTTGTCTCTTGACTTGTGTTAATTTCGCAAAGAAAGTGGGATAATTTCAGTCGTCCTATTGTTACGTTCCACTCACGCTTTGCAACCAATGAACGTAGCAATTTTTCAGAGCTTCAAGAACGCTTAGAGTGAAAATGTTTCTTCCTGGCGAATGGAGAACAATGGTTGTCACCTGAAAAGAAAAAAACAAATTCTTGAACAGATAATTAAGAATACGCTAGACAATCCACAATAAAAAATAGATTTTGTAGGTGTGAACTCTATCCATCGATTATGGTTATTTAATAACAACTTCTGCAATTCCATTCAACTCGAATTTTAGAACAGGTACTTTTTCTAATGTTGTTTCATTGCCACAAACGACGATCGACGATTCTATTGGTTTTATTACACAATTCTCAGAGCACTTGGAAACTGAAAGACTACCTGGAAGGTGACATAAGAGACGAAAATTTGTATTACTTTTGGAAAAAGACAAGCGAGATTTGTCGAGAATGTTGTTTTATTACTTCCGCTTTGCCAAATTCTCCGCCTTTAGGATTCAAACAACTGCATTCTTTCAGGTATACGTTTTGATTGACCGATTGGCTTTTACCCTTATCTCACGAAAGATTTTATTTTTTATTTTTATATGTCGTTTTAAGATCAAATGCAAAATAAGAAATAATTATCAGCCTTCCTAAGAAAAAAAATGGTAAATAAATGTAAATAGAATAATTGCAGTCTTACGGAGATTTTATACGCATCTATCAAAAATGCTCATCATAAAAGTAATAAAACATTAAATAATGATAATGGGACATTTCAATAGTGCTAGTGTCTAAAAAAATTTGAAATTATGGTTTGCATTTTTATTACATTAAATAACGGATGTAATGAATTTATTTTAAAAAAATTTACCAGCCACCAATCAATAGTACGCTTTGATCGATATCACAACCGCATTATAAGAATAAGTTAAATTGAGTAATGCTATTCGTATCAATTGTATATGATATTTGTAACTTTTGAATAATTGTTATGTTCATATGATTATTTTTTTGCCATCATGAAAAAAAACTTATCATTTTTAATTAACAAGGACTCTTTGTAGCATCTGATTTTTACAGTCGTCAATTGTAAGAAGTGCAAAATCAATTTTTTTAAATTTCGTTTTAACCTGTGTTTTATTTGCAATTTTATCTATTTAACCATTAAGTATGGACGTGGAGTCTCTCAGGCTACTATATAACATACAATTTTTTTCTAGAAACTGATTCTGAACCGCGGGAAAACCCTATCTATATCTAAACATAGGTCTTCAATAAGAAAAAAGTATTTGTAATCAATTTTCTTTACTATAATTATACAGAATATGGAAAATCAACTATCATGGCACTTTTTCAGACTTATCATTTTGACACATTAAAAGTTACTAAATCTAACACTAGAACGAAAAACTTCTTCATCTACTAATTTCATATACGAACGTGAAAAAAAAAAATAAAAGCTTCTTCTGGGAACACAAATAAAAAATTCTTACAGCAGTCATAATATATGTAAATTACTGACAATCAGCGCACAAAGGACGAGAACATTGCAAGCACAGAGGCTTGCTGCACTCAACACAAACATAAGTGGTCATTCTTTGCTTCTTCGCGGGACATATTCTACATGCTCTTCTGGTTCCTTGACTGACTGGTGGTGTTTGGACATCTTCAGTAACCATATCTTTACCCAAAATTCGAGCAATAGTTGATCATCGTCTGACTGATCCGAAGCCAACACTATATAATTCAATTCTTCTTCGAAAGATAAATCATCTAGTCGAATTTTTTTTTCTCTGAGGCTGTTTTGAACAAGATCAACTCGCTTTACTACTTTCCGCCATTTTCCATAACAAAAATCTAAAACAAGCCCAAAAACTATCAAAATATTTTATATGGCAGCAGTGGAAGCCAATATTTCGATGATTATTACTCACGTGCTATGCACCCAGCGATGCAATATTTGTGCATCGGTGCGCCACTACGCAACGTGTTATAATCGCAAAAGTGTTTTATGGCTACGACTTCGAACAGTGTGAAAAAGTGGCGGAGCTCTATGAAAAAGAAATAAAGTTCCTTCTTCAGTGCTCTATTTATTTTGGATTATAGGGCAACGAAGAAGGGATTGCATTTCATTGGAACTGCAACACAGAATCAGTGAAAACTCCTTGCTAGTGAACGTGTGCAGGTACCAATAGTGTGGTGAAATTAAAGTGAAAGACTCCGCGGTAACGTTATGTTTGTATGGTTTTCGCGTTTGTTTCCGATTATTAGCAATGAGTGATGGGTCAAGTGCGCCAAAAACCGAAAATTTGCAATGCAGTGAGCGAAAGAGATAACAAAGAACTTTAAAACCCCAATAAAGTATAAAATTTACGAATTACCAATTTAATTGATCTGATAAAACACCTTATTTATGTTTTTCAATACTCACATACAAAGTTTTCCAATAAAATTTATTGCTATTTCAAATTGCAATGACACGTATTTTCGTTGTTTCTGTTCATCAAGCAACCCTAAATGATTCGTACGGCTGCATATTCGCATCGGGTACTAGCCGCATTCGTTGATTTCACGCACATTAGCGTTAAGTCAGCTGATTTTGGCATGCACACGTACACGGTTAACTTTTATAAAATGGCTCGCTCGTTTCTCTACATATGCACAACCCGGCCTGTAAAAATTTGAATACGAATTTCAACCTACTCTTTCGCGCGAGTTCAATTTCTCCGAATTCAAGTGATTCAAGTGCAATTGCATTTGCACTCACACGTTTCGGCGTGAGAATCTTTTTTAAAATATAAATACACAATTAGAAGTAAAATAAGCGAGTTCAATTTTGTAAGCGCAAGCGGAAGCATCGGTTTGGAAATTCAATAAATAATTTTGAATTTTAAAGAAAAATTCGTGTTTTATTGTAGTTTTTCTAGAGGATAACGTAGATCCTTTAACTGGCGCAGTCGACTTAAGGGCGGAAGGCGTTCGTTCGGAAAAGTCAATTTCTAAATCGGAGTTATCAACGGGTTATCGGTAGCGTGAAATAACGCGATTCGAAACAGAAAATTGATGGAATAGGTGTCGTGTGTGTAAAAATACAGCAGCTGTAAAGTGCCGACCCAGACAACGACGAAGGAAAATCGTCTAGAAGGAAGACAGAACAACGTAGAAATGATTGCAGAAACCTTAATATACATGTAAGTCGGCAATTTTTTCCACATATTGTATATGTTTCCCACCAAACTTAAGCCTTCCTCCTCCAAACCGTACTCTATACCCCCAAGGCGCAGGCTTGCAGACTCCGAAAACTTAGTATTTGTAAGAAATAATAAACTTAATAATAATAGTGACGCAGTGCCAAATAATACAAAGCGATCATTTAGCCTTTCAAATATTTAAAAATATTTAAACCAAATAAAATCAAAGTTAGTTCGACAGAAACCGATTTGTTCGCGGAGAAAAATAAAAGTGACAGTAACTTATATAGCTATAAATTGATGAGTGACTTATCTATTAATAAAATGACTACCATTACCAACCCGGCTAGCATCGATATGTTCACGGCTCTTCGAGTGCTTGACGCAATAAAAGATTTTCCTCGCTTTGAAGGAAATCCCAGATTACTATTTGATTTCATCGATAAAGTCAACGAAACTCTTGAGTTGATAAGTCCCACGAGTGGTACTCCCCATGGGCAGCTTCTAATGAGAGCAATCCGAAATAAAATTATAGGACCCGCCAATGAAGTGTTTAACATGTATGGCACCACATTAAATTGGGATCACATTAAGGAAAACCTTATTATACAATATTCAGACAAGAAGAATGAAACTTCCCTCATAAAAGACCTGCACGGCCTTAAACAGAGAAACCGATCAACGGAAGAATTTTAAAGCGAAGTGATCGAAACTCTATCCAGCATGAATAATCACGCCAACATCCATGAACCAGATTTAAACGTTATTGCGGCAAAAAGAAAATTATTTTCTGAAATGTGTTTGAATAAGTTTCTTTCCGGGCTAAACGAACCTCTTGGTTCCATGATACGAACAATGAAACCAGTAACACTTGCTGTTGCTTATTCATATTGTGTCCAAGAACACAACATAAACTATACTAAAGTGGAGAACAAAAGAAATGTCAATGCTTTGAACGTCAAAACACCCCAAATCGTTCCACAAAATAATGCTCAAAACAATTTTAGGGAATTCAATATCTTTAGGCCACAACTCCAAAGCTTTCGTCCCCCATTCCAACATCAATCTTCTGTTCAACGACGGCCTTTTCTCCATCTACCCTTTGTTCAACACCAATCTGTTCCACATTTTTCGCCGTTTCAGCAAAATCGCCCCTAAATGAATTTTTACCAACAATAGCCACAAACAAACGGATTTGTCCTCCCGCGGTTAAACCAGTTTAATAATCATAACATCCAAAGATTTGGTTCTAACCAGGCAAATAACCATACAGGATCAAAACCGGAGCTCATAGATACAAGCACAGCAATGTTAAGGACCACAAAACCCCAGATGAAGCCTTTTTACAACAATTTTGGCAACAAAGCGCTTCTAAATATCGACGAAACCAATCCTTATACTGATATCGAGGGAAACCCTACTAATTATCCTTACATGCTAGACCAATACGACCCATACAGTTGTAGAAATGATAGTGAATATCCCTTTTACCGATAAGAGCCAGATAACTATCCTTTATACGATTACAACAGTCAACCACAAGAGCACGAGGCAGGAGATTTCGTAGCAGAACCTGTAATAGACTAAAATTTTCGGCAAAATGCCTTAACAAACCAATCTGATACCGAGACGTTAATAAGCACGGATTTATCCTGCCATATATTAACATTTCTTCCCCATTTGGTCGTCCATTGAAATTTTTAATAGATACTGGAGCTTCATCTTCTTTTAACAGTCCAGAATTCGTAAATCCCTCTGACATAAAAAAAATTAAACCCACCTTTATCACAACTGTCTTAGCTAAACATAAAATAGAACAAGAAATCATGCTCTCCAACTTCATTGAATTCAATCAACCGGGAGAAACACGATTTCTAGTTTTCCGATTCCACGGGTATTTTGATGGACTTCTAGGCAAAGATCAAGGCTCAACCAAGGTATAATCCGCCCAAGTTACTCACCATGGAGCTCCTCAGTGTGGATAGTTCAAAGCAGTTGGATGCCAGCGGAAAACGGAAATGGGGATTAGTTATCGACTATCGAAAACTAAACGAAAAAACCATAACTGATAGATACCCAATTCCGATCATCAATGACATCCTTGACAAACTTGGCAAGTCAATGTACTGTTCTACACTTCGAATAATTTTGGCATATTTTGTCTCAAGTTGACTTTGACAGCCCCGAGTGTCCATGCTATATATTCTTTATGCTATGATATAGACCATAGCATAGAGAATATATAGCACGGACTCTCCGAGCTGTCAAAGTCGACTTGAGACAAAAGATGCCTAAATTACCCCTCCCGTCAGAGAGAACGCTCTGCCTTTCGTTTCCAAACTCGCGCGCGAAAGAGTAGGTTGAAATTTATGTTCAAATTTCTCCAGGCCAGTTTGTGCATATGTAGAGAGACGAGCTCGCCATTTTATAAAAGTTAACCGTGTACGTGTGCATGCCAAAATCAGCTGACTTAACGCTAGTGTGCGTGAAATCAACGAATGCGACGAGTACCCGATGCGAATTCGCGACCAATCGAAGCATTTAGCCCAATCAACAGAAACAACGAAAACACGCGGCATCGTGATTTTAAATAGCAATAGTTTTATTGAAAATTTTGCATGTGAGTAATGAAAAACATAAAAAAAAGATGTTTTAGTATATGAACTAAATTGAGAACTCGTTAATTTTACACTTTATTGGGTTTTTAAAGTTCTTTGCAATCTGTCTCACTCACTGAACTGTAAATTTTTAGTTTTTGGCGCACTTTACCCATCACTCATAGCTAACTCGGCGAAAAATGTGGCGGAGCTCTATGAAAAGGAAATAAAGTTCCTTCTTCGGTGCTCTATTTATCTGGGAATATAGAGCAACGAAGAAGGGATTGCATTTCATTGGAACTGCAACACAGAATAAGTGAAAACTCCTTGCTAGTGAACGTGTGCAGGTACCAATAGTTGGGTGAAATTATAGTGAAAGACTCTGCGGTAACGTTATGTTTGTAAGGTTTTCGCGTTTGTTTCCGATTATTAGCAGTGAGTGATGGGTAAAGTGCACCAAAAACCGAAAATTTGCAATTCAGTGAGCGAGAGAGATTACAAAGAACTTTAAAACCCCAATAAAGTATAAAATTTACGAATTACCAATTTAATTGATCTGCTAAAACACCTTATTAATGATTTTCAATACTCACATACAAAATTTTCAATAAAATTTATTGCTATTTCAAATTGCGTTAAGTCAGCTGATTTTGGCATGCACACGTACACGGTTAACTTTTATAAAATGGCGAGCTCGTCTCTCTACATATGCACAACCTGGCCTGGAGAAATTTGAATACAAATTTCAACCTACTCTTTCTCGCGAGTTACGGCTACACCATACCCGTCCACCATACACTTATGTGTACTATGTCTTAGGTCTTATAGCCACGTTATCGTAGACTAAACAAATTCCAATTTTGTCCAAAATTAAATGATAAGTGATTCAAGTACAATAGTTACGGCTACACCATAGCCGTCCACCATAACGTAGATAAACATAATATGTATATATATAAGTTAACAGACGATCCGTTTAACTCTGCACAAAGTGCAAGATTGCATATATTTCATTTCCAGGGAAAGCCATCTGAGTACCAATTTCCGTTCTAATGTTGCAAGCTGATTATTTGAAACCATGCAGACTAAGCATTTTTTCTAGCATAAGCAAATGTGTAATTTTAAGTAGTCGTAGAACTTAAGTTCAGTTTGTAACGATATTCTGAAGAATAAAGAACTGGGCTCAGCCCTGAAAATATATTTTTTAAATACAAACTCAATTGTTTAATTAACTGGCGCCCGAGCAGGGACACGCGTCCGGAAAACACTTTTTTGTCGGTAAATACGAGTAGTACGCGAATAGGATATTAAACATATATCCTGCCTGCGTTCGACAACCACGCGAACGCATTGCACGCAATAATTCGACCCCCGCGTTAACCAAACGGGTGAAAGTGTTTTCAGGAGGGGAACGAGGTCCCTTAGTAGTATTTGCAAACAGGAGTTGGCAAATACGCCAACAGCCGCCCCACCGCCGGACTAGCGTGTCCACACAGGAATCCTGTGAATTTATTTTCTATTTTTTGGAGAACGAGCATACAAAGTTCTTGAATCAGTTGAAGAGGCCGGCAACTGATCCCAAAAATAGAAAATTAAAAAAAAAACACAGTCGACAACCAAGCGACACATAACATTCCTACCAAAGGACATCAAAGCTGAATGCAGACGAAGTCGACGCAAAAACCAAGCGCCGAGGGACATAAGGTGCTACTGAAGAAATATTGCTGTTCTACGAAGTTCGATGCCAAGCGAAGCCGTCCCGATGTCTACAACAGCCTTCACATTTGCAACAAAGTCATAATTTATATTTATGTAAGTAAAGTTTAAATCAAATCAGCAAAAAAATTGTGAAAAGCTCGAAATTGAGAAAATTAATATAACTATTAATTCGAAATACTAAATCAAATTATTATTGCTAATTGCAATATATTTGCGATCAATGCGATTGATCTTATGTGAACAAAAAGGAAAATTTGAAATTAATTTGAAATCGAAATACTTGCGAAAATTTACTAAACTAAATATAATTTGTATTGTTTTTTCTGAATACCTAATACAATTAATTACTGCAATATATTTTAAATCTTAACCTTAAATTTTTAACTTATAAGTCCTGTATTTACGAACACGCGAGAACAATATTTGTGGTTTTTTGTGGTTCTGTGATCTAATAATATTTGCCTTGATATTTGTAAACTTTTGTGACTATTTTCGATCTTGTGCACTGTTGTTTTCTTCCGTTTTCCTGAAATATTGACTGCTAATTCGTTAGGTGAAAATTTGTTGCCTGTTCTTTTTGTCTATTGATTTTGATTCTGCGACCTTATCGCCGGTACTCCAACCTCAGAAATGTCGAATCTTCAAAATTTAATTCATCCGGCACGGATAAATTTAAACGATCTCATTGAAGCTCTCCCTGATCTAGACCATCGTTCCAATAATATTCCTGACAATCGTCCCAACAACATCCCTGATAATGATATAATACGGACTATTACACAAATCGTAGCACAAACTCTACAAAATCAAGGAAGACAACTCTTTAGCTCCCTTATGAACCCAGCCGCTGACATCAATAATGATGTTGATATTCCGATAAATATTGGAGATAACGGCAATCTGTCTGACATGGACAAAATACCGGATGTGGTCAAAAGCCTGCGACAATTTTCTGGCGAACCAGGCGAGTTTAGCTCCTGGCGCAAGAGTGTCGACAGGATTCTGAAAATTTATGACCACTTGAAAGGAACACCGAAGTATTATGGAATACTTTCGGTTATTCGTTATAAAATTGTAGGTCACGCAGACATTGCGTTAGAATCCTACAATACCCCGTTGAACTGGTCAAAAATATCTAAATGCCTAACACTGCACTATGCAGATAAAAGAGATTTGACAACGCTAGAATATCAGATGACGACACTAGTACAAGGTGAAAGTACAGTTGGTGAATTTTACCAAGGCGTATATAACCATCTTTCACTTATATTGAACAAACTGGCTTCAATTGACATGAGCCAGGAATCCATGAACATCATGACTCAGTCATATCGTGACAAGGCCCTTGATACTTTTGTGAGGGGATTAAGAGGAGATTTACCTAGGCTCTTAAGCATTCGCGATCCTTCAGATTTGCCTCAGGCACTTCACCTGTGCCTGAAACTGCAAAAAATGGATTATCGTGCGCAACATGCAAACACTTCTCATTCTATGTTGCAGAGGGTACATCATAGTTCTCCACCCCCTGTTCCACCACGCAGAAATGTTTCAAGCTTCTCAAAACCAGTGCCGATTCCGGCTCCCAGACGAGAATTTTATCCGAATTTACTTCACAACCCGCAAATCTCGCAACAACCAAGATTTACTGGGCAGCGACCACCATTCCAACCTCATCAAACCCGAAATTTCAATAACTACCCACCTCGGCGGCCACCACGTGGCCCAGAACCTATGGATGTCGATAAATCCTTAAGAACAAACGTTGTCAATTACGCTAACAGGCCGCAAAACCGACAATGGCCTTCAAAACGACCTCATCAATATTCGCAAAGATTTTATGCACCACCAAAACAACAGCGAGTGCATCATACACAAGCAGAAATGAATAATGACAATACAGAGGAGCAATATAAAGATGAAATGGCTAACGAAGACGAGCATTATGACCAAACTCCCGAGGAATACATGAGCGCGTACGATGAGTCAAATTTGGAGGAAAGTGAACAACTGGAAGATATCTATTTTTTGGGACTAAGGCACTCTTCGCTTCCCTATTTTGAACATTTAGCAAGAAGCGGAAAGGTTTTGAAGTTTTTAATAGATACCGGGTCAAATAAAAGTTATATCCAACCGAGACATATTAGAAACCCATTATTGAATGATAAAAACTTCTACGCCCACTCAGTTGGCGGTAGCATAGAAATTACACACCATGCATTTGTGCAACTATTTGGACCAAATACCGACAAAATTCAGTTTTTCATTCTGCCAAGCCTGATATCATTCGACGGTATCATAGGAAACGACAATCTCAAGTCATTTAAAGCCATCATTCATACGGACGAAAGCTATATGAAGCTATATCCCAATTTACACATTCCTCTGAAACAGAACGTCTCAGAGACTGTAAACAGCGTTGATTTAAGAACATCGCACCTCAACCAAAGTCAATCTGCTAAGCTAAACCGCATTATTCGGGATTGCTCAAATTTACTATCAGAACCCGACGAGAAACTGACCTACACCACGACCGTTAAGGGAGAAATACGAACACAGACAAACGACCCTGTCTATTCCAGAGCCTATCCCTATCCAATGGCTCTGAAGGGGGAAGTTGACAAGCAGATCAAGGCACTGCTTGAAGATGGAATAATAAGACCTATCTGGATTGTCCCTAAGAAGTCAGACGCATCCGGGGAAAAGAAATATCGGATAGTAATTGATTATCGAAAATTAAATTCCGTAACCATTGCGGACAAGTATCCTATACCCGAAATTGGCGAAATCTTGGCAAATCTGGGTAAAAATACTTACTTTTCAATCATCGACCTCAAAAGTGGCTTTCATCAGATCCCACTAAAAGAACGGGATATACCCAAAACGGCTTTCTCGATAAATAACGGAAAATTCGAGTTTACTCGTCTCCCGTTCGGTCTGAAAAACGCACCATCTATTTTTCAGAGAACCCTCGATGATATCCTCCGAAAGCACATAGGAGTGCGCTGCTATGTGTATATTGATGATATCATCATTTTCGGGAAAAATGAAGCCGAGCATTTTCATAACCTTGAAAAGGTCCTCAAAACACTTGACGCTTCCAACATGAAGATCCAGTTGGACAAATGTGAATTTCTCCAAAGAGAAATCGAGTTTTTAGGTTATGTGGTTAGTCACGTGGGTATAAAGACCAACCGCAAAAGGGTTGAAGCGATTATCAATTTCCCATTGCCTAGGACTCTCAAGGACCTCCGATCATTTTTAGGAATGTCGGGCTATTACAGGCGCTTCATACAAGATTACGCCAAAATCGCAAAGCCCTTGACATCCCTCTTGAAAGGGGAAGGTGGTCGAGTGTCCAAACATTTATCAAAAAACACACTCATTAATATAAATGCCAAAGCCATTGATGCTATTAATAAACTCAAAAATTGTCTAATTTCCCAAGACGTAGTCCTGTCTCACCCAAACTTTGAAAAAGAGTTTGAACTAACGACCGACGCCTCTGACTACGCTATAGGCGCAGTTCTCTCCCAGGAGAAAAAACCAATTATGTTCCTTTCTAGAACATTAACCAAAACAGAAGAGAATTACGCTACCAACGAGAAGGAGATGCTTGCCATCATATGGTCTCTGAACTCATTGCGTAGCTACTTGTATGGTTCTCGAAAGGTAAAAATTTTTACTGATCATCAACCTCTTACCTTTGCTCTTAGCAATAAGAACACAAATAGTAAGATGAAAAGATGGAAATCAGTTTCAGAAGAATACGACTACGAATTGAAATATAAACCTGGTAGGGCAAACGTAGTTGCAAATTCCTTCTCGAGACCTCCAAAACCAACGCAAATACATTCTCTAACTCCAACGGAACACAGTGATGAAAGCTCATCACACAACCTCATACCTACAGTAGAAACCCCAGTAAACGTGTTTCGAAACCAGCTTCTTTTAAAAAACGGCCAGGAGGACAGTTATCAACTTCAGAATCCTTTCCCTAATTATACAAGACATACTATAGTAAAAAGACAATTCTCAAACACTGATATCATAAACATATTCAAACGATACCTCAATCCGAATATCATAAATGGTCTCCTGACAGATGAGGAAACTATGGCAACGATTCAGGAAATATATCCTGACAATTTTAGTAGCTACCAAATCCGTTTTACTCAAACCATTGTTGAAGATGTTCCCAACGAAGTGGGACAAGAAGAAAGGAACCTGCAAATTCATCGTAGAGCACACCGAAACGCTGAAGAAAATCGGTTGCAGTTACTGGAAAACTTCTATTTTCCAAAAATGTCGGCTAAGATAAAAGCCATCGTAAAAAGGTGTACCATATGCAAGGAAAACAAATATGATAGACATCCTAATAAGCCTTGTTTAAACCCTACTCCTATCCCTTCCTACCCCGGTCATACTGTACACATAGATCTCTTCTTTACAGAAGGACACTGTATCCTAACAGCAGTTGATAAATTTAGTAAGTTTGCCCTAGCGAAACCAATCGCTTCTAGATCAATCGAAGATATAAGACAGCCCCTATTAGATATTCTTTTTTATTTCTGTGTCCCCGAGAATGTGGTTATGGACAATGAGAGCTCACTAAGATCGGCCTCAGTAACATCCTTGCTAGAAGACGAACTGCACATAAGAGTCTATAAAACTCCTCCTTACAAGAACGAGGTGAATGGGCAGGTTGAGCGCTGGCATTCCACCCTCGCTGAGATCATGAGATGCTTAAAGCGAGATGGTCCGCCACGTTCGTTTGAAGAACTTTTACAGCGTGCTGTCAATGAATACAACTTCTCAATTCACTCAACGACAGGCATAAAACCAGTGGAACTGTTATTCGGCCGAGTCCCTACTATCGACCCCGAAAATTTCGAAAACGTGAGACTCTCTAACATCGAAAAATTGAAAAGAAAACAACAGACGGACTTGAGAAACCACAATAAGAAAAGACAGGTTGCAAAAAAACTACAACGAAGGGGATATAATCTATGTCAAAATTAATAAAAGACAGGGATCGAAACTAACCCCCCGATACAAGCAAGAGGTTGTAAGAGAAAACCTAAATTCCACCGTACTAACTCAATCCGGCAAAGTTGTACATAAAAGTAATATTAAAAATTAATTATTTCCCCTTGGTCGTTATCAATAGATTATACACATATAGAACCAATAATATAACTCAAATTAGCAACGAAATAAAACGACTGTTTGAGGAAGAAAACAACACAAATTTGATTGAAATTGTGAATATACAATTCAAATTAAATTCAATAAAGGAAGAACTTAAAAATATTGAACACGCCACACATTGGGCGAGATTGGGTATTGTTACTTCGTTAATTTTGCCCAAACAAGAAATTAAAACAGCCACAAAAAGTACTAAACAGAGAATTCCTTCCATATTCTACTACAGACTTACCTTTGCTGAAGTCTAAATTATAAGAATAAATTTTCATACCTTTATGTTATCAATACAACAATCACTACGAATCAAATGTATGAGACTTTGAATATAAAACCTATTAAAAAAACAAGATCTAATAAGTGAAATTCTCTTCAAATGTGTTTAAAAAAATGACGAAAAAATATATGAAATAAAAGAAAAATGTGAAACCACAAACTCGCTATCTATTTGTAAACAAAAGAATTTAGTACATATAAGTTATACAAAATGTATCCCAAATTTACTCAAAAGTCTGCATGCAACTTGTAATCAAATAAACAATTAGGACATACCCTCAGTCGAGGAAATTTCAGATGGAATCTTACTACTTAATCTATTTTATGGCAACCTAATTTCAGAAAACGTTACTCATAGCCTAAACGGCACTTTTTTTAGTAAAATTTCTACAACCACAGCATCCTGTGCGTATCAAAAACAACCATGCCAAGTAAAGTTCAACAGCCTGCCATATTTTTAGCGATTGGGACAATCGCACTTAACGGGGGAAGAGTTAACAGACGATCCGTTAAACTCTGCACAAAGTGCAAGATTGCATATATTTCATTTCCAGGGAAAGCCATCTGAGTACCAATTTCCGTTCTAATGCTTGCAAGCTGATTATTTGAAACCATGCAGACTAAGCATTTTTTCTAGCATAAGCAAATGTGTAATTTTAAGTAGTCTTAGAACTTAAGTTCAGTTTGTAACGATATTCCGAAGAATAAAGAACTGGGCTCAGCCCTGAAAATATATTTTTTAAATACAAACTCAATAGTTTAATTAACTTATATATATATATATATATATATATATATATATATATATATATATATACATGTGTATGTATATATGGGTGTGTATATAAATGTACATTGTTGAACACGCATAACACTGACTTCCTCTAATATGGTTCTGGATTAACAATTTTCAAAAAGTCCGCCAAAACGCTTTATTCTCTATACAGCTGGCAGCACATAAGATACGACAATTTTCGGGAGCATTCGGCAGATGCTTCGGGTAAAATTAGCTCCCCAAGTCCGAGTTTGCCTACTGCCTATTCTATATACTGTGGCAAGACCATTGAAGTAAGAGAAGAGGAAGCGGTGATCAACAAAATTATCGTACCCAATTGCTAAAATGTAGTTGTGCCCACCAACACAACTTAAAAAGTTAAATGCGTAGATGGATGGGTGCAACTTTTCGGAGGGAAAAATTTGAATATCTTTTTGAATCACCTCAGATATAAATATATGATGTTTTTTTAAAAGTTAGTGTAAGTTGAAGGAATGTAAGGTTTCATTAAGCATGAATCTTTAAAAATATTGCTTCACTTAATGTGTTTGAAAATTTGAAATTTTTGGATAAAATTTGGAATTCTCCGTATTCCATCGAAAAGCTGAGCAGCAAAATGCAGTTCATTTGGTTTGTAAATGAGCCAGGCGCTTAATGTAGACGATTAAATGGGAAAAGAAAATTTAGAGAGAAGTAGTGGTAAGCCCCCTCCTCCTTTCATTGCGTACATAGTTCTGGTTCTGAATTTTCCAAATTGTGAAAATAGAAATGCATTCACAGAACTAAACACACAAGAAACCGGGCTTGGGACCGGCTTTGGCGGAGTTACGGCTTAGCTGCTGGAAATATTATTTTTTCTTATAAAACTTCAAAATAAATTAATTAAAATGTGGGGTTTTGATTGTGTCCTACATCCCTTTGAAATGTATAAATTTTGTCAACTGCTGACGTACGGAAATCGTTTCGGACTCTTTTTTTAGCAATAAAATAAGATCTAGTTTGAAGGTATTTTTCTATGGTAAGCTTTATTAGCGACCTGTAATGTCTATCATATGTGTTGAATGATCATCAAACAAATTTTTGCCAATACAATAATTTTGCACGACTAATGAAATCTGATCCAATCGGTTTTTATGTAAAATATTTGTCGAAAAATGAATAATTTTACGGAGCTCTTTTTCAGTTTGCCGGAAAATTAGAACACTGCTTTTTGATGGTACCTTAAGCAAGCCTCTACTTTTGTATTGGATCAGAGACTGATAATACTACAATACTACAAAAGCTATAGCCATCACCACAATTTTATAAAATACCTTCATATATGCATGCATATGAAAATTCAAACTAATTGATTACTTTCTCGCAACGAAAATTTAGTGCCCCTACAATACCGCCGCCTTTGCATCTAACTTCGCGCAAAACATGACGGCGAATTGTTTACATCTAATGATTTTTTAATCGACATTAATTGCATATTATGAATGAGAAAGTTATCATTACTACACTTCATTTAACAGGTCTTCACTTACCAATGGAAAGACACTCCTTCTGGCCGTCGCCGAAGGCTGTTTACGCACGAAATCACAGCGCACTTCATTTTGCATATAATCACTTTTAGAGTCCTTTATTTTAATCACTTTCAATAGATTTGACTCCAGTCACTTTTCATTCGCAAATGCTATTGTTATCGCACTAAAAAAACACTAGATTAATTGCGAAATGACCACTTTTACCACTTTCGCGCGCTAATCGTTTAGCACTTTGACACTTAACAACGCACCAGCTGACCAAAAAGAAAAAGAGTGTGACCATAAATTTAAACCTTTTTGGTTTCACTCACATATACACACCGACACGGGTATTTCGTTTCCTCTTCTCTTACTTCAATGGGCAAGACCGATCACTCTCTCTCTGATAGTAGGGGTAATTTTGGCATGTTTCGTCTCAAGTCGACTTTGACAGCTCGGAGTGTCCGTGCTTTATATTCTTTATGCTATGGACGAGGTAGTCTCTTCCCACAGTATAGGTACACCCAGTAGGTAATGTTTCATATATAGGCGCACTATCAAGACAACGTCAAATCTTTGTTTACATTGAGCATATGTTTGTTTACATTCATCATACGTTTGCTGCCATTTATGACAAAATGGCAGCTTTCTACTGGTCGGGGCACTGCCATGCACGTTTCATGCTAGGCGTGAAAAACGCCGTTAGAAACTTCGGTTCATTGAATTACAATGGTGAAACGTCTTTGCTGACACAAATTTCATTTGCTTTTAACAAATTGATTGAGAGAAAAAGTCAAAATGACTGAAAATATGTCTCTTGTGTTGAAGTGAAAGATGAATCCGCGAAAATGCTTTATCCTTCGCAAATCTGGCAGTGCTAGACATTCGTCAATTTTTGCAAGCACATGGCCAGCGCATGGGCAGCACATGGCGCCATTTCTTGGAAGGAAAATACGAGCTTTTGGGCTTCGATTGCATACTGGGTCTACCTACACTGTGTCTCTTCCGAAGCTGCAATGACATAGTGTGTTCGAAGACTTATGACATATTGCCCAGGAGGAATTTCAGCAACACTTTGCGGCAAACAAGATGTATTGTAAGTAAGTATTGGAAGGAAAAGATAGATGATGTGCATAATGTAGCATGAGAGTGGGTATAAATTGATAATTAGATTATAATGATGGTGGAATGTTTAAAACAAATCTGCATGGAGATATGTGGCGACGTGAAAAGAGTCGAGTGAACAAAAGTAGCGAAGTTTAAATTCAAATAATTTGAATTGCCACCAGTTCCACAAATATTTGGTTGTTTAGGAAGAGCTAAACCAAAATTGTTAAATAAAGCTTGTCTAGAGGAAGAAACAACTACAAGACGAGAATCGTCAACGACCAGAGAGTGCAGTAAACAAAATGGAAAGCAAACGTATTGAACTGAATCAGTGCCCATTAGAAGTGAATATCATGAATTGCACATTGTGTGAAATGTAACAAATTTTACGAAGTGTCTATCCGCCCGATATCGTCAAATTAGCATGCATGTATTGAGCAAGTCTGACGTAAAAACAACCGAGGGGAAGTTGAGAATGGGATAAGTAGTGAGTAGAGAGAAGAATGCCAGCTGATAAGTGACAGATCGAGACTATGGATGTACGGGAAATTGGTGTAAATGTAAACTGTATAAATATTTTAAATTTCTTTGCCAAGATGAATCAGTTGGTAGGATCTGAAATGGAGCGTCATTAAGAGAAGAGCCAAAAATCATGTAGGATCGTGTAGCATATAGCTGTAGACTCGGACGCACGTCAAAAGATGTTGTGTTAAATAATGGGAAAAGATAAATATTTGTAAGTTTAAAAAAATATAATTTATTGAGTAGGTCGTGCAAAATATAATATTATAGTATAAAATCAAATAATAAGTTATTTTTTTCGTGTCTAGGCCCATACGAAACAGTGGTTCATAGAAATTCTTTCGGACGTCCTTTTTGTATGGGAGGAATGGTCATAGAAACTTCCTGCACACTTTCTGTACTGTGAACAGTAAAAGTGGACATTTCGTCAGCTTCTGCAACTTGTGGCCGCGTGTGGATATGTTCAACGCTTACAGAAATATTAGAAGTTTTTCCATTGCGAAAAATCACCGCAAGTTCTTTAATTTTTCCAATTCGCATATGGAACTCGTCGCCAGTGCATGTGTTCACAATATTGAAAAGTTCGTGCATGGTACTTTCCAATAGTCTAATTTCTTGATTCGTCGATAGCACATCTGTTGTATCTCCTGTAATAAAGGAGTAGATCTTGCTGGAGGAATCGTAGTGAGCATTTTAGATTTGCTCCACCTACTTGCAAATAAAGTTTCATTATATAGTGACAGGCGGAAGTGCTTTCTAACTGCAAAAATATGCCTGTATGCCAAGTGCAAAGACTTCCATAAACTGCATTCGCAAAATGCTGGATAAACAGTCACTGCGGCGTATTATCCCTTAATTATGCATTTTTGCAGTGCTTTGTCAAGTATAACTGCAGTCAATGTATCGCAAGCGTGCAACTCTTGCAAAAAATATCGCTGGCGTATTTTGTGAGCGTGGTGGTATATTTTGTTTCATCACTTTCCATGTCATATTCGGTGACTCGCTGTTTCAATGCTTGCCTTATTAGTTTATTTGTCGTTCCTGCTGATGGGAGGCATTCCACCCAAAAAAACGCGTCACCATTGCTTTCAAGGACGAATTTTTTGGTATGACCTGTTTCATTTTCCCATTAAGGGAATCCAATCGATTGTTGGTGAAATTTGATAGATTATAGGTGTTCATATTGAACACAGTCTACTGTTCGCAAATCGTGTGCCAATTTTCATTGTAGTATTTAATTAAATTTGTAGGAAGTTTTCGCAAAACTCTACATATAGCTGATTATAATTCTTTTGTGAAGTACTGTAAGCCAGCTTTTGTAATAACAGCTTTGCAGTTGTTTTTTGGGCTGGCGTTAGACCCATACTAGATGATTCCACAAGTTTTTTAAATATGCATAATGTATGGAATATATATTGCCGAGCGTTTGGGAAGGTTTCTTGTAGAACACTTCGTGCCGTGGAATCTTTGTCCGTCATAAAAATTTTAATTTGTATGGCGGTATCAAAATATTCCTTTTTGAACGTGTTAAGAAACCACGACACAGTGTTTTTGTCTTCAGATACAAGAAGACCTACACCAACCACTAACCCCTTGTCATTCCCATCCTCAACGAGCAATATCATCGTTGCCATGGCGTTTTTTAGGAGTTTATATGTGCCATCTAAGAATAAAATTTCAGGCCACGCTTTCAAATCTGCACGCATTTGTGGCGTTGAGAAATATATGCCCTTTAATTGGGCTTGGCTGTCATGCGAGATGACGACCTGTGCGCCTGGAAGTTTTTTTTTAAACTGATGTAAAAATATATCACCACGCTCACAAAATACGCCAGCGATATTGTTTTGCAAGAGTTGCACGCTTGCGATACATTGACTGCAGTTATACTTGATAAAGCACTGCAAAAATGCATAATTAAGGATAATACGGCCGCAGTGACTGTTTATCCAGCATTTTGCGAATGCAGTTTATGGAAGTCTTTGCACTTGCCATACAGGCATATTTTTGCAGTTAGAAAGCACTTCCGCCTGCCACTATATAATGAAACTTTATTTGCAAGTAGGTGGAGCAAATCTAAAATGCTCACTACGATTCCTCCAGCAAGATCTACTTCTTTATTACAGGAGATACAACAGATGTGCTATCGACGAATCAAGAAATTAGACTATTGGAAAGTACCATGCACGAACTTTTCAATATTGTGAACACATGCACTGGCGACGAGTTCCATATGCGAATTGGAAAAATTAAAGAACTTGCGGTGATTTTTCGCAATGGAAAAACTCCTAATATTTCTGTAAGCGTTGAACATATCCACACGCGGCCACAAGTTGCAGAAGCTGACGAAATGTCCACTTTTACTGTTCACAGTACAGAAAGTGTGCAGGAAGTTTCTATGACCATTCCTCCCATACAAAAAGGACGTCCGAAAGAATTTCTATGAACCACTGTTTCGTATGGGCCTAGACACGAAAAAAATAACTTATTATTTGATTTTATACTATAATATTATATTTTGCACGACCTACTCAATAAATTATATTTTTTTAAACTTACAAATATTTATCTTTTCCCATTATTTAACACAACATCTTTTGACGTGCGTCCGAGTCTACAGCTATATGCTACACGATCCTACATGATTTTTGGCTCTTCTCTTAATGACGCTCCATTTCAGATCCTACCAATTGATTCATCTTGGCAAAGAAATTGACACCAATTTCCCGTATATCAAAAGTACAATTGTCTCGATCTGTCACTTATCAACTGTCATTCGTCTCATCTTACTACATTTTTCATTCTTAACTTCCCCTCGGTTGTTTTTACGTCACACCAGCTCAACACATGCACAAACACTCTTCTAATTTTGACCCCTTAGTTTGACGATATCGGGCGGATAGCAACACCCCAAATTTTAATGCCCGCAATGTTACCCCCTAAAGAAATTCCTTTTTCGATCAGCACAAAACAGTAGAATCATCTACAGATATAGCTGGCAGAGCAAAATTATAAAATTTCAACATGAGGCGTTTTGCAAACGACTGATTCAAATGCGACATTTCGTTATATTTTGTCTTGCCATATGCGCCGCCTCCGATTTGTTTCTTTGGCAGCCCTAGTTTCATTGAATCCATGACGTACCGTGCTTGAAATGAGCGAGCGAAATAGGATGACGATTTTCTAATGGATTTACCTGGTCTGTCTATATACCTTGATCCAGTCTTACACACGCCTATTTATTTCTAAAAATATATTTTAAACAACTATGACCACGAAACATAAAGATATGTTGGAAAAATCGATTTCGATTTACGGATCAAGTACAATAACTTTCTTATTACATGGAAGTTTAAAAACATTCTTCAAATTTCAAAAGTTTTGCAAGACGTTGATTGTTCACACATAAGCTCGACCTTGCATTTGAGATGCTTAGTGTGTTCAAAAATATTTGATATTTGGTTCCAAATGTTCTATTTCAAGAAAATAAAATTTGAAAAATCCATTTCAGCTGTCTTCGGCCCCTAAGAGATTTGAGAACAGGTTTAAGTCACTTTGATAGTCGCTTAGACTTACGGAACATTTTACATGTGTTCGGATGAAATTGCGAGAATTATTTTTCCATAGTTATCAACATTCTATATTTTATTATATTATTAACACAATAAAATTAATTCGCAAACATAAGCAAATAATCGACATGCTGTCTATCAGCTGCATTCCATTATGAGATTTTACAAGTTTCGTCTGTGCTATCGTAGCTGTCAGATGCATACGGCGATAATGCACCGCCTTGTAGTACTTTGTTAACAACGGCTCTCGCTAGATAGCTTGTTGTTTCCGAATACGACAAAGTGAAAAGTGGCGAAATATCATTTATATTTCCTAGAGCGTTATCCTGCAAATAGCAAAAATTAGAATTCTACTTCTATCAAATATGAAATTCAAAAAGAAACATTTTAAACGACTCGAAACACAACTAAATACAAGCAAGTGATTTTTAAGTGTGCCCATTATGATTAAACACGAAAAGTTCATAACATTCCACGTAGTTTTTATGGTACAAATAAATTGAACTTAGTAGATAATAAATATTTTGGCATCAATCGCAGTCAACCAAACGGGCGTAAATGAAAGGCTTCGACGAATCACCTGACTCTGAAATCAGCCTGTTTAGAATTGTAATCGATGAACTTATGTAAGTATTTGTGCAACTATAAGTGATAATATGTCTAGAATAGAATATATCTACAAATGAAACAGATCACGTTATTGTACTGCACACTTACGTTAACAATTTCACAATATGAATCATGAACAATCGATTCAATGCATAAAATGCCTAGTTAAAAGATAAGAGTTTCTTATCTGAAAGTGGGCCAATCAAAAGATTTTGCATATTAAACGTTCTACAACTGAAAAGTGAAATAAGCTGTTTACTATTATTTAAGTTAAACTTAAAAAAGGAGGTTTTAGTGTTAAACCTAGACTCGTGCGTTTTCTTTGAAAATTTTTAACATTTTTGGTTTGTCAACCCAGATTGGTGAAATCGAAGTTCTGAATGCAGCATGCCAAATTATCTCCAATGAAAAAAATACTTTTGATACAATGTGGTGCAGGCATTAGCAAGGTTCCGCTTTAAAATGAAAAAGACAGTAAAAAATTGCAGCTGAACAATTACATTCACCAGAGTAATAACAATCTAACTGAGCAGAGCATTCGAGACGAGAGAATGATAGAGAACGATGAAATCGCAAACGGGACGCTGCAGTGCAGCAATTTCCAAAACTTTATCAGACTAAGCAAAACGACGGAGCGGACAGCAAAGATTTAAATTTCGTTAGTTATTTCCAGGCTAGGCAAGAGCGCCTCCGAGAATTATGGACTGCTTGTCAAACATACATAGCATATGCCAGTTCTTAAGGACACCGCAAAAGATTCATCGTGACGGTCCCCGTGTCTCGTAGAATACGAGGATTCAGAGCAGGACTACCTTGATCTGCTTACTAGATTTTAAGCTAGGCTTGTAAATATCAGCCCACAAGTAGCGCTGAAAAGTTCATGATAGAAAATCTAGGTACAAGCAGCGCAAATCAGTTAGAAGGACTAGTAATTTTCAAATTCGATGGGAATTATAGTCAATGGCGAACATTTTTTGATTTGTTCACGTCAATGGTGAACAAAAGCAGTTGAAAAAATGCAGCAATTAAAAGAGCATCTGATTGGCGAAGCAGCAAGAATTATTCAACATATGATAACTATCAGCCATCATTAGAGCTACTACGTTAGCGTTTCGACAACAAGAGAGTGATCGTATAAATTTTTCAAGTTTCCATTCGTTAAAAAAGCACGTGTTTCAACTATTGGAGATTTTATGGACACGACGATTGAGTTTTGGCATCGAAACAGACAGTTGTTGCTTATTAATAATATATTCGATAAGTTAAAAGCTGGATCATCGGTCACGTCGTTTTTAGGAAACTTTCCAGAAAGTACATTTTTCACATGAATTTGACTTGCTCATAGCGATGAGTACGCACTACCGAAATAATTATAAAAAATCATAACTTATGCTACAATTGTCTGAGAAAAGGGCACCACCCTAGGATCCAAATCCAGATGTACAAGTTTTAAAAGGCACAAACAGATGATACATCCCAGTACAAATATTGCTGCACCTAAGAAGTTGTCAGCAATAGTGAAGCAGTTCATACCAACTTCAACGGCAAAATCATTGCTAGCAGCAGAAGATTTACCGGGTCAAACAGTGCTTTTGGCCAATGATCAAGTGCGTGTACAAAACAACTGTAAAGAGCTTAATACATTGAGAGCCTTGATCGATTCAAGTCCACAGCGGAGCTTTATCACAAAATATGCTGCTCAACAACTTGGCTTGCCAGAATAGTTTGCCACATGTCAAACATATGAACTTGGAGCATCATCTCTAGTTCCAAAGCGAGAAAATCCTACGATTAATGTTTCCGCACTAGTTATAAACAAAATAGCCCTGCAGTTGAGGCGGAGATAAATTGCACAGCTATGATTTGAAAATGAAAATGCGGGAAACCTATCTTATCGGTATTTTGCTTAGTGCAGATATTTCCAGATAATTCAACCAGGTTTCAAGAAGAGATCTTCAATCGCAGTGAATACTAACTTTGGGTGGATTTTGCGTGGGCCTACAACAAAATTAAGTTCTCAACCAGAAGTTTTATTCGAACTGAAAACAAGGCTGACGAGCTTATATAAAGGTTGTGAGAACTAAACGAAATGCCTTATCATACAAACATACATTGTACGACTCTCACTGAAAGAGGGTCCTGAACCTCAGATAGATTCACGTGACTTCCAGCGGGAGGCACTTATTCGATGCTCACAATTAGAGGAAAAGTTGGCTGCCAATGAATAGTTAAGAAAGCAATATACTGCTTATATAGAAGAGTGAATACAACTGTGCCAAATGGTAAAAGTTCCAGCTAAATATTTATGGTCGAAACCAAATTACTATCTTCCGCACCATGTTGTTTACAAAGGAGAAAGCACGAGCACGAAGTTACCAATAGTATTAAATGCATCGCTCTTAACGATACACTGCTCGCTGATCAGAACAGTATTTTGCACATATTAATTTTTAAAGCATCATCAACCAACTCTTTGCCTCCCTCAATTGTCATTGAGTCATGCAAAAAACATACCTAAGGCGAATAAGTTATATCGAAGAATTCATTGACCAATTGGGTTTTTCTTAGTAAGATACATTTGTTTCTTATTATATATCCGCAGCTGTACATACGGGTACAAGGAGTTGGACGACCAATTAATGTCAGATCAATTACAGCAAAATCTAAAGTAGCTACATTGAAAGTACTGTCAATTTCACGTTCGGAGCAATGTGGAACTGTCTTCTTATGACCGTTTTTTAGAATCGACACTTAACGCTCATGGTTGGTCTCAAATCGAACCTTTTTATTAGACAGATTCTATTATTGCTCCTCAATGGCATCAACGTTCACCAGAAAAATGGAAAGCATTTGTTTCTAACAGAGTAAGTGAAATACAATTTCATTCAGATGTAAAACAAGGGAAATACGTAGGAAGCAAGTCCAATCCAGCAGATCTCGCGTTTCGTGGAACATTTCCCGAAAATCCCATCGGCAACAGCTTGTGATCCCAACAAGCTACATCGGTGTGAGCTACGATGATCAGATTCATTTCAAAATAACTTTTGAATGACTTCACGATTACGAAAGTATTTCATTTAGTAAACGCTACTGCTCGGTCGAAATATTACAGAATCAGTAAGCATCCTAGTCGCAATTAAGCATCCGACGCGAGTGGACGTGTTCTGCAGAGCTCGGGTAGAACTCTGAAGTGCGATCAAGTGACAAAGGGTTTTTACAAAGTGATCAAGTTGTGCAAAACTAGTAAGCGCCGTATGATTTCTATCGATACGGTTAAAAAAGTGACAATAAAAGAATAAACAGTGCAATAACCAGTGCAGAACTAATAAGCGCCGTATAATTCCAATCGATACGGTTAAGAAAAGTGACAATAAAAGAATCAACGGTACAATAGAAAACAGTGCAACAACAAATGCAAGTAAAATAATGGGCCCCCCGCAAGAGGAAGACGAGAGGGAGGACATGGGCACTGACCAGCAGAACCATGAAAATGCAGACCCAAGCGCCAAACCATCCACACCGGCAGGGATCCAACGATACTTCCAAATAGTTTCGCGCAAACGTAAACGAGCCGAATTAAACGCCGGAGAAGCACATTCTAGCAACACTTTGCAAGGTAAAAAAACATTAACCTCGGGTGTCCCAGATACTGCAGGTATTGCAAACAATAGCAATCGATATGCTGCACTAAGCGACGAAGCCGATGCAGCCCCTAAACCACCGCCAATTTACGTGCGCGTGGAAAATAATGCAGAATTAATACATAGTGTGAAATCGCTGATTAACAAAGATCTATTCTACGTTGTCGATTTAAAAAGAGGGCAACTGAAAGAAACGAAGATTCAAGTCCAACGAGAAGTGGATTACTGCAGAATAGCAGACTGGCTAAACAAAAAAGGAATGCAATATTATACGTACCAACTAAAGAGCGAGAAAGGCCTCAGGGTTGTTATCAAAGGCATAGATTACAACGTACCAGTTGAAGAGATCAAGCAAGACCTTGAAGAGCTCGGCTATAAAACAAAATACGTACATAATATTCTAAATAGGTATAAGCAGCCACAACCCATGTTCAGAGTCGAACTATTGCCTGAAAGCAGTAAGTCCGCCAAAGGAAGAACCCACCCCATCTACGAGGTACGATATATATTGAATAGAAAAGTGACCATAGAAGAACCGTACAAGCGCAAAGCTCCAGTCCAGTGCAAAAACTGTCAGGAATATGGCCACACGAGAGCATACTGCAAGCTCAAAAACGTATGCGTCGCTTGTGGTAAAGACCACCAAACCTCCAATTGCCCGGAGATGAAAACCGACGCCTCCAGCAAAAAATGTAGTAACTGTAACGGAAATCACACAGCAAACTACAAAGCCTGTTCGGTATACATCGCCATCCAGAACAACCAAAAACAGCAACAATCACACAACAAAAATGTAGCCAACTCTTACAGTTACAACCCCAGAACAATTAACACAGCACATACTGCCCCAATACAGCACCAAATACCACCCAGAGATGGATTCACATATGCAAATGTCCTGAAACACAACGAACAGCCAGCAGCAAATAGCCAAAGCGAAAGTATAATGCAAATACTAGTAACTTTAACTAACAACATCAACCAGTTAACACACACCATGCAACAAATGCAAAGCATGATGAACAGGCAAACAGAAATCCTAAGCGAGCTCATCAAATGAAGGGAATCAAACTAGCCCATTGGAATGCGAACGGGCTAACCACCCATAAATTAGAACTAGAAAAATTCTTGACCCTAAATCGCATTGACGTTATGTTAATCTCAGAAACCCACCTAACCAACAAAAACAACTTTAAAATATATGGCTACACACTCTACAAAAATGATCACCCCAACAACAAGGCCCATGGGGGTACAGCCATACTCATCAGGAATAGAATAAAACACCATCCTATACACAGTAACCAAGCAGAGGAGATCCAATATACAGCCATCAAGCTTATGGAGCTAGGAGGTACTATAAATATCGCTGCTGTATACTGCCCACCGAAATACATCATTAAAAAAGAACAATTCAACAAATTCATCAAACTCATGGGGAACAGATTCCTGGTCGCAGGAGATTTTAATGCAAAATCACCACTTTGGGGGGCAAGAACCAAGCCTCCAAGGGGTAGACAACTGGAAAAAACTATACATGAAAACAATTTAAATTGCATCACTGGCAAAAAGCCAACCCACTGGCCAGCGGACAGACGCAAAAGGCCAGACATAATAGATTTCGGACTTTCCAAGGGTTTAAACCCCTACCTCTTTAACGCCACAACCACTGACGACCTCTCATCCGATCATTCTCCAACCATCATAGATCTCAACAGCACACTCATATTCACCGAAAAAAAGGATAAACTAACAAACAACAAAACAAACTGGCCGAAATTCCAGCAGCTATTCAAACATAACTACTGCCCACACGCAAAATTGAAATCTGAGGAGGACATAGAAAACGCCCTTGACTATCTCAACGACACCATCAGGGATTGCGCCCAACACGCCACACCTGACCGCCAAGTAATAGAAAGAATGTCCGAGCTTCACAGCCCAACCATATTGGAACTACTTAAAACTAAAAGGAAAGCAAAAAGGCACTGGCTCGCAACAAAATCACCGCAAGCTAAAATAGAGCTAAAGAGAGCCATCAAAAAGCTTAGAAACCAACTAGAATCAGAAAAGAACCAGAAAATAGATGAGTATACAGCAGGCTTGAACCACTACCCCGACTCAGGGTACTCCATTTGGAAAGCAACAAAAGGCATTAAAAAACCTATACAACAGAACATGCCTATACTCGGGAGAGACAACAAATGGATCAACGAAGACCAAGTTAAAGCAGAGGCTTTCGCGAAACACCTCGAAATGGTCTTCAAACCCAACACGACGAACATCGAAAGACAACCAAAAATCCAAAGGAGAAAACCAATCAGCTTTACCCTTGACAAAGTGACACAAAAAATACAAGATCTAAATCCGCAAAAGGCTCCAGGCCACGACAACATCACCGGCCAGATGATAAAAGCTCTTCCCATGAATGGTAAAATTGGAATCTTATTTATATTCAATGCCATTCTTCGAATTATTTCCCAGAAAAATGGAAGTTAGCAAAAATTTTCTTTATACCTAAGCCCGGCAAAGATGTGTTCAGGGTGGAATCATATAGACCCATAAGTCTACTCCCAATCCTCTCCAAACTTTTCGAAAAACTCTTCCTGGACAAGCTTCAAAACATCTTAGACAGAAACAATATCATTCCTATCCATCAATTTGGATTTAGAAGCCGACATAGTACAATAGAGCAGGTTCACAAAATCTTCACGAAAATCAAAGAGGCAATGGAAAACGACGAATACTGTATTGGGCTTTTTTTGGACGTAGCTCAGGCGTTCGATAAAGTTAACCACGATGGCTTGCTAATAAAAATCAAAAAATTACTTCCCACCAAATTCTACAACATCATACATAGCTATCTTTCAAACAGGAAATTTCGGGTTACTGTCAATAACTGCTCTAGCAAAACGTACGAGATCAATGCAGGAGTTCCGCAAGGAAGCGTGTTGGGTCCCGTGTTATATTTACTGTACACGGCGGACTTACCAACGGATAAGAAAATCACAACTACAACTTTCGCTGACGACACAGCTATAATCTTCACGCACAAGAACCCTAATACAGCAGCCCGTGTCATCCAAGAACATGTGTACAAAATCACCGACTGGACGAGCAAGTGGGGCATCAAATTAAACGAAGAGAAAACCGAACAAATAACCTTCACTCTAAAAAGGAGAACCTGCAGGCCAATAGAAATCAACAACAAACGAGTGAAACTGGTTAACGAAGTAAAATACCTGGGCATTCATCTAGACAGAAGACTAACGTGGAAAACACATATAAACAAAAAAAAGGATCAAATTAATCTCACTTTTAGAAAAATGTATTGGCTACTTAATAAGAAAGCAAAGCTGAGCTTAGACACAAAACTAGCAGTTTACAGAAGTATCATAAAGCCAATATGGACCTATGGAATCCAATTGTGGGGGGCAGCAAAAAAATCTAGGATAGAAATAATACAACGGGCACAATCGAAAATAATCAGGGGAATGACCGGCGCACCGAGATACGTCAACAATAAAATATTGCTTAGAGACACAAAAACCAAAGAGGTCAAAGAAGAAATAGCCAACTACTGCAGAAAATACCTGACTAGGCTGAAAGAACATCCAAACCAATCAGCCAGAAGCATCCTTGTAACCAAAAAATTTGCAAGGATCAGGAAAAATGACCCACTAAACTGTGCAAGCTAAGGTGTAGAAAACCATATTCAAATAACTTCGGTCAACCATAGGAAGCACCAACTCAACCCTCCACCTGGGCCACCATCCATGTATTTCTTTGTGGGGAGCTCATCAACATAAGCCGATCTTAATACAGCATTCAAAGCAACAAGCTGCTTAGGGAAGGACCCTAACAGCGTCTAATATTAGTTTAAGATTTGCAAAGTAGCATGTTAGAGCTAACACTAGCTGATTCATGTATACAATCATAAGATCTTGTAACAAAAAAAAAAAAAAAGTAAGCATCCTAACATTATACTGGATGAAATATACAATCGACTCAACAAAGCAGTTTGTACTCAATGAATATTTCAAGTCGCGAACAAGCTTTAGAAGCAACTAGATCGATTCAACACATGGTTGATCTAACAAGGAGATGGCACGATCTCGTAACGTTAGATCGAGTTGAACTTTCGCATGCAAGTAGGAGGCGTAAAGATATTCAATCCCTAAAAGATTAGATCACAAAACGAACCCGATTTGAAGCAATGTCTCGTTCATTTATACTGCGGCAAATCCACTTCTTAGTTAGACGACAACTTTATTCATGGTGCCTACCATCAAGAAAATGTGGTACGAGCTGGTGTTAAAGCCATCATCTGGCACCAACCGAAATATCTCAAAATCATTCTAGGATTGAACTTTGGATGTTGTTCTCATAGTGAACGTCTTGTCTTAACTTGCAAAATATATAAGACAACACCGCCTAAAAAATCTAAAAAGCAACAGCTACATGTTATTGGGAGTAACCTGATAAAAAACCAGTGTTTCTTGGCGCGCAGAATGTTTAGAATTATAGTCAATCGACTTAAGTATGTATACAACTGTAAGTCGTAATGTGTATAGAGTATAATGTATCTACAAATTAAACAGTTCAAATTATTGAACTGCACACTTCCGTTAACAATATTGCAACATGAATCGTGAACAATAGTTTCAATGCTTAAATGCTAAGGAAAAGAATAGCGTTTTCGCCTGAAGTTGGGTCAATCAAAAAAAAGGCACATTAAATATTCTACAACTGACAAGCGAAGTATGCAATATATTGCAATACCAAATAAAAACAAGAACTCCCCATATACTGGGAAGTTAACAAGCCGCGAAGTGCGCCCATTGAGGTCCACACGATCAACTTCCCAGTAATACCTACATAAATATTAATAATATTAAACACAAAAATAATTATGAAAATAGTTCTACTTTAAATAAAAATACGATATTGACTTCAAAGCGTTGATTATCACAAATGCAAATTTGATTGAAATTTTTTGGTTTTCAAAATTGAAGCAGTTTTTTTATTAAAATTAAAGCACGGTAATGTGAAAGCTATTCAAAATCTGCTCAAATAATGCAAATATTAATAAACTATGATTGACTTAACAACAATGTCTTTAGAATGAGATACCAGGTAATATCATTCGTATGAACCCTTTTCACATGATGACTTTGAATGAGTTTTTTTTTAATTTTTTTTGTTATCATGGAAAAAAATTTTCCTGGCTTCTCTACAAAAACTGGAAATAGTTTATAAATTTTACAAACATTTATTACTGTGTTTTGCAAATCAGGTTAAAAATTTATTTTTTATGAAAAAAAACTTTAATTTTTTGCAATTTTTTTTCATCAAATTAAAAAACGGCTCCAACAGTTTTTAATGTATTTAAAAACATCACAAAAATGTGAAAACGCGTCGATTGACACCTTAATGATTAAAATATTACATTTGGTTCGCGAGATATACATAGGGAATGACTTAAATAACCTTGAAAGTCATGATGACTTTTAACGATTTTTTTATTTTTAGTTTAATTTGTTTTTGTAATCATGAGAAAAAATTTTGCTGTTTTTTTTAACAAAAACTGTTTGGAGTGTATAAATTTTATAAACATTGATTACTGTGTTTCGTAAATCAGGTTAAAAATTTATTGTTTATGAAAAAAACCTAATTTTTGCTCTATTTTAATAAATTAAAAAACGGTTCAATTTTGTTAAAAATTTGATAGAATCACGCAAATGTTGATACGCGTCGATTGACACCTTGACAATGCAAATCATATGTTTGGTTCGCGAGATATAGCGCATGACAGAAATGACCTTCAAAGGATCAAAACAACAAACCAACGCGTGTCTTGTGTTTCGTGCCGTATGTTTGGCGTCGTTATCATGCTGAAACTTCCATATAATAGGAAGATTCTCTTCAGCCCATGGCAACATGATGTTTTCTAAGAAGTCACCGTACATTTCTTTGGTTAATATTCCTTCTATAATGTGTATTGGTCCAACATCAAAAAACGAGAACCATCACCAAATATTGATGAAGCCAACCTCCGTGCTTGAAACAGTTGAAGTGTAGCTAGGGTCGAATTCCTTAATATTCGGTCATCTCACATTAGGGCCAATGCGATTTATTTTTGTTTCGTCGCTCCAAAGGATGAGATTCCACTTACTTTTCCAGGTTAAATGTTTCCATGCGAAGTCCATTCTTTTCTTCCGATTAGTTGCCGTTACTTGAGGCGTCTTCTTGGCTATCCTGTCATGTAATGTGGCTTCCACAAAACGTCTTCCGACTGTTCTCATCGAAATATCGCTACTTTCTTCGAAAAGGCGGCGATGCATTTCAACAGCTGATCTTTTTGGGTTCCGTTTTGATGTGCGAATTTGTCTATTCATACTATGAGTTGTCTTTCGGGCACTTCTAGCCCGGAGAGGCGGCTAGCAATTTTTCGATATGAGAAGCCTAACTCTCTCAAGTCTACAATATTTTAGAAGAGGACAAGTTTTAGCCTTTCGCATCGTTATTGAAATTACAAACACTTTTTAAAATTTTGAAAATCCAGGACCAGGACTTTTTATAAAATCCAAAAATAAGATATTGTAAATAAATAAACGATGCGATATTTAATTAGTTGAAACAAAATCTGCATGGTATATAAGAATAATACACAAATAGTTATAAATATAAGTGGGCAGTTTAAGTTTATTAAACAATGAAATACATACGTCAGTACAAAAATCCTTGAAATGAATATCATTCAAAATACTTTTCTCCTCATTATTTCTGTTGCCAAACCAACATTCCGTTCGTTCAATATTTCTTCTTTTAGGAAACTGAATATCATCGTTGCTTGATACTTCCTAATCTGGATATTCAGTACTAGAAAACGATTTCTTCAAATCTTCAAACAGTTTTTTGTTAGGATCCAAGCTCTTATTTAATGTGGCTGAAAAAAATTCTGCGTTTTTTTTTACAGGGATCCAGATTTGGAAAATGATGCTCTCATTTTTTTGCCAAATTTAAACCATATTCTACATAAGCCATTAAAATACACAAGCTGCATCAAATCATCATCACTCAAGCTGTTACAAGCTGCATCAAATCATCATCACTCAAACTTTGCTTTATAAACAGTTCCTCAACGTGTTGAGCATTCATATCATGAAATCCTTCACCATGTAACAAACGACCAGCATTGTATTATACATAAATACACATACATATTTTTTTTAAATAAAATTGCTTCAAAATTACGTATTTAAAGTACCACTGTAAGCGAGCATTGCTAAAATGTTTTTCGCGTAACTTAAGTACCGAGTGATACCTGTAGTTACATATGATTGTTTTTCATTTCAGATATTCTCCCCCCCTTTTTTTACATAACGTGCGGACGACCGTTTCAATGCTCAAGCGATTAAGGCTTTGCACCGTGCCAAGTTCAACTTCCCAGGCCGTCAGAACATGAGAATTTTATCAATCAACACATTCAAGTCTTCACTAAAGTCATTTATTTGGACATTATAACATTAATTTTGTTAGAAATGTCAATTTGGGTAAGAATCAAACCGTATTTATCACGAAACGGGTGTAATGATGTTGAACATTTCTCATCCGCGAAACATTTTTTTGGATGATTTTCAACACAAATATTTCCAGGTCACCTACTTCGTTTTCAGATAGGTCACTTTTGTATTCATATCGACTGGGGAGTCCTACTTTAATCACGGTCACCATGTAAGTTACAGTATCAACTTTGAACACAATCCAACTGGAACAGAAAATATCATAAAAAAACACACTGCGTAATAGAAAGTACAATTATTGAACCGACACCATCCTATACGAGCTTCCGTATACTCTCACGATTTAGTGATAACGAATCACGATATGTGTTCCAGATACAGAATGTAAACATCATCGCCTGCAGCCATTGTTTCGGCATTCGTCTGCCAATCTCTTATATCGAACGCAACGCCGGACATCACCTCAGTAGCTTTCTTCTTGAATCGTGGCGCAGCCTTTTCATTTGGCTCAATGTAGTTGTGTTGTCTGTTGTCCTTTCCTTGCTACAGGAATCCGAAACTTGTTTGAAGTTCACTGGTTCGATATTTCATTCGAAGCGGGGAATCGCCCGATTGTGAATCATCAAGCTGCTTAGCAGCGAGGAAGCCAACATTCGCGAGAATATTTTTTGTCAATGGGATATATACCTATCCATTCAAATCCACTCTTTGATATTTGAGGAGTTTGACATTTTATGTAGGCCTTTGTAAAGAGCTCTCAAGAAAAAACCGATAAAGCCGATTATAAACGGCACCAAGATCACGAAACTTACTTCCGAGGTAGTATCATATATCGAATCCTTAATTTTTTAACTTCTCTTCTGTCTAAATTTCTTAGTGTTTTAAATATCCAGAAATTTAGAAAAGTCTATGACCAGTACTTATTAAACACAATGGAGTACCTGAAATGTTCGGATGTGATTGAATGTGGTTACGGATCGAGGCGACTTTCTTAAATGGCAAAGTATGGTATCTCATGAGATCTTTAACAATAGACAAAAATGCTCGTGTATTGCAAAGCTGATGTTCACATTTTGCGTTTGAAGTGTCTTCGGTTTAAGTAAAAATTGTTGAGACTTTACCATAAAATTAAAGATTAATTTACCTTTATATAAATAAATATGCTAAATATGTTTCTTGGAAATTTTTCGAAACGACATCATTCTTTCAGAGTCGGAGATATTATCATGCATAGTTTTATGAAATGTACAGTAATCCCGCCCCGATTTATTTCTACCTATTTTACATTTCAAAAATAACATGAAATTGTAGTTTGCCTCGTGTAGAAAATTGGTAAAAACGAGTAGAGTTTCCGTGTGTAATCATGACATTAACGAGAGGACAAAAACTGGTACTTGGGTAATACCTGAAGTTTCTTTGACTGTAAAAGGAGGCAACAAGATTAAGTAAGTGTACGAGGTCTGGAATTACGACTCTATCACATACAACTCAGAAACGAAAGCTGGCGGTTTATTCACTGAATATGAATACATTTTTGGAAATTAAATAAAAGTCGAGTGAGTGGGTAAGCAAATATAGATTTGAAAAGATAAAGATAGATTCATAGACCTGCAGAGACAGAAGCAAACACTGTTCTAGACAAAAGCCAAAAATAATCCTAGAAGACGTAACGTTGCCAAAATCTGTCTAAATTCTTTCTGTGGTAAATTTGCACAGGGATGTTCGAACTTTTACTAATGTCGTGCATAAGTTTTGAGAATATGGGGATTTTATCCATTGTTTTGGGATAGAAGTCTGTTTTCTGGATTACGAGAAAGTATTTACCCGAAAATTTGGTTACCTTACCTCATGTGAATCTTTTTCTGTGGTAACATAAATATGAAAAAATTACGAGCGAAATTTTTCTGTATGGAGCATCACAAGGGAGCTCCCACCGCACTGTTGTGGAGTATGCGTATGCGAGTATCCTCGATTGACCATAACTGATCATTTGATGACTCATTTATAATTTCATAATTTAAAGTAAGATACAAGCATAAGGCAACAGTATTATTATCTTAATTGTTGTATAATTAAGTTTTTTTTGTTGATTGTAAAATAAATTTTAGTCTTGAAAATATGAGATACATTTAAAACAATACAATCAAAATTTTCTTTTATTTAATTTGTTCACTTGAGAAGATAAGAATGTTTATATGCGAAAACAGTGGACAGTATTTCTTCAAAGAATTCACCATATTGCCTTTCGAGTCAGTAGCACCGGGGCTATACCATTTTCTACAACCATATCCATCTCAGGTGTTATCAGTGAAGGTCAAATGTGTAAGATAGCGAGAACATTAACGGTCTTCACTGGGACGATAGCGAGATAAATTATCTTTCACTGGAAAAGGTTGGAAGGAACTGTTACGGCTTGTTTGAAACTTTTACGCCGTTAATCGATAAATTAAAACTTGTGGTGTTGTTCTGTTTGAAGTTGTATGTATTTTCGTGCGTTTACTGGTGTGGGCAACGATATCAATCATTCCAACGATTAGCAAATTCGGCAGTTGTCCAATCACTACATTATCCAATGAAAGCGTGTATGAATTCGTAGGGACAGTGTAAGTCTTTACTTCCATCCTTTTATATAGGTAGGCAGCATTCACACGATGAAGTGCAGTCTCGTGGGTCGGCATAATACTCGAATTGACATTCACACGATTCATATACAATGTTGCCTCCAAAATTTTAATCCTCGGTGAAAATTCCTCATCTTTAGAGTACAAGTAAAGCTCAGGTCTTTCCAGCGAGAGAATGATGCAAAAATCCACACCATTAACCAATAAACTTTCTTGGTTAAGTATGTCTCTGTGGACCTTACCCATTAACTCAACTACTTTACTTTTGGCAAATAATTCAGATCTTTTAAGATATCCAATGTCTAAACAACTCGGACGTCTACTTTTACCGACACCTTCAATCATTTCCATCTCATCTTCATCGAGATACATTTCAAAAGCTTCTATGTGAGTTGTTGCGGCTTCCTTTCTATAATTTAGTAAACTTTCTATGTGAGCTGGTAGCTATTATTTGTTTTTGCAATATTTGTACAATTCAGCTGGATAGTACATTGCCTGAAAATGAGTGAATGATGAATGTACCGTGTGATTTCCTAATTGTTTCATCTACAATAAATAATTCTTCAGGTTACGTGAAGATTTCAACTGCATTGGTTGGTCCTTTGTATAGCCATTCGCTTACTCAGTCCTGCATACAATTGAAAATTTTACTTATACCTCTCTGGCCAGTTCTTTATTAGCTGCTTTATCTTATTCTTTTAAAATGGTCATGATAGGTATTCTCCCTGCCTCCGAGAGTATTGCTTTTCCAAACCTCAACAAATGTTTTACAGTTTTCGAGCCCGATGAAATTAAGAGCTGTAATTATCGTAGTAGGCGAATAAAAAAGCTACTAATACCTCCCCTTCACTGGTAGACAAGTTAGTAGATCACGATACAGCTCGCCAGTATCCTTCGCTGCCCTGAGTTAAATAGTATTGTACAATATGTAATGTTTATTCATTATGATAGATTATAAACTTCATATAAACGATCGAATTAGGAATATAGAATATAATGTCATAACTATCACTTGAAATGAAGCATTACGTATATGGAAATCCAATTTGTTTGAAAATACAAAAATACGCTCGAAGATAGTTCTCTCAACAGGATATTATTCTACATGTTCAAATCTTGTTGTGTTTTCGCATTTATTGAAAGGCAGTTATAGTTTATTACCCATAATTCTAGGCTTAATAATATCGATGTAGATGTGAAGTATGTTTCTCTCGCGGCAGTTCTTGGCCAAATAATTGAATTGACTTCAATTGTCGAATCATTGATTGCTATTACCAATTCGTTTTGAAAATAGTTTGTAAAAAAATGTTTTTGCAGTTTTTTTTATTGAATTGTAAAACGACTGTATTAAATTTATTGAAAATTCAACGGACTTATGAAAATATTAACACATTTCAATTGACACCTCAACGACATTTGTAAATTGTTTTGTTCGTGAGGTATCATGTGTGACACAAATGACTTCGATGTGTTAAAACAAAAAAAACGAACCGAATCTTACCAAAATCTAATCAGCTTACCTCATTACTAAGACGCTTCGATTAACACTTCAATCAAGTCTATGCGACTTTGACTTCGTGAGATATTGTACTTGAAAGAAATGACTCAAACGCACGTACATACGTACACACACATACACACTTCTTTCTAGAAATACTTTTAAATTATTTAGACCCTCAAACGTAAATATATATTGGAAATTTCGATTTTCGAACCAATTTCAATATATACCTATATATACTGGGAAATTAACAAAATCAAGCACACATCAAAATATTACAGCAACAGCACATGCAACAAACGGCAACACTAAAACAATAAAAAATCATCAACATCATTACCGCTTCACTCGCAAGAATCAGAGCATTCTTGTCTTGAACTGAGAAACAGTGAGCAAGATGACCGCACATTAAGAAAATGTTCTCTCCCCCTTATTTGGAACTCAGAAACAAGGGGCGAGAATTGATCGGTCTGTCAGTATAACTCGATTGTTGGATATTTGTGGAAACTAGATAGGCTTGTAACTGAAGACTTTGTGAATTAATCTAATGTGAAACAATTACGGAACTGGATTACATATGTATTAAATTGCTATTCGTCGTTTACTCGAGAACTCCATCAACTCCACCATTGACTTTTCGGAAAATATGGTGCACTTGATATTTTTGATGAAAAGTTGGAAAGATATGTTATTTGTTTCTTATACTTACTTTGCAAAACATTAAAAACGCTGCTTCTAAAATTTCATCTAAATTCAAAGCTTGCTGAAAACGTAGTTCTGGATTCCTGAAACCGAAAGAAGGTTCATTAGTAAATTCCTCTCAAATTTTTTTGTTTCTTAAATTTCAGCTGCAATGAAACTTTGGACGGAGAAGATAAAGAGAATGAGTGTAGAATGTTTAAGAGGTGATAAAGACGAAGTTTATGATTCTGAAGAATGCCTAATTGCACCCATAAGTGATGAAAGAAGTAACTACAGAAGAATACTTACAATATGTGCATAATATTTACATCTAGGATCTTCACCTAATATTTACAACCTTATTCCGAGAACAAGTTTGGCAAAATCATTATCACATTCCAAAAAATTGTCATTAATGTGATTTACAATGAAAGAATTGTAACATAATTTAGAGTTTATATGTCGTTAGCGTAAGTATCCTAAAATACAAGAAGTTTGTTGAAAAAAATGGATTACCCTTGAAAATACGCGCTTTTATGAGTAATAATTACTTGAAACTCCGTGTAACTTTTAAGTTACAGAAACCTAATTGTTTCCAAGTTCTTAGCGAATTCTAATGGATATTGCTTAAAGGCCGTCCACTCCAGACGACGATTTCGCAACATAAAGGAAACCTTCTTGCACCAATGGTTGTAGATGAAGAAGATTGAGGAGAGGATTTAGGTGGTAAATGATAACTCTGAGGTTCCAATTGGGAATGAATTTTATTGCACCAAAAATGCTGCTTATATACTATTTACAAAATGTACAATACGCAAATTAAACATTTTTACAAATATTAAAAGTAAGCTAAATATTTGTTGACTTGAACCACGTACATTGAACTTAGTGCAATTGAGGAAAATTTGTTGTCGTTGCAAATGCATTATGCAATGAATACAATTAGCTAAGTTCAATGTACGTGAAAATGGTACAATTGGTGACTTAATCAAATTGATGTACATTGAACCACAATGTTTGAGTTCAATGTACATCTTATGCAATGTTCGGTCATGAACAGGTTGGGCGCCCCAGGATGGCCACTAAATTTGAACTAAGTTGCTGTTTGTCCATCTGTTGTAACGTAAAACTTGCTTGGAGATACTTGGCGGTTGGCAAAGATTTGGGTAAATCTTTCGCTAAGGGTCGTTTCTTCACTGGGGTCCTTGCTTGAGCTTCCAGATGTTGTCCTGCATTTTCTAACAGTAAAGAAAATAGCAAGGGCGATGACGATAGCAGCGGTAATCGAGGACCAGGCTAATGCATGGATGACCAAAGGTTGAAAATGCGGTACATTGTTGTCTAGCAATTGAGGTGGAGGTAGTTTAAACATCTGTTCAGAAATTTTGGAAATTTCCGAAATGTGCAATTTCTGGTAACTTATTTCTTCCAGCTTGGGTAGTGAAATGTTCTTTGTGTATGCACTAATGACCCTCCTTTGCTGATCGAGTGTTGTACGCAGGGTATAATGTTCAGTTTGGACTAGACAATTACCTTTAAGTTGGATGACTCCAACTTCGGTCAATAATATCTCTTCACGTTCCCGGTTGCATGTTATTGATGCTGTTTTGGGATCGTCAGTTGCAAAAAACCAAGTGTTGGACATCATGAGTTGTTTCCACAATAATTGAAAGTTTTTCACTGCGGTCATAGGACAAGAGCTTCTATTGTGTCTGCCATAGATTTCGTCTATTACGCAGTTGGGTTTCGCATTCATATTGATGATGTAACTAGGCGAACAAAGGTAAACGTCTCCCAGAATTGAGCAACCACGAAATTGATCATCGTCCAACTCAAAGTATTGCAGCTGGTTGAAGTTTATTGCCAAAGTAGGTGTTCCGATCAGTGGTGATAAAAATTCATGTGGTCTGACCTTGATTGGAATGGCGCTTACATGATTTAAGTCGTAGGTGCTACGTTCTATGATATGAAAATATCCATAGACTAGCAGTGATTGCTTTGTTTTTTTAACAACAATTCGATTTTGCGGAACCTCTGGTATTGAAAATAGTGGTCCTAGGTTTTTCGAAACTCGATAGATTGTCTCTGCTATAGTACTTGAAGAGAAAATGCTAGTAATGCTAATATGGCCATGCATTGCTTTGACTAGATTTCCATACTTCAATCCAATTTCATCGAAATAGTCAGAGGCTGCGAGATAAGTTGAAACTACTTGAATGCTTAGCTTATTCTCATCAATTTGTCTGTACCAGGATTTCATTCCGTTCATAGCTTCTATGAGTTCGTTGACTCTTTTACCAAACTGTTGGAATTTTTCGTTAGTTACCGTGTTGAGCTGTTCCATGCTGGTAGAAAGCTGTAAGTGCTGTTGATTCGTTAGATGAAGTAGCATCCTTTGGTTTTTGTCTAGGTTGTCTATATTTTCATATACTTCATCGTTTACGCCGAATATAGTCGTAAGTAATTTTCCAAACAGCCCTCTTTTGACTCTTGACGGTGTCACATCTTTGATCTGTTCAATTTGTCGAAATATCTCAATTCTCCTGGTTTTAAGGTGCTGCACTAATGCGTTGCAGTGGGTTGTCTGTGTTGTTGATGGCAACTGTGGATGTCGATAAAGAAAACACGTCGTTACATGGCGACAGTTTATTCGAGAAGAAGATATATACAAGATGGCAGGCCTCTTATAGAGGCTATGACAGATGTCAGTTGACTTAAGGGGCCGTTTACAACACCCCAACTTGGACTAATCAGTGATAAAATCACAGAACCAAACTTAGAAATTAACAATTCTCTTTGACAAACAATTCAAATAAATTCTATATTAAACTTGATTCACTGTTAGTCCACTACCAAACCGAGGCCCTTTGCTCCGAACTCTATCTTACCAGCGCTAACTGCTTTGGTTAAACAATCGGCGACATTCTTGTCTGATGAAACGTATTCAAGTATGATGAGCCCATTGATGACATATTGTCGATAGAAATGGTAGCTCACCGCAATGTGTTTGACTCGAGGGCTGAATGCGACTCGACTTGCCAATGCCATGGCACTTTGATTATCACATTTAATGACGATGCTCTTCAACTCCACGAACTGGCTGATGACAAGAACTAACCATAATGCTTCTTTTGCCGCGTGTGACATAGCGACATATTCCGCTTCTGTGCTGGAAACCGCAACAGACTTTTGTCGTTTGCACGACCATGTGACAGCTCCACCTGCCAATATGAATACATATCCAGAATACGACTTCCGCTCGTCCGATTCATTCACCCAGTCTGCATCGACAAATCCGCTTATTGGTCTGGTGTCTCCTCGCCGATATGCAATTCGATAGTGACTGGTGCCGCGAACATACCTCAGAATACGCTTGACGGCCATCCAATGAGTTGATTCATAGCAATCGTTGAAGCGACTGACACTGCTGACTGCAAATGCCAGGTCTGGACGGGTTGCCTGTATTAAATACAACAGGCATCCAACCGCTTCACGGTACGGGACATCTTGCTCCAACTTGAGTCCATCAGACCCTGTCAGCTTCTGCGACGAATCACAAGGGCTACCGACCGGTTTGCAATTCTCCATGCCGTATCTCTCCAAGACCTCATTCGCGTACGACTCCTGGTTGAGAGTGAAAAAGTTTTCCTCATACTTAATCGTCATGCCTACACAAGTCTTCGCCCGACCCAAGTCTTTCATATAAAACTTTGTAGACAACTTCTGCTTTAGTTCATCTCGTGTCGTGGCATCCTTCCAGAAGATCAGGAAATCGTCGACGTAAATGGCAACAACCAATGTAAACACATGGATCTTCCTCCGATTTCAACAACCCGAATGACAGCAATGCCGCGTCGAGGCACCGATTCCATTGTCGACCGCTTTGTTTAAGCCCATACATAGCTTGCACACTCTGCCGGAGCCATCTTCGAATCCGTCCGGTTGCAATGTATAAATATCTTCATCCAAATTCCCTTGAAGATACGCGGTGACAGCATCCATTTGGTCAATTTCCAGTCCACGTTGTGCTGCTAGTGCAATCAAAATGCGAAGTGAACTATATCGAACGACTGGTGAAAACGTTTCACCGTAATCAATTCCAAATTTCTGCGAACATCCCTTCGCAACGAGCCGTGCTTTGTACCGCACAATTGAAACATCCTCAGCGCGTTTGGTTTTGTATACCCACATGGTTTTTATGGGCTTTCGACCTTCAGGTAAGTCCATCAATGACCAAGTGCCGTTGATTTCAAATGATGCCAATTCATCCTTCATGGCCTCAATCCACTTCTCACGAGCAGGTGATTCGATAGCCTCTTGACGGCTTATTGGATCTTCCGCCGTACAGTCTCGTGCGAAGTATGAGACAAATCCGTCTCGAACAACTGGCTTTTTCTTTCTTTCAGAACGTTTCGGCTCGCCTGGCGTATTAGGCAACTTGATGGCTGGTTTAAAATCCGGATCATCTGAATCGTCCAATATCCGCTCGTCGATAGGGGTCACTTCACCCACGTTCTCGGCTGATTCATCAAGTTGAGCTGGCTTTGAAGCCCCAACTGACTTCGATGGCTCGTCATCCTCGTCGCTACTATCCGCAACGACTAATGATCCCATTTTGGCTGGTTTTGGTGTCAGGAATGTCACATCTCGACTGGTAAACACGCGTTCGCTTGCCGGGTCATAAAAGCGCATGCCTTTCTGTGTATCCGCGTAGCCCACGAAATACATCTCGACTGCTTTCCTGTCCCATTTCTGGCGTTTCTGCTTCGGCACGTGCACCATTGCCGGTGATCCAAAGATCTTAACTTCTGATAAATTAAGCTTTTGTCCTGTCCAGATTTCTTCTGTAGTGCCTTTCCCACTTGATCTGTTGATCGAACGATTAACCAGGTATGCGGCGTGGTTGATGGCCTCACCCCACAGTCGCTTTTCCATTTCCGCATCAGCAAGCATACAGCGAGCACGCTCCACGAGCGTACGGTTCATTCTTTCAGCGACTCCATTTTGCTGAGGAGTGTAGGGGATGGATGTCTCATGGATAATTCCGGCTTTGGAGCAAATCGATTCCATGGTTTGATTACAAAACTCCATGCCATTGTCTGAACGCAATCGTTTGATTCTGCGTCCTGTCTGGTTTTCAACCAAGGCCTTGAAGCTCTGAAATGCCTGTGCGACTGCTGACTTTCCGCTCAAGAAAGAAACAAATACCTTTCGTGAGAAGTCATCGATCATAACGAGGAAATACCTGGCTTTTCCTAATGTAGGTGTCTCCATAGGTCCACACAGGTCCATATGAATTAATTCGAGTACATTCCGTGTCCTTAATGTGACCGCCTTCTGCTTGAAAGCAGCACGCGTTTGCTTTCCTTCAGCACAACTGACACATCCATCCAGATCTTGTTTTCTTCCGTCGAATACAACTCCACTATTTGCTGACCGCAACCGCTCCATTCCTCCATAGCTCATGTGACCTAGTCGGCGATGCCAGTCGACCACCTCGCTATCCTTTGCCAACATACACCTCACATGCTGTGCATCAACACGATATACTCCGTTGTATGACTTCGCCTGGATCAGCTGCTGTCCTCGAGCGTTGACTATTTTGCACCAGTTCTTGCTGAACGATACACTGTTTCCGGCATCTATTATGGTTCCTACAGACAGTAGGTTTGCTCCCAATATCGGAACAAACAGCACGTTTCGAACAACAATGCCGATTCCGTTGACACTGATGTGCACGGTCCCACATCCATTCACTGGCAAACGTTCGTCGTTCGCGATAGAAATATCCGGATATTCGATGCTCTTGAAATCCGATAATATGTCTCGACGAAACGTCATGTGCCGCGATGCTCCACTGTCGATGAACCAATCTTCCTTGCAATAATCACCCGCAACTGCGGTAAATGCATTCGCGTATTTCGCGTCTGGTATCTTCCCTGCGTAGTTTACACGTCTGGACTCGACGTTCGATGCTCGTGAGGGGCATTTATTTTTGTAGTGTCCGAGTTGACCACATCCGAAACACTTCACGTTTGTTCTTGCACCTCCGTTGCTCTTCTCTGAGCCACTTACATTGGCTGGCTTCTTTAGCCGTCCGCTACTGCCAAAAAATGCTGTATCTGTCTTGCCGCTCGCCGGAGTCAACGTTAATAGCATCGATTTGACCTTCTCCACACTGATGGTCGTGCCGCTACCTGCGAGACCCATCACAAACGGCTGATATTCCACTTCAAGTCTACCGATCATTAGTAGAGCGACGACTCTGTCCTCAATGATCACCTTGGCGTCCGTGCACAGTTTCCATGACTCCATCATCGTCAATTGACGCACAATTTTCTAATCGCGTCGTTGTTAAGCCAACGATAGCTGCCACTTCACGATCTAGTCCGGATTCTGCGAAACATTTCCTCAACATATTCCATGTGGCCAGCGGAGTCGCCGCATCATCGAAATGGTTCGTCACCGTTGATTCACACGCGAGGTATAGCCATCCCATGGCCTCCTGCAGCTTTTCGCTATCTGTTTCCGTGTCGGGGGCTGGCGCGACACACTTCGCCAACTTACGTGTGCGTAAAAATGCAAGCATCGATCGCTTCCAATCTCCAAAATTTTCTCTGCCTTTCAGCTTCTCGAATTGGACTTCTCCCTTCGGCATCGCTTGGCTGTTGAACGTTGACCACGTTGATTTTGATTGTTATTAACCGCGACAGCTTGAACTTATATAGAAAAATAATTGCACACACTTGTTAACCGCTTCTCTCCAGTTTTATTTTCGACTCCTGGGCCCATAACCTGTTGTTGATGGCAACTGTGGATGTCGATAAAGAAAACACGTCGTTACATGGCGACAGTTTATTCGAGAAGAAGATATATACAAGATGGCAGGCCTCTTATAGAGGCTATGACAGATGTCAGTTGACTTAAGGGGCCGTTTACAACAGACTGTACCAATGCTTTCGTGTCTTGGCATATTTTATCTGTTTGCTTGAAAGTATGTAAGATGTTGTTTTCATCAGCCACAATGTCGTCATATGAGAAAAGAATTTCCATTCTAAGATTCCCCCGAAGAACCTGTGCTTTTCCTAGATTTTCTATATAATACCCTGTAGACGGTTTGAATATAACATATTCATGATTAGAGTGATTGTCGGCTAGGGTGGTTGCAAACGTCAGAAACGTTAGAATAGTCGTTAGTAGCGCTCTTGCCCAGGTACAAGGCGCGATACGACGTTTCTTCTTCTTTTGTCGTTCTGATGGTTGTTGTTGGGGTATTTGGCGTTTACGATTGTCCACTGCAGAATTTTGACCCTCGTTAGTTCTACGCAGAACTCTACCATTGTGTGTAGATCCGATACTAGTATTCGTGCTTGCTACCAGTATTTGCATTGGAATCGTGGAATGTCGGGTCATTTGTAGGTATTTCGACTGGTAGAGGACAGATGTTTACTATCGATACATCTTTCAGTTTGTCTCCGTCGTGCCTTACGGTGACTATCCGTACCTTGTTGTCTGGGCCAGGTTTGAGTTCGTGAATACGTGCCAGAGCCCATTTTGAAGGTGGTAAATTGGATTGCTTGAGGAGGACGAGTTGGCCTGGTATTGGGTTGTCAGATTCCTTAGTCCATTTTGATTTACGCTGGAGTGTGTGCAAATATTCCGTAGACCATCTTTGCCAAAATGTCTGATATAATACGGTCAGCTTCTTCCAGCGATCATGTAGAGTTGTGTTTGTCCGATCGGGTTCTGGCACGGCAAGAAGAGGCCTACCAATTAGAAAGTGTCCCGGAGAAAGTGCTTGATAATCTATGGGGTCACTAGAGAGTGGTGTTATGGGCCTGGAGTTAAGACAGGCTTCGATTTGAATGAGTATTGTATTAAACTCTTCAAAGGTGGGTGATATATCGTTTTCATCGAAGATACGTTTAATATGATGTTTAACAGATTATACACCTGCTTCCCAGAGGCCTCCAAAGTGAGGCGTGGCAACTGGGATGAACTTCCAGTCGATCCCATCTCTAGCGAAAATTCGAGCAACATCTTCTGATGATCTAAGGATGGCATGTTTTATGTCATCATCCAATACTTTGCTTGCACCAACAAAGTTAGTTCCATTGTCACTGTAGATCTCCCGGCAAAGTCCTCTTCTGCTTATAAACCTTTTGAAGGCTGCTAGAAAAGCCTCGGTGGTAAGATCACTCACCAGCTCGAGATGTATAGCCTTCGTAACCATGCATACAAATACTGCAATGTATCCCTTAATGGTTTTCGTGCCACGGCCTTTAGACATTCGAGTGTAGAAAGGACCGGCATAATCGACGCCGCAGTACGTGAATGCACTGGCTGGGTTTATGCGAACTGCTGGAAGATCACCCATGATTTGGACATTGTTTCTGCTGGCGTTTCTGTGGCATATGAGGCATCTATGGACTTCATGCCGAATGACTTTTTGGTCGTCAATTATCCAGTACTTCATTCTTAAATAATTTCGCACCAATGTTACGCCGCCATGCATGGTTATTTTATGTGCGTCTCGTATGATCAAGTACGTCACATGATGTCTTGGCAATAGTATTGGATATTTTGCTTCTTCCGAAATGTCAGCATTACGGAGTTTGCCACCTACCCGTAGAATTCCCTCAGGGTCGAGAAAGGGTGACAGGTTACGAAGCCTATTCCTTGGACTTTGCAATTCTGCGATTTCTTTCGAAAATTCAGTTTGTTGGATGATTTTCACTATTCTCATCTCTGCGTTTTTTATTTCACTTGGATTCAGTAACCCATTTGATCTGTGTCCTTTCATCTTTTTAAGATTGTTTTTGAATCTCAAGCAGTACGCAAAAATCCTCAGAAGCTTGCCAAAGTTTGAATAGCGTTCCAAGATAGTTGTATCTCTAGTTAAAGTGATTGAGCTCGTGAGAACGTTATGTTTGGTTGGCTCATGAAGGAACGGTGGGCCATTCCACCACAGTTTAAAGTTGAGGAGCTGCTGGGGCAACAAACCTCTGGAGGCACAATCAGCTGGATTTTCTTCACCTCTTACAGCACCATCTATCATTGCTCAATTGTTGGATTGCAGTTACTCTATTGGCAACATATATTTCCATATTAGTGGGATGCAACTTTATTCGGTCGAGCGTTATCGTAGAATCGGACCATGCGTATATTTTGACATCTTGGATGTTCAGCGATGAGTTTACTTGTTTCAAGAGGTTAGCCAGCAGAACAGCAGAGTTGAGTTCGAGTTGTGGAGGTGTCAGTTTGGCTTTAAGAGAAGTCACCTTTGTTTTTGCGCAAAGAAGTGTTACGCTTATTGTTCCTTCAGTAGAGATGCACTTGGAATAGACCACTGCTGTGTAAGCTTTGTCGGATGCATCGCAGAAACCATGAAGTTCAACCCGAACGTCTGGGTTGTAGTGATTCCACCGTGGAATACGGATGTCTTCGAGCACACTGATTTCTGCCGTAAACTGGTCCCAAGCGTTGATTATGTTGCTAGATGGAAAGCTGTTCCAATCTGTACCTTCTTTCCATACTTCCTGCATTATAAGTTTCGCTTTAATCATGACTGGAGCCAACCACTGAAGTGGTCAAATATAGTTGCTATATTCGACAGAAGCTGACGTTTTGTTAGTGGCTTGTCTTCAAAAATTGGAAGCTTGAATCGAAATTCATCTTTTGATGGATGCCATCTCAGACCTAGAGCCTTGATGGAAGCGTCTTCTGTGATTTCTAGCAGTCCTGTTTCTCTTGCTTGTTCTGGGATATTCTCAAGCAGTCTTGGATCGTTACTGCACCACTTTCGTAAATGGAAGCCTCCTTTCTGGAGGATTGCTACAATATCAGCTTGCAAAGCTGTTGCTTCTTCTTTAGTGCTTGCGCCAGTCATGAGGTCATCAACATAAAAATCTGAAGTCAAGATTTTCGATCCTAAAGGATGATTATGCTTCTCGTCTTTTGATAGCTGCACAAGAGACCGAACAGCAAGATAAGTCGCAGATGCTGTGCCATAAGTCACAGTACTTAAATTGTACTCTTCGATTGGACCATTTGTATGGCGTCGCCACAGTATTCGTTGGTAATCTAATTTATGTTTGGCTACCTTGATCTGCCTGAACATTTTTTCTATGTCAGCTGTGTAGACAAATTTGTGTTTGCGCCATCTTAATATGATTTGCGCAAGGTCTTGTTGCAGTTTTGGACCTGTATGCAGCAAATCGTTTAAGGCTACACCAGTTGAAGTTTTAGCAGAGGCGTCGAAAACGACTCGTAGCTTGGTTGTGGTGCTTTCATTTTTAAAAACTGGATGGTGTGGCAAGTAGTATACACAATTGTTTACTCCGGCGTAGGGTGAAACCTTGAACATGTTGTAATGAATGTAATGATTGTATTGAGATGGCAGGATCGCCATGTAATGAAGCTGGATCTGATAATGAATGTAACGTGTGTAGAGTATGCGATGAGACTACTGTTGTCTCATCGTGCTGGCCAAGTGAAGAGCGTCTTCTTCTATATTCCTCTAAAGATATAAACTTCTTCTCACTAGAAAGAAGTTATACTTAGATAGGATGACAATATTTACGCTAGAAGGACCTACCGGCATTCCGAAGATTGCCACATGTTTGGCGCAGTTCAAAAGAACAGGCGGCCGATATTTGTAATTAAACGTAGTTGCCGAAGTTTGAGGCAACTTTTAATCTGCCGAACTTTCCAAGGCAGACTTTACTTGAATGTTCCTTCCAAACACTTTGCCGATTTGAAGGCAAGGGTTGCTAAATGAAACAAGCAACTTCGTCTGGCTATGGAACGATTCTGTCTTGTACTAGACTCGTTCCTTCCTTTTATTTACAAAAATTACTGTACAATCAATTTGCTTATTCTATAAAATTCTTACTCTAGTTTTAAATCTACTTACCATAACCAATCGTTCCCACGGAATATTGCTTGCTTGCAATGGCCTAATTGCACATTTGCCTACTCTGGGCTCAATGCTCTACTAAAAGTTTCTCACGGTACGCGGGTTCGAGAATGTGCTAATTAGAGAGCTTACTGAAATTTTGTAGGACATTATAAGAGTTTGAGTATGCTGTCACAAAAGCTCGTTTGGGACATAGTTGTGTAAAGCTCGTTTGGGACTGGGAATACACTACACATAGTTGTGTATTGGCTAGCACCGGGTTTGGAACTGGGAATACACTACACCCCTTTCCTTTAGAAGAGTATTTGTTTGCAAATACGACTGATTGGTTGTGGTATTTTGTTTTACAATTATGCTTATCTGATGATGAGATATAAGTTTGTATTAAGTATAAAGTGTACAATAATTTTACAATGATTGAGTGAATGTTTTATATAATTTAAGTCTATTATTATGTATCCATTTATATTTGTCTTCTATCTCTAGTAGTGTATTTACATTGTTTGTGTTTATTACTTTATATGGGCCTTTATATGATTTCTGGTTTTTCTTTCTGTTTTCTACTGTTATCAGTACTAGATCACCAATGTTTAAATGAAGAGGTTTTGTATATGCTGTTTTATTGCTTCTAGCTAATTTTGTTTTCTCTATTAATTCTCTGGCTTTTGATGCCGATATTTTTAATCTTAGCTTCAACTCATTCGCGTAATTTTCAATATCATAGATTCTATCTGTGTTTTCTAAAGTGTCGTTTGGCAAATAAGAAAGTTTTCCGAAAACTAGTTCGTATGGTGTGTAGTTAGTGTCCACGTGTGGGGTTGTATTATACGAGAATGTATAATATGGTATCCATTCGTCCCAGTTATTGTCATCAACGAATGCTAACAGATATTCATTGAGGACACGGTGGTTTCTTTCTACAACACCTAACGTCTCGTGGTGATAAGGAGTTGAAAAGATTTGTTTTATATGTAACAGTTCGCAAATGTTCTTTAGGAGATTATTAGTAAATTCTGTCCCTAAATCGGTTTTTAAAATTTTGAAATGACCGTATTGTAGTATAAAATTGTTTACTAAGGCCTTTGCTACTGTCTTAGCTTCCTTACTTTCTAAGGGTATAGCCGTGATATATTTCGTTAATTCGCATTGTATAGTTAATATATATCGAAAATTGTTTGAAAGTCTTAATGGACCTACGATGTCAGCGCTTACTATTTCAAAACTAGTAGAGGGTGTATCGGTTTTTATCATTCTTTCCTTTGTGTGCCTTGTGATTTTGTTATATTTGCATTTGTCACATTGGTTAATGTAGTGTTTTATCATTCTATTCATGTCCCTCCAACAGTATCTTTGTTTCAATTTTAAAAGTGTTTTACGGATTCCTGTATGTCCTCCGTGTGGCGATTCGTGGAATTCTTTTATAAGTTCATTTTGTTTAGCGATGTCATTAATTCTTTTGGGGGGTTTATATATCATAATTTTTAACTGGATATCCATTTTTCGTTGCAACGTATTGAATAATTTCTTAAATTATTCTTTGGGTACGTACCTGAATATTATATCTTCCATAGATAGAGCTAGCTCGTTTATATTATGATTCTGGGAATAATTCAGTAACTTCTTCACTACAGAAACTAGTTTCGTGTTTGAATTATCGTTACAGTTATTGCGAGATTTCACACTTTGCTTGTCGCTGGCGGAAACGTATTTATCGTGAGCTTTATCGCTAAAGTGGACCATTAAATTATCTTTCTCCGTTGAGATTATTATACTTTCTTTATCGTTGCGCAACATATTAAATTTTACTTTTAATGCCCCTGTTATATCGAATAGTGAAGTACAATCGAACGCATAGAGGTGATCAATCTCCCGTTTTCGTTTGTCGCTTTTGTTATCGATTTCTATATTTGTTTGTTTCTTTTGTTTAGTCGCCTTGCTTCTTGTTATCGCCATAAGTTTCTTGCTGATACTTTCGTCATTGGTTGGGGGTATCATTGATTTTAGTATTTCTGAGTCTATTTGTATCCTTGATAATGCATCGGCATTTGTGTTGATATTACCCTTTTTATACACAATTTCAAAATCATAGTCCGATAAATCTAATCTGATTCTTGTCAACTTCGAGGATGAATTGTATGCCCGTGAGTTTGCATTTATTTTCGGGCTTTAAATCGATATTAGTGCGAATTAAGCTATTTGTTGAATTTTATTACCTTCTATTTCTGTAGCTAGAGAAATAGCTTCGCTCAATGTTGCAGGTCTTGCTGCAAATACTGTTTCCCTTATTTGGTCGTTTAGACCGTTTTTGAATACTGTTAAAGCGTATGTATCATTAACGCTGTGTATTGCTTCTTTTGCGGCCTGTATTGGGTTTGGACCTAGTTCATTTATTTGTAGTTGGTTTAGCTCATTAACCAAATTTAGTATTTTATCTTTATATGCGGAAATAGGTAACCGTTTTTGTGTAATGGTTGATAATTGTGTGTGGATTTGAGGGACTGTTTTTGGGTTTTTATATTTTAGTCTTAGTTCGTTTTCGAAATTTTCTAAATCTGTTACATTTGATGTGTTTAATGATGTTCTTACATTAGGGCTAAGTTTCACATGTAAGATGAAATCTAGCAATTCGGTTTTTCCTTCTTGCGTTAGTTTTTTGCCAATAAGTTTTACTACTATTAAAAATGTCTCGGGTTCAGAGAATTTACCGTCAAAACTTGGTATGGTTTTAATAGCTGTTTCAATGTTAAATTCCGCCATTGTAGTGTAGGTAATATCCTTATCTATTTTTACAAAAATATTTTCGGCGTTCAGCCGTTGGATTAGACCTGAAATTAGTGCCTTACTAATATTTGAGATTGATGATTTGAGTTCTATTTCTGTGCCTTCTTTGAGTTTGCTAAAAATATCTAGAAATTCATTTTCAATTTCTATTGCGGATTCTAATTTTTCTTTGAGTGTTTTTACTGTGTAGGTCTTTGTTTTCTTTAGATTCGATAAGGTCGTTTGTAGTTCGACTAATAACTCTTTCAATCTGTTTGTAGGCATCTGAGAAGATTTTTGTGTTTAATTTTCTAAACATTATTCCTGCCTAAGACAATGTTCCTATCTACTATTTTTCTAGCATACCGTTTTTGTCTGTTGTTATATACGTATAAGAATGTCAAGATGACTAAAAAGATAAACGTAGTACTTATTGTTTGTTTATATTCAATGAATATATTTGAGTTTGTGCTACAATTATTGCCCATTTTTATTTACGATTTACTTCTATTATTTCTATATAATTTTTATTGAATTTTATTTTATACTATTTGTTTTTAAAACTATCTAACCTATTGGTGAATTTAATTTTACATTCTCCTGTCGAGATGTAAATTAATCGATGTAGAATCGCCTTTTCGCGCCTTTGATTGTAGGCTTTGCCTCCTCGTCGTCGTCGCTTCAACTTGTTAATTTTCGGTGTTTCTGCTCTCGGCTTCCTTGTAAATTCCTCAATATTCCTGGGTCGTGGTCCGGGCTGTGGTGTTGGATCGTACTTAGGTGCCTGGGATATTGGCATAGGCATGTACTTCTCGTGTTTATGCTGCTTTGATTCGAAGTATTTTGCGCCTTGTATCAAGCATCTTTCGAATGCTCGATTGAACTCCTCGTCTGTACCAATTTTATTTATCTCGCCTTCTTCTATGTCGTCTAGTGGGCCGGAACGTGCAGAATCGCGGGTCGCAGGATCGTGGGTCGCAGGATCGTGGGTCGCAGGATCGCCATGTAATGAATGTAATGATTGTATTGAGATGGCAGGATCGCCATGTAATGAAGCTGGATCTGATAATGAATGTAACGTGTGTAGAGTATGCGATGAGACTACTGTTGTCTCATCGTGCTGGCCAAGTGAAGAGCGTCTTCTTCTATATTCCTCTAAAGATATAAACTTCTTCTCACTAGAAAGAAGTTATACTTAGATAGGATGACAATATTTACGCTAGAAGGACCTACCGGCATTCCGAAGATTGCCACATGTTTGGCGCAGTTCAAAAGAACAGGCGGCCGATATTTGTAATTAAACGTAGTTGCCGAAGTTTGAGGCAACTTTTAATCTGCCGAACTTTCCAAGGCAGACTTTACTTGAATGTTCCTTCCAAACACTTTGCCGATTTGAAGGCAAGGGTTGCTAAATGAAACAAGCAACTTCGTCTGGCTATGGAACGATTCTGTCTTGTACTAGACTCGTTCCTTCCTTTTATTTACAAAAATTACTGTACAATCAATTTGCTTATTCTATAAAATTCTTACTCTAGTTTTAAATCTACTTACCATAACCAATCGTTCCCACGGAATATTGCTTGCTTGCAATGGCCTAATTGCACATTTGCCTACTCTGGGCTCAATGCTCTACTAAAAGTTTCTCACGGTACGCGGGTTCGAGAATGTGCTAATTAGAGAGCTTACTGAAATTTTGTAGGACATTATAAGAGTTTGAGTATGCTGTCACAAAAGCTCGTTTGGGACATAGTTGTGTAAAGCTCGTTTGGGACTGGGAATACACTACACATAGTTGTGTATTGGCTAGCACCGGGTTTGGAACTGGGAATACACTACAATGTGTCCAAGAGTCAAATACTCTTCAAGGAATGCATGGTAGTTGACGCGCAGTTCATTGTTCTTGGCTAGTCGTTTCTCTACCTGTTTGTATCGAATCAAGGCTGTAAATCTTGATTCACCCAATTGTTTAGAATTGGTATCCTTGAATGGCAAGCACACAGTATATCTGCCTGTGTCATCTCTTGAATGTGAAACTGCAAATATTTCTTCACATTTGATGTCGGTCTGTGTAGGCTGTCTATCACTGACTTCAGCATCAACTTCAAAGAATTTTTCGATTTTCCGATGAAACTCTGCCATTGTAATTAAAGAAGTCAGTGTGCTACTTTGAGTTTTTGCTGTAACTTTCCCGGAGAGAATCCATCCAAGTCTTGTTTTTTGGGCAATTAAGCTCCCGTATCGTTTTATGCCTTCTTCGATAATGTCTGGATATGTATCGGCTCCAATAATCATGTCTATTGAGGCCTTTTCCAGGAATTTATGATCTGCAAGATCTAAATTGAAGATCTGTTTTGGCAAAGTTGTGTTAATTGTGGTATCTGGTAGGGTTGAAGTAAGATTCGACATCACAAACGCTTCTATGTGAAGCGTGAATTGAGATGCGAATCTTGGAGCTATAACAAGCCTTGCCCTTTTTGTTACAGATATTGGGTTTTGGCCTCCAATACCAGTAATGTCTGCTAGTATGCCCTCTGTGGGGAGTTCTAACCTTTTTAAGGCCTTTGACGTGATAAATGTTGCTTGTGAACCAGGGTCAATCAATGCTCTCAATTCAATATGTTTGCCTGCATTTGTAAATGCGGAAACTCTGGCAGTGACAAGCAAAACATTTTGGTTTCTTATATCCGCAACATCACGTTTCTTTACGTTTTTTGCTGCTATATTTGCAACGGCGTTGGAATGCATTTTTTTCGGTGACTCTATGTGAATCATTGTATGGTGTTTTAGTTTACATTCATAGCAACGACCTTTACTTCTGCAAATTTGTGCTTGACTATGCATTAAACAATTTTTGCATAGTCCTGCATTTGCGGCAAATTTGTTTCGTTCGAGTGGGTTCATTGCTTTGAATATGTTGCATCGGTAAATCATATGTGCTTCGTTGCAACATGGGCAACTTGAACCATATGCGGTAGTGAACACCCTATGTTTATTCGGCATGGGTGAATTCTTGCGTGCGTGTGCCTGGGTATAAGTGGCGCTTAGTATTCGGTGGCGCTTTAAGAGGAATTGATACAGGTGATCAATTGTGGGCATTGATTGTGTATTGTCGAGCCCTTCCTCGAATAGACGTGCGCTTTCGGTATCCAATTTTCGTATCGCGATGCGGACAATAATTGGGCTCCATGAGTGCGTGCTGTATTTCATGTTTGAAATTGCTGTGAGACAGTTTCTCAAGGTATTATACAGCGTAATAATACCATCAGCTGATCTATGTTCAACCCTTCTCGCATCGAGTATACAATCGATTAGATCCATTATGGCATTTCTTTCGTTGGAGAATCGCTCTTTTAAGATTTCAATTGCTGTTTCGTAATAACTTGAGGACAGTTGTAAGTGCGCGACTGCTTCTTTAGCATCTCCAGCCAAAGACGAAAGTAGATATTGCATCTTATGGATCGGTGTTAAGCCGTTGTTTTCATGGATGATGCTGGAAAACAGCTCATAAAAGTTTCTCCATTCTTTGTAATCACCACGAAAAGTAGGGATTGTTATCGTAGGTAACTTCGGTAATTGTGCATTCGGCATTGGAAGTGGATTGTTCGCTGTGGAACAAGTGTCTGATCGACTTTGAGTCTTAGGCGTCTCTGATGTAGAGGCCATAATTTCAGGCTCTGTTTTCACAGTTTTTAGCCCTTCCGTGTAAGTTTTTTTTAAATCCTCGTAAATCTGAAGAGCTGCTTCAAAGATGTTACTGGATATGTATGGATCATCTCCTTCTAGAGCGCGCAACAGAGTATCGTGGTTCTTTTGAAGGCTTGTAGCTATTACTTCAATAGTTGCGAGCTTCTTTTCGAAGTACTCCTGTGTTTTCCTGCTGGATGAGTCCTTCTGAAAGTTTCACTGGAGATTTTCCAGGTTCTCTACCAAGTTTTGTTGTTCGCGAAGGAGATCCTCCATGGCGATAATTTTTGTGAAAATGCGAAAAACTTGGAAACTTTGGAAATAGAATTCACAAAGACTTGACAAATAGGTTTAAAAGGCAAGCAGGTGAAAATCGGCAATCGAAATCAAGTGCAAGCCCTGGATAAAATCTTTCCGGTGATACTCTAAATGATTCGAGTGCAAGCTTGAATTCCACACAAGTGCAGTCAAATAATATGAGTGCAACACTATGCTTCATACAATAGCAGTCGAAAAGATTTTGAGTGCAAGCTCGTCTTTTCACAACAGCAGTCAAAGAGCCTGAGTGCAAGCTTGTGAAAATTAGACGATAGCAGTCAAAAAAGAGCGTTCGGTGGAAAGTATAGTATCCGGCTCGACGGACCAAATGTAACTTTTAAGTTACAGAAACCTAATTGTTTCCAAGTTCTTAGCGAATTCTAATGGATATTGCTTAAAGGCCGTCCACTCCAGACGACGATTTCGCAACATAAGGAAATCTTCTTGCACCAATGGTTGTAGATGAAGAAGATTGAGGAGAGGATTTAGGTGGTAAATGATAACTCTGAGGTTCCAATTGGGAATGAATTTTATTGCACCAAAAATGCTGCTTATATACTATTTACAAAATGTACAATACGCAAATTAAACATTTTTACAAATATTAAAAGTAAGCAAAATATTTGTTGACTTGAACCACGTACATTGAACTTAGTGCAATTGAGAAAAATTTGATGTAGTTGCAAATGCATTATGCAATGAATACAATTAGCTAAGTTCAATGTACGTGAAAATGGTACAATTGGTGACTTAATCAAATTGATGTACATTGAACCACAATGTTTGAGTTCAATGTACATCTTATGCAATGTTCGGTCATGAACACTCCGTTCAAAATTTTATTAGCTTGTTAATTAGTTTGAGCCTTAAATTGACTTGATTTTATGACTAGCAGGTAGAATTTAAAGAGAAGTATCTAACTAGGAGAGGCTCAGGTTATGGAATCACAGATTTGGACGAAATTTGGCACATAAGTAGAAGACGTCAAGGATATTCGATCCTTAAAATATTAGAGCGCAACACTCCTCCGTTTTTGAGAAAAACGTCCTTAAAGTTTTTAGCGTTGCTAATGTATTATTAAGTTTTCACAACTGACAGAAGCGGTCCGGTGTAGGTAGCAAAGGTACTAGCACGCGATCAAGGGGTCGTGTGGTCGATCCCCGGTCGGGGTATTGATTTTCTTTTTGAATTATTCTCGTCGTCTTGTGTTCGATTACCGGGGTGAGTATTGTTTTTTGAATAATTGTGAATGTAATTTTTTTTATGGTGAATCAGCAATGTTCACTTACAAATACATTTATTTTTCCAAAACAACAAACTGTTCGTTCGTTTAGATATGTAAATTATACTGAAAACTCATTGTTGAACAGATAGAGTCTTAAAAACTGTTGTAATCGAAGCAAAATCATAGCTAATGGTAAGATCATCCTTTGTTCCTCGAATCACTCCTGCTTCCTCTTCGTGCCTCAAAGCAAAGTCGGCAAAAGCCAATAAACCACGGTGACGCCCATTGTTTCGAGTCATAAATGTTATGGTGGTCAATTATTCAACATCATAGCATTCATGGCCACGTTGGGCGCCACCCTGGTTTATTGCCTTTTGCCGACTTGGCTTTGAGGCACGAAGAGGAAGCAGGATTGATTCGAGGAACAAAGGATGATCTTACCATTAGCTATGATTTTGCTTCGATTACAACAGTTTTTAAGACTCTATCTGTTCAACAATGAGTTTTCAGTATAATTTACATATCTAAACGAACGAACAGTTTGCTGATTTGGAGAAATAAATGTATTTGTAGGTGAACATTTCTGATTCACCATAAAAAATTACATTCATAATTATTCAAAAAAACAATACTCACCCCGGTAATCGAACACACGACGACGACAATAATTCAAAAAGAAAATCAATAACCCGACCGGGGATCGAACACACGACCCCTTGATCGCGTGCTAGTACCTTTGCTACCTACACCGGACCGCTTCTGTCAGTTGTGAAAACTTAATAATACATTAGCAACGCTAAAAACTTTAAGGACGTTTTTCTCAAAAACGGAGGAGTGTTGCGCTCTAATATTTTAAGGCTCGAATATCCTTGACGTCTTCTACTTATGTGCCAAATTTCGTCCAAATCTGTGATTCCATAACCTGAGCCTCTCCTAGTAAGTGAAGGATTTCAGTTACGTATGTCATTATAGAAAGTGAGCGTGAACGTGGTTTTATGTTAAATTTGTATAGTTTACTATGGGTGAAGCACTGATATCCAAAGCCAAAATTTTTACGAAATGCGGCCACAGTCTCAAAACAACAGAAATTCAGGACAGGATTTTACTGCAGAAAATTTAAAGAGAACCGAATGCTATCCAGTAAGTCTCTAAAGGGTACTTTGCGTAACGTTGGTGGAGGAGAGAACGAACTCGCAAGAAGCAAAAAATAAATGCCAGAATGATCGAACAAAGTAAAACATGCGCAAATGAACATCTTACATGGCCTACAGTCAATTGGGAAGAGATGCAAACAAATAAAGTCCTTCATATAATATTTTTTTAAAAATGATACTCCTTTAACTTTATCCTTTTCTACTTTTCGGTAAGGTTGTATATAATGTCAAAACTAAGGTTACTTCAACACCAAGGTATATAGACAACCAGGTAGTCTCTTCCGAAGCTGCAGTGTCTTGTGTTCGAGAAATTAGAACATGTTGCCCAGTAGGAATTTCAGCAACACTTTGCGAAAAACAAGATGTATTTTTCCTGCTAAGTGAAGTGACAAGTATTGGATGGAAAAGATGGTTGATGTTAGACGTTCTCTTTAACTGAATTGTCTATTCCAATATCGTATTTGTAGATTTAAAGTATCATTTCTTACTAAGGCATTGTTTTCTTTACATACGTTGCAATTCGTCAATGTTAGCACAAATATCACGCTTGCTTTTTAAAAGCTTTTTTTTGCGACGCTACGACCTTTTGAATAATCTTTAGAAAGTATTTGTATGTTCCTTAAGCTTTAATATTGGCTGCAGTTCACATTCGTTTTTGTTGCTTGACAATTTCCTAAATTGAATCATGTGGCGTTTTCAAAACAACTGATTCAAATGTGTCATTTCGTTATATTTTGCCTAGCCATATGCGGCGTCTCCGATTTTTTGGTTTTGGTTTTGGATTTGGCAACCCTAATTCCATCGAATCCATTTCGAGCGTGCATGAAATTTGCGTGCGAAATAGAATGACGATTTTCTAATGAGTTTACCATTTCTAGTTTATATACCTTGCTTCAACACACATTGAGTGCTAAAATTTTCTACGCCGTTCGACAGACAGCGGCGAGTTAAAACTTTACAAGAATTTTTAAACTTTTATAAGGACGACGTCGCCGCAATTTGTACCCGCATCGTCATTGTTGATGAAACATTGATTCGACAGTATGATCCAAAATCAAAACATGTCAATGAAATCGAAAGAAAATGCGAATAAAAAAGTCGACTTTCAAACGCAGCTTGATACCTTATGAAAAAAGTACCTCCAAATGATAACTTTCTTTTTATATATTTAAAGAAAGGCGATAACAAAAATGTGAGGATGACGACTACCGTACAAGTAAATCTAAAGGGGAAAGATAGAGGCGTTATTCTTTATTGATACAGGTGATTTGGGAAAGATGTTTGAATTATACAGTCAACTCCGGTTATAACCAGCCTCAAGGGACCGGGAAGATTAGTTCGCTATAGCCGATGTTTTATATATATATATATATATATATATATATATATATATACAGTCGAACTTCCCTAAGTCGAACCACCAACTGCCAAAGAAAATTGTTCGAGTTATAGAAAATTCGAGTTATGGAGTACGTTTACATTGATATTAAAATGCAGTTGCCAAGAATAAAATTCGAGTTATAGAAAAATTCGAGATATAGAAGCTCGAGTTAGGGAAATTTGACTGTATATATATAATATACAGGGTGTTTCGGAGTTGATGGCATTAAATGAAACCACGGAATCCTTGAAGTCTTTTGAGCAAAAAATCGTATGGGAGGGGGTGGTAAATCGGAAGGGGTTTCGAGATATAAGGGGGGGAGTAACCACGCTCCTCACCCACGACCTGGCACGTGTAAACCATCATAACTATTTTATTGTTATGTGTAGACTTTTGAAAAAGGATGCGTTTGATAGCCTGTCAATGTATCTTATTAGAAACGTTTTAACAAGTGCCCCCAAAGCTGCCAGTTTTACATGAAAAAATGAGAAACTTAAAACAACCGGAAAAAAATTGCTAATTTTGACTTTCGCGACCGTGTTAAACGCTAAAGTGATGTATTAACATATAAAAATTATTATCTTGACAGAAAGCCTTACTTTCTGCTTGAATACTTCCGAAGAAAAAAGTTGCCAATTTTCCTTTGTTTCCTTCGAAAAATAGAAAACTCATAATTTGTGTAATCCCTCGGAATTAGCCAAACGTCATAAAATTTTATTATCTACCTGGCATAATCCCACAGTGAGAAGATTTTTGAGTGATTGGTTTTGTTCATGTTATTTGTTGGACCTGCTTTAGTATTGAAGGGTTTTTAAGCTGAGATAATTAAAATCCAACGTTTTGGGGATGGCATAAAGTTAATGTTTAATAATTAGCACCTGATAATACAAAGGCGCATAAATGTTGTGTCGAAATCCTGCATAACTTAGTGGAATCGTCAATTGAAAAGAATCAAGGAGTGCTTATGTCTTAACATATACAATCACGGCTAACTTTACCAACGAGGAATATGCTGACATGCATTACATTTACGGATTTTGCGATGGCAATGTGGCATGTGCACAGGAGGAATATCAAACGAGGTATCCAACCCGACGATTACCGGATACCAGAACCTTCATGAGACTGCATAGGAACTTACGAGAGTTTGGAAGTTTCCAACCGCAGCGTTTGGACAACCGACCAGGAACTTCCAGGGACGCCGATCAGGAGGAGCGCATACTATCCATAGTACGCAACGAACCAGACTTATCAACTCGCAAGCAAGCTTTGCGGCTGGGCTTATCGGCGACCACAATTTGGAGAGTTTTAAGCAAGGAAAGGATGCGCCCTTACCATTTTCAACCCGTGCAAGAGTTACTTCCCGAGGATTACGTGAAAAGGGTTGAGTTCTGTGAGTGGCTTATCGAACGGGATCGAACAGACTCCAACTTCATTAGTAACATTTTATGGACCGATGAGTCACATTTTTCAAGGGATGGTGTCAACAACTTCCACAACAGCCATCTTTGGGCTATTATCAATCCCAGAGTAACCAGAGCCACCTCTACATAGGGTAGATTTAGCAAAAATAGTGGGCAGGCGTCCTGGGGCGTAGGATAGTTGGGCCATTCCGTTTGCCGGATAGGCTGAATTCTGCCGGATATCTCAATTTTTTGGATAACGAGTTGCCAGCTTTACTGGAAGATACACCAATAATCAATTTGAACCGGATGTATTACCAACACGATGGTGCTCCAAGCCATACTGGCCAACAAATCACCCATTGGCTTACCTCAAACTATCCAGGAAGGTGGATAGGTCGAAATGGTCCAATTAGGTGGCCACCCCGGTCTCCAAATCTAAATATCCTTGATTTTTATGTGTGGGGTGCAATGAAGCAAGAAGTGTACAGGACACCTGTGTCATCAGTTCAAGAATTAGATTTAAGAATTGAGGCAGCTAGTAAAAAAATAAGAGAGGAACTCATGCATTTCGATGTAGTCACAGAAATTAAGAAAAGAGCTCTTCTTTGCATTTCTGTGGAAGGAAGACACTTTGAACAGTTGATGTGATCACAAGCAATACAGTAATACTGCTGTTTAATGATAAGTTCAAAATAAATTGTTACTTTGGATCTTTAGTTATTATTTTCCAAAATAAAGTAAGTCGGCAAAATTTCACAAAATTTTAGTTTTCTATTTTTTGAAGGAAACAAAGGAAAATTGGCAACTTTTTTCTTCGGAAGTATTCAAGCAGAAAGTAAGGCTTTCTGTCAAGATAATAATTTTTATTATTTATATTATATTTTTATCACTTTAGCGTTTAACACGGTCGCGAAAGTCAAAATTAGCAATTTTTTTCCGGTTGTTTTAAGTTTCTCATTTTTTCATGTAAAACTGGCAGCTTTGGGGGCACTTGTTAAAACGTTTTTAAAAAGATACATTGACAGGCTATCAAACGCATCCTTTTTCAAAAGTCTACACATAACAATAAAATAGTTATGATGGTTTACACGTGCCAGGTCGTGGGTGAGGAGCGTGGTTACTCCCCCCCTTATATCTCGAAACCCCTTCCGATTTACCACCCCCCTCCCGTACGATTTTTTGCTCAAAAGACTTCAAGGATTCCGCGGTTTCATTTAATGCCATCAACTCCGAAACACCCTGTATATATAGTGCTGAAAAAAACATTTGCAACCGAAGTCAGAAACAAACTTTTTTTCATAACTTTCTTTATTGTGAATTGATCTTCACAGTTTTTTAACAGAATAATTTCCCGTAATATAGTAAACCAAAATATTACAACAAATAGTAATTTTCAGCTGTCAGAAAAATAAAAAAAATAAAAATGTCAAGTGAGTCACACTTTTTGTTGGAAAAAACATTTGCAACTTTTATTTTAAACGTTTTATTTTTTTAATATTTGCTTGAATGGCCATGATTTTTGATGACTTGTGCACATCTTCTGGGCATTGATAAAATCAAGTTATCGATGATGCATATTGGAGTTTTTTCCCACTCTTTCTTAACGGCTGTGTAAAGCTCCAATTTCTTCGTGAAATTTTGCTTACGTAGATTAAATTTTACAATCTCCCAAAGATTCTCAAATGGATTGAGATCTGGGGATTGTGATTGCCAACCCAAAACCCTGATTCCATTATTCCTAATCCAACTCTTCGCCAATTTCGAAGTGTGTTTAGGATCGTTGTCATGTTGGAACGATCACAATAAAGGCATGTGCTTATCAGCATACGGCAGTATCGTTTCCTCTAAAATTTCTTCATATTTAGTGGAATCCATTATATCATCAATTTTAAAAGAGGTCCAAGCCCATGGCCAGAAAAACACCCCCAGAACATTAAATTACCTCCACCAAATTTCACTGTTTTATTTGTGTACCGAGGATTCAGTCTTTCGCGATTAGATCTTCTTACATGGCGTAACCCATCATCATCATCAATGGCGCACCAGCCCAAATCGAGCCTTGGCCTCCCGAAGACACTGCCTCCAACTGTCTCGGTCCAGCGACCGCGTCCTCCAATTAGCGAATCCCAGCAAGGATTCGCTGTCGTTGTCAACTGCATCCTCCCATCGTTTGCGTGGTTTTCCTGGTGGGCGGTTTCCTGTTGCTCGGCCTTTCATGGAGCGCTTGGGAATTCGCCTGTCATCCATACGCTCCACATGGCCAGCCCACTGAAGTCGTAGCAGTTTCGTCAGAATCGATACCGGTGGCTCGTCATAAAGAGCGTACAACTCATGGTTGTACCGGATTCGCCAGTCCGGTCCGTCCTTCACGGGCCCCAGAATCCGTCTCAAAATGCGGCGTTCGAAGACGTCAATCCTTTTTTCTGAGGCTTGAGTCAAAGTCCATGTTTCACATCCGTAAATCAATACAGGACGGATGATCGTTTTATAGACGCGCAGCTTATTTTTTCGGTGCACTTTGTTACTTTTAATCACCGAGAGGACTGAAAAGTATATTTTATTGGCTAGACCAATTCGTCGTTCAATTTCGTCCTTTTCATTCCCGTCTTTGGCGAGGTTGACACCAAGATAAATAAAAGAGTTAACGCTTTCCACACTGTAGTTATTTATCGTCATGTTTTGTCTATTTGGCGTCTTTTTCCTTGACTGGGTCATATATTTGGTCTTGTTCACATTGACCCTTAGGCCGACTTGCCTAGCCACTGACTCCAGCTCAGTAAACGCTTCTTTGGCACGAGATAGAGATCGGGCCATGACGTTGATGTCATCGGCGTACGCTACTATTTGAGTAGACTTAAAGAGTAGCGTTCTCGCATTGTCTACTGCAATCTTCCTGATGACATACTCTAGGGCCAAATTGAAGAGTGTGGGGGCGAGGCCATCACCCTGTTTAAGACCTGAGCTGGTGTCGAAGCTTTGAGTCAGATCTCCTTGACATCTGACTTTAGATCGTGTGTCGGTCATCGTTAGTCTGGTCATTCGTATTAGTTTGATAGGTATCCCAAAATCAAGCATTATTTTATATAGTATATTTCGATCTATACTATCGTATGCTTGTTGGAAGTCTACGAAGACCTGGTGCACGTCAATATTGTATTCCCAGCACTTTTCCAGCACCTGTTTTACTGAGAATATTTGATCTATCGTCGACATACCGGATCTGAATCCGCCTTGGTATTCGCCAATTATTGTGGAAGTGTACGGTGTCAATCTTTTTTCAATAATTTTGGTCAGGATCTTGTAGGACGTACACAGCAGTGAAATGCCTCTGTAGTTGTCACATCTAAGCTTATCTCCTTTCTTATGTATGGGACATATGATGGCCGTCCGCCAATCATCAGGTAATTTTTCATCGACCTATGCCTTGGAGATGATCTGGTGGAGGCGGTGTGTTAGTATTGGTCCACCTTTTTGAAGGAGATCTGCTGGTAAATTGTCGATTCCGGGTGCTTTATTTGGTTTTTGCTGTTGTATGGCTGCTTGCACCTCTTCAATAGATGGTATTGACGAAGATGGACTGCATAGGTCAGCATCTTCAGGAATCGTTATTGGCAGGGATGTAGTTACTGATGGTGGGTTTAGTAGCTCAGAAAAATATTCAGTCCACCTGTGATTGATGTCGTCTGGGTCGCTTAAAATATTTCCCTGCTTGTCTCTACATAGGCTTGATTGCGGCTTGTAGCCTTGTCTAAGTCGCTTCAATGCTGCATAGGCGTCCCGTGTGTCGTTTCTGCACATATCGTCATTGATCCTTTGGATAGTCTGGTTGTTATAGGTTCTACGCTTGCGTCTGACTATTTTTTTAGCTAACCGTCTTAGCTCGTCATATTTTTGCTTCTTGGCTCTTGTCGGTCTTTCAATGTATTGCAAATAGGCTTCTTTTTTACTTTTGAGAGCATCTTCACATTCTTTGTCGAACCAATCGTTTCTTTTCGACGTCGTTTGTCTTCCTACGGTTTCTTCCGCTATTGATGTCACGCCTTCTTTAAGCTGCGACCACATTTGTTCAAGCGATGTGTCCGGACCTGCCGGCGGTGTATTGATAAGGTAATTCGTCAGTTTCGCTTGATAAGTTGCTGCTACTGTTTCGTTTTTCAGACACTCCACCTTGAACTTAGGAGTCCTGCTCTTTTTCTTGGTGGTGCATCTTGTTATGCGGCAGCGATATTTTGTCTTGACGAGATAGTGGTCTGAGCCGCAATTAGCACCACGGTATGATCTAACGTCAAGCACACTTGTAGCAGCTCTTTTTTCGATGACGAAGTGATCGATCTGGTTGAAGGTTCGTCCATCGGGTGACATCCAAGTTTGTTTGTGGATGTCGCGGTGTTGGAAGTAGGTAGAGCTTATCACCATGTTTTTGCTGGTCGCAAAATCAACTAGTCGCTGACCATTGTTGTTGGTACTTTCATGGAGACTATGCTCTCCCGTTGTCCCTCTGTGAGTTTCTTCTCGTCCAACTTTAGCGTTAAAGTCCCCTAGTAGGATTTTGATATCATTTGAGGGTAGTGAATCGTATGTCCTTTCTAGGATGTTGTAGAATTCGTCTTTGACGATTTCTTCTTTCTCTTCAGTTGGAGCATGGCAGTTGATTAGCCATACATTAAAGAACTTCATTTTCATACGGATCGCATATAATCGTTCATTCACCGGTTTGAAGTCAGTTATGAGATGTTTAAATGAAGATGCTACAACGAAGGCGACTCCAAATTCCTTGTTTCCGGTTGGTTTGCCGCTTGTGAATATTGAATGCGATCTTAAGTCACTTATTTCATTGCCAAGCCATTTCGTTTCTTGGACCGCCAGGATGTTAATATTGTATGTCGAGGCTTCCTTGAGAAGTTCTCGCAGTGATCCTGTTGTATTGAGTGTTCGAACGTTCCAAGATCCAATAGAGTAGTCCGTTTTTCGTTGCCGTTGTCGTTGCCGTTTATCCAATCCAATCCGAGGCCGTGTTTCAGGGTTCGTAGCAATTGGGTAATGCCAGGCAGGGTTGCTAGCCCCACGCTGGTAAGCAAGAATATGGCGTCCCACACTCGCCACTACCGTCGTTAGTTGGGTATCCAGCGGGCACCACAAGGAGGTGACGGTTCGATTTTGCCCGCGTAACCCATCAGTACCCCTAAAGTTAAATTTAGATTCGTACGAAAAAAGTACGGTCCTCCATTTTTGTAAATTCCAATCTATATGATTTTTGGCAAATTTTAGTCTGGCCTTCAGATTTTTCTTAGAAATCAACGGCTTCTTCGCTGGTCGGTAGCTCTTAAGCCCCAACTCAACAGCTCTGTTTCGAATGGTTCTAGTGGTTACATTTAAATTCAATTCGACCTTTAACTGTTTCGATGATATTCCAGGATCCTTTTTTATTTTTATTTTAATATTTAAATCATCTCTTTTGGTAGTTTTTCTAGGTCGCCTTCCTTTGTTATTTGTCTCTACCTTTCCACTTTTAACTATTCTACAAACTGTGCACTTTAATAAATTGTACTTTTTGCAAATGTCTTTTTGTGATAATCCACTTTTCTAATCACTTAAAATTCTAGATTTTAGTTCTTTTCCATATTTATTCCCTGCCATTATTCTTAGATTCTCGTTACTTTTAAATCTCGCAAAGAATAACTCACTTATCACGTAGAATATTGAATTTATTGCAACAATGATCTGTGACAATACCAAACTAACTGATAAATGATCTGTAGATAAAACGAATTCGTTCGTTCGTGCTTATAGCTAAACACACAACAAAATGAAAAAAGGAAAGGGACACTTAGTTGTAAATGTGGTACGCCGTTATAGTCAGAGGTTGCAAATGTTTTTTCCAATTAAAAGTGTGACTCACTTGACATTTTTATTTTTTTATTTTTCTGACAGCTGAAAATTATTATTTGTTATAATATTTTCGTTTACTATATTACGGGAATTTATTCTGTTAAAAAACTGTTAAGATCAATTCACAATAAAGAAAGTTATGAAAAAAAGTTTGTTTCTGACTTCGGTTGCAAATGTTTTTTCCAGCACTATATATATATATATATATATATATATATAATATTCCAATTAAAAGTGTGACTCACTTGACATTTTTATTTTTTTATTTTTCTGACAGCTGAAAATTACTATTTGTTATAATATTTTGGTTTACTATATTACGGGAATTTATTCTGTTAAAAACTGTTAAGATCAATTCACAATAAAGAAAGTTATGAAAAAAAGTTTGTTTCTGACTTCGGTTGCAAATGTTTTTTCCAGCACTATATATATATATATATATATATATATATATATATATGTGTGTGTGTGTGTGTGTGTGTGTGTGTTTGTGTGTATATATATAATATATATAATGGTGGCCACGAGTTTAGCACACTTTCAAGTGCAAATATTTTCTACTGTTATATGTTATTCATTCCAATTTTTTTCCTGAATTTTTCCCACGATGTGATGATTATGTCATGTTGGTTTCATGTGGTTATTGTCTTCTCATTCTTTTTTATTTGAGTTTAGTTGTGAATAAGATGAAAAAAAAACTGGACACGAATTATACAAAATAAAAACTGTTTATTATAATGCCAAAAAATAGCATAGAACAAATTTAAATGTAATAATTTCATACTTTGTCGGATATCCTTGATTTTTGATGACATAAATATATTTGCACTGGAAAGTCACAGATAACGAGTGTGCTAAACTCGTGACCACCACTATATATATATATATATATATATATATATATATATATATATAGTGGTATGGTAAAAAAAAAACACCGCCGAGAATAGTTTGGTTACTTGAAAAAATAAAACACTAGGTGGAACAATTTATGTAGCTGCAACTGTTTCATACCGTTGCACAATATGTTTACTTTCTGAGAATAAGACCATTGGTGTTGATATAATAGCGGTTCTTTTTATTTAAAGCAAATTTGAGAGAACAGTTCAAATTGCTGCGGTAAAAATAATAGCACTGCGCCCAAGTTTCTGTTGGAAAAAGTCTTTTATTGCTAATTTAAAAAAAAAATTCAAAGTGTTACAGTTGGTTATTTCATGTGGTTTTGCAAAAAAAATATTAAAAGTTTTAATTATTAACGAAGCTTTGGGTCGCCGAAAGCATTGCAGTGCCGAAAACGGCAAATTATTCAAAAAATGATTGCAGAGGATCATACTTATGCAGAAATTGAACGTCTAGTTGGGTGTTCTAATAAAATGATTCGCAATGCAATAAAATTTGCACCAAAAGCGGAAACTCGTGGACGAAAACAGGTTATGTCACCGTTACTCGTCCGACGCTTGGTCCAGCAAAGTAGAAAAGAGCCTTTTAAGCCTGCAACGGAACTCAAAAAGGATCTGAATATTGCAGAGTGTGTTGAAACAGTTCGCAGTCAACTTAGACAGCATAGTTTAAAGGCCTGTAGCCCCAGAAAAGTGCCTCTTCTAACTGCTAAGCATGCAAAAAATCGTATTAACTTCGCAAAACAACATTTGAACTGGCCACTGGAGGGATGGAGGAACGTTTTATGGACGGATGAGAGTAAAATTGTGATTTATGGCGGCAAAGGTTCTCGTTCCTACGTTAGAAGACCACAAAATGCAGAAGCACGGAGATTCAAGCATCATGGTATGGGCTTGTTTTTCCTACTATGGAGTTGGCCCCGTATACTGGATAAAAACTACCATGGATCAACATGTCTATGTTGATATACTCGAAAAAGTAATGCTGCCTTACGCCGAAGAAGAAATGCCGATATTGTGGGTTTTCCAGCAAAATAATGACCCCAAACATACCAGTAAGAAAGCTAAAAAAATGGTTTGGGGATCATTCGGTGAATGTTATGAAGTGGCCAGCGCAGTCTCTGGGCTGATGTCAAAAAAGCGGTTTCTCCTGTAAAACCGACCAGCAAAGAAACCCTCTGGGCTGCAGTTAAAGATTCCTGGCACAAAATTTCAACCAAGAGGTGCCAGGATTTGATTAATTCTATGAATCGACGTTGCCGAGCTGTTATTGCCAACATAGGCTATGCGACAAAATATTAATTTTGGTGCATTGTACTAGTTTTTACCTAATATTTATGGTTATACAAAAACTCTTTGACTTTACCTACACACAACGCACAATTGAATTATAGTGCTATTTTTTTACCGCTCATTTTTTAAGTTATACTGAAAAAAATGAAATATTTTCTAAAATAATAAATAAATTTTTCAGTTCTTTACCTTAACACCTTCTTTTGAGTTTATTGCGTTTATTGATATGCCTAAAAGTTGTTTGCATGGATTAATTTGATTTTTGTTTCTTGAAAAAACTAGTTTCTTGTCATGGCGCTATTTTTTTACCGCAGCTATATATATATATATATATATATATATATATATAGCTATATATATATATATATATCTATATATATATAGCTATATATATATATATATATATGAATTAATCTGGCAGCTCGCAGTTGATACCGCCGTTGTGTTAGTGTTGTTTCTTCGCGATCGCCTGTTTTTTTCACAGTGGAACCAAATACATACACAAAATTGAAGGCACAACCATATAAATGCCAAGATATTATTCAATGTTACTACAATTGTAGTAAATTTATCGAATTGGCATTTTATTCTGTGAATGCGTAATCTTTTATATAATGTACACTAAATTAAAACCAAAAAATGGAATCTATCACAAATTTTGCTATTTTGATGTCAACTGTACCATTTACGAGCTACACAAAATTGAAGGCACACGTGCATCGAACAAGATATTTCTTAGAATTTGATGATGTCATTATTACAAGTATTGATTTTTAGGTGAACGTAGTGACTAGTTGAGTTAACTGGGTGGTTTTTTCAAAAAGAATTAAATATTTTTACATAAATAAATGGAAAAAAGCTGAATAAACGGAGAAAAAAAACCACAGTTGCGGAAAGAAAGATTATTATTAAGCTTGTTTGTCAAGGTTAAACATATCGGGAAGTAGAGGAAATAGATGGGAGATCATTTTCTTCAGTAAGAACTATAGGCAACAAATGGAAAAATGACAAGAGCTTTAATTAATAAAACGGGGCGCGGATGAAAAAAGTTACTGTCAGCTAAAGATGAGCAATATATTCGACGGGAAATTGAAAAATGTGCAAAGAAGCCGATTAATAATGTGAGGACTGAAGGTTCTCATATGATCCAAAAACCGATATCTAAGGAAACTATTAGAAGAACATTGCGAAACCATGGTTTAAATGGAAGAATAGCCCGTAAAAAGCCATTTATATGAGAAGCAAATAGAAAAAAACGATTAGGTTTTGCGAAAACGTACGTAAATGAGGGTCCAGATTTCTGGAAAAACATAATACTCAGTGATGAAAGTAAGTTCAACCTTTTTGGCTCTGATGGTAGACAAATAGTTTGGAAGAAAGCGAATACAGAGCTAAAGAAAGAAATATCAGTTATAGAAAGTTGTGTGTTCTCCTGATGAGCCATAATATAATAAAATCTTTATCAAATGAAACACTTGGTTTTTTTGACTCACAAATTTTATAATAAAATTGTTTTACGGTTCCGCACAAATTTTCTTATTTAAAATCTTTATCAAATGAAACACTTGGTTTTTTTGACTCACAAATTTTATAATAAAATTTGTGAGTCAAAAAAACCAAGGTTTCATTTTATAAAGATTTTAAATAAAGAAAATTTGTGCGGAACCGTAAAACATGGAGGAGGTAATGTGGTGGTTTGGGGCAGCATGTCTGCAGGAGGAGTCGGCAACATGAAATTTGTTGAGACCACTATGGAAATTTAAATACCTCAATATCCTGAAAAGGAATTTAAAATCAAGTGCTATTAAATTAGGACTATCGGATGTGTTTTGGTTTCAACAACATAATGATCCAAAGCACACCGCACATATTGTAAAGATGTGGTTGCTTTATAATACGCCAAAACAATTAAAAACGCCACCTCAGTCACCAGACCTTAACCCAATAGAACATTTGTAGTCAGTACTTGAGCAATAAATCCGAAAATTTTCAATTGCGAATAAATCCGAACTGAAGTCAATAATAACAAGGGAATGGCAAAATATTAGCCCAACCATGGCAAAAAAGTTAGCGGAAAGCATGCCTAGAAGAATACAAGCAGTAATCAAAGCCAAAGGATATCGAACTAAGTACTAATAATCAATTATTTTATATTTTTCTAGTGATCTTGAAGTTTGTGTCTTCAATGTTGTGCCTTGAATTTTTTTTGTTAATTTTTTCTTGTTACTTAATTCTATAAAAAATTGAATTTAATTAATTTTTTTATTCATTTTTGTATTGTTAGTCCTCAAGTTAATAAAAAAATAAAATAAATGTGATAATAACATATTTATTGCTTGTGCCTTCAATTTTGTGACTATGTGTACATAGTATGAGTGAAAAGCGAAAGGTGTTTTCCCTAAAAGAAAAAGTTAACATAATCCGCGAAATTCATAGTGGAAAAAACAAAGCGATATGTATCGTGAGAAAAATAAAAGCAAGTCGCAATTGCGACAATGTGGAAAAAGAAGGACGAGTTGCTTCTTGCCTTTGAAAGTGTGAATCGTGGGAAAAACAAAATGCGTAAATCGTTGCATGATGATGTGGATAAATTACTCCTAAAATGGTTCACACAACAAAGATTGTGTAATATAACAATTAGTGGGGCTGTCTTAAGGGCAAAAGCAGAACAATTTGGTCGTAAAATTATGGACGAATTTGTCTGCAGTGAAGGCTGGATTGATAGGTGGAAGTCACGCCATAATGTTTGTATGCAGCAGCAAAATTGTTGGTGAATCCGGATCCGTAAATACAAATGTTGCGAACAATTGGACAAGCACTGTTTGGTCTACAATTAAAGAGAGGTTTGGCGATGATGACATTTTTTAACGCTGACGAAGCCGGTATTTTCTACAAGTTGACTCCCGATAAAATTTTAAAATTCAAAGGCGAACAGTGCCAAGGTGGCAAATTGGCGAAGGAAATGGTTACTGTTTTAGTGTGTGCCAATATGTCCGGCACGAAAAACGAAAACTACTCGTTATCGGGAAGTCACAAAGGCCCCGGTGTTTCAAAAAGATTAAAAGGTTGCCTGTCGATTATTGTGCTAATAATCGAGCTTGGATGCCATCCGCAATTTTCATCAATTATGTACGCGAATGGGACCAAGAGCTAACGAAGGAAAAAACAAAAAATTGCACTAATAGTTGATAACTGTCCTGCGCATCCAAAAATTAGGCAGCTGAATTCCTTAAAGCTAGTGTTTATGCCACCGAACAACAGTTCAAAATTACAACCCATGGATCAGGGTGGCATCCGTTCGTTGAAGTCATTATCGAAGCGCACTTTTGTTGAGTATTGTTCAAAGCATTGATGCTGGTACACGCCTTAATGTCACATTACTTGATGCGATCAATCTTTTGCACAAACCTTGGCACAAAGTATCTACTGAAACAATAAAAAATGCATTTAAACATGCATGACTATTGGCGACCAACAGTAGCGATCAATTTGATGAGGAGGATTTGTTACCACTTAATGAATGGCTATTAAGAAGCATTGAAAGCAGCAGTGCATATGAA